>JBBMKD010000170.1:70409408-70419813 GCA_037834095.1 Argya squamiceps
CCCAAGAGCTTCTCTGGAGGATTTGAGGTGTCCCCAAACCCACAAGAGCATCCATGAAGGATTTGGGCTGTCCCCAACCCCACAAGAACGTCACTGGAGGATTTGGGGTGTCCCCAACCCCACAAGGGCTTCACTGGAGAATTTGGGGTGTCCACAAATTCCCACAATGGTTTCTCTGCAGGATTTGGGGTGTCCCCAACCCCACAAGAGCATCCCTGAAGGATTTTGGGTGTCCCCAACCCCACGAGAGCTTCACCTAGAGAATTTGGGGTGTCCCCAAATTCCCACAAGAGTTTCCCTGGAGGATTTGGGGTATCCCCAACCCCACAAGGGCTTCACTGGAGGATTTGGGGTATTCCCAACCCCACAAGGGCTTCACTGGAGGATTTGGGGTGTCCCCAAACCCACAAAAGCTTCTCTGGAGGATTTGGGGTGTCCCCAACCCCACAAGAGATCCTCTGCAGGATTTGCGGTGTCCCCAACCTCACAAGAGCTTCATTGGAGGATTTGGGGTGTCCCCAACCCCACAAGAGCTTCTCTGGAGGATTTGGGGTGTCCCCAAGCCCACAAGAGTTTCCTTGGAGGATTTGGGGTGTCCCCAACCCCACAAGAGTTTCCCTGAAGGATTTGGGGTGTCCCCAACCTCACGAGATCTTCTCCGGAGGATTTGGGGTGTCCCCAACCCCACAAGAACGTCACTGGAGGATTCTCTGTGGGGTCACCCCGAGTTGTGGGACACCCAAGTTTGTGGGGTCACCTCGAGCTGTAGAATCACCCTGAGTTTATGGGGTCACCCCGAATTTATGGGGTCACCCCGAGTTATGGGGTCACCTTGAGTTATGGGGTCACCCCGAGTTGTGGGGTCACCCCCGAGTTTGTGGGGTCACTCAGAGTTTATGGGGACAGCCGGAGTTATGGGATCACCCCGAGTTTTTGGGGTCACCCTGAGTTATGGGGACACCCCGAGTTTGTGGGAACAACCCAGAGTTTGTGGGATCACCCCGAATTATGAGGACACCAGAATTTATGGGATCACCCCGAATTTATGGAATCACCCCGCATTTGTGGGATCACCCCGAGTCTGTAGGGATCACCCCGAATTTATGGAATCACTCTGAACTATGGGGACACCTGAGTTTATGGGGTCACCCCGAATTTATGGGATCACCCTGAATTTATGGGATCACCCCGAATTTCTGGGGACACCCCGAGTTTTTGGGGACACCCCGAATTTATGGAATCGCCCCGAATTTATGGGATCACCCCGAATTTGCGGGATCACTCCGAGCTATGAGGACACCAGAATTTATGGGATCACCTCGAATTTATAGAATCACCCCGAGTTGTGGGATCACCCCGAGTTTGTGGGATCACCCCGAGCTGTGACATCACCACGAATTTATGGAATCACCCCAAATTTATGGGACCACCCGAATTTATGGGATCACCTCGAATTTGTGGGATCACCCTGAGTTTGTAGGGATCACTCCGAGTTTATGGGACCACCCCGAATTTATGGGACCACCCGAATTTATGGGATCACCCCGAGTCTGTAGGGATCACCCTGAGTTAGGGGGACACCCCGAATTTATGGGGACATCCCGAGTTTGTGAGATCACCCCAAGCTATGGGAACACCCCGAATTTATGGAATCACCCCGAGTTTTCGGGAACACCCGAATTTATGGGATCACCGGCAGTTTTTGGGGTCCCCGCCCCCCCCGGCCGTGTCACCGCCCCGGTGTCGCTCCCGCCGCCCCCGCCCCGATCCCGCCCCGATCCCGTCCCAAACTTTGTTTCCTTTCCTGGTTTCCGTGAGCTCCCCGCCGAGGCGGAAATGGTGAAAAATCCTAAAACAAAAAAAAAACCCCTCCATTTTTGGTGGAAAACCCCCCATTTTTGGTGGAAAAGCCCCATTTTGGTGGGAAAAACCCCCCATTTTTGGTGGAAAAGCCTCATTTTGGTGGAAAAAAGCTGCATTTTGGTGGAAAAACCCCCATTTTGGTGGGAAAACCTCCATTTAGGTCGAAAAAAACCTCATTTTAGTGGAAACCCCGTCCCCCCATTTTGGTGGAAAAAGCCCCATTTTTGGTGGAAAAAAAGCCCCATTTTGGTGGAAAAGTCCCATTTTTGGTGGGAAAACCCCATTTTGGTGGAAAAAGCTCCATTTTTGGTGGAAAAAGCCTCATTTTGGTGGAAAAAGCCCCAGTTTTGTGGGAAAAAAGCTCCATTCTTGGTGGAAAACCCTCCATTTTTGGTGGATCCCCCGCCCACCCCCATTTTGGTGGAAAAAGCCTCATTTTGGTGTGAAAAAAACCCATTTCTGGTGGAAAAAAGCCTCGTTTTCATGGAAACCCCCCATTTTTGGTGGGAAAAGCCCCATTTTAGTGGAAAAAGGCCCATTTTGATGGGAAAAAAACCCATTTTGGTTGAAAAAAGACCCATTTTTGGTGGAAAACCCCCCCATTTTTGGTGGAAAAGGCCTCATTTCGGTGGAAAAAACCCTCCAATTTTGGTGGAAAGAAGCCCCATTTTTGTGGGAAAAAGCCCATTTTGGTTGAAAAAAGACCCATTTTGGTGGAAAAGGCCTTGTTTTGGTGGAAAAAGCCCCAGTTTTGTGGGAAAAGCCCCATTTAGGTGGAAAAAACCCCATTTAGGTGGGAAAAAGCCCCATTTTGGTGGGGAAAAGGCCCATTTTTCGTGGGAAAAAGGCCCATTTTGGTGGGAAAACCCCCATTTTGGTTGAAAAAAGACCCATTTTTGGATTTGGGGCCAACCCCAAAAATCTCAGCCTGGATTTGGGGTCCTCTCCTTCTGACCCCACAAATCCCAGCCTGGATTTGGGGCCAACCCAACAAATTCCAGCCTGGATTTGGGGTCCCCTCCTGCTGACCCCACAAATCCCAGCCTCATCCCTGGTGTTTTTTGGGGCCGGGGTGACACTGAGGGGACACGGGGACACCGTGGGCACCCCGGGGGACACGGGGATGGATTTTTGTCCCTTCCCTTTGCAGGTGGGCAGCGAGGCCATGGCCATGCTCCTGGAGCCCGGGATGCAGAGCCTGAGGATGGGTAAGGATGTCCCCAAGGGGGTGGCACTGGCTGGGATGTCCCCTGAGACCCCCCAGGATGATCATTTCGTGTCTGGGTCCCTGCTGTCCCCACTGTGTCCCCTCTGCAGCTCCTGGGTTGGGAGAACCAGGACCAAATGTGGGAGAAACGTGATCCTGTCATCCCAAACCTCATTCTGCCATCCCAAACCTGAGCCCATCATCCCAAACCTGATCCTGCAATCCCAAACCTGATCCCGCCATCCCAAACCTGATCCTGTTCTTTCAAATCTCATCCCACCATCCCAAACCTGATCCCTCCATCCCAATCCTGATCCCTCCATCTCAATCCTGATCCTGCCATCCCAAACCCCAACCTGCCATCCCAAACCCCAACCTGCCATCCCAAACCTGATCCTGCTATCCCAAACCTGAGCCCTCCATCCCAAACCTGATCCCTCCATCCCAAACCTGATCCCTCATCCCAATCCTGATCCCATCATCCCAAACCTGATCCCTCCATCCCAAACCTGATCCCTCATCCCAATCCTGATCCCACCATCCCAAACCTGATCCCACCATCCCAATCCTGATCCCACCATCCCAATCCTGATCCCACCATCCCAAACCTGATCCCCCATCCCAAACCTGATCCCATCATCCCAAACCTGATCTTGCCATCCCAAACTTGATCCCCCCATGCCAAAACTCATCCTTCCATCCCAGACCTCATCTCTCCATCCCAAACCTGATCCCAACCATCCCAAACCTGATCCCTCATCCCAAACCTGAGCCCCCCATCCCAAACCTGAGCCTGTCATCCCAAAGCTGAGCCCTCCACCCCAAACCAAACCAGGATTGCGGAGGCTGGGGCAGGAATTCCCCCCCCCCGATCCTGATCCCTCTCTGCAGGAATGAGGTGTCATGTCCAAGGCTCCCTGGGGGGGTCACGGGTCCCCCCGGCTCCGTCGCACGCGGAGGCGGCCGAGAGACGGCTCCCGTTTGTCTGGGATCAAATATTTATGGGGCAGACACGGATACAGGGAAAAGCACTTATGGAGCAGGTGCAGGGGACAGCAGACGTGTCCCTGTCACAGCTCCGGGGTGGGGGGACATGGCAGTCACTGTCCCCAGCTCTGTGATGTGGCTCTTCCCCAGACACGGGAAATTGGGATCAGACTGATCCCAATCCCACAATCTCTGTTCTCAAATCCCTCAAATCATGGAACCTCCTCCTCTGTTCCCAAATTTCTCCCACCACAGAACCTCCTCTGCTCCCAAATCCCTCCAACCACAGAACCTCCTCTGCTGTTCCCAAATCCTTCAAACCACGGAATCTCCTCTGCTGTTCCCAAATTTCTCCAACCATGGAACTTCCACTGCTGTTCCCAAATCCCTTAAATCATGAAACCTCCTCTGTTCCCAAATCTCTCCAACTACAGAACCTCCTCTGCTCCCAAATGTCTCCAACCACGGAATCTCTTCCTCTGTTCCCAAATCTCTCCAACCACAGAACCTCCTCTGCTGTTCCCAAATTCCTTAAACTGTAGAACCTCCTGTGTTCCAAAATCTCTCCAACCACAGAACTTCCTCTGCTGTTCCCAAATCTCTCCAACCACAGAACCTCCTCTGCTCCCAAATGTCTCCAAGCATGGAATATCTTCCTCTGTTCCCAAATCTCTCCAACCATGGAATCTCTTCCTCTGTTCCCAAATCCCTCAAACCACAGAATCTCTTCCTCTGTTCCCAAATCTCTCCAACCATAGAACCTCCTCTGCTGTTCCCAAATTCCTTAAACTGTAGAACCTCCTGTGTTCCCAAACTTCTCCAACCACAGAACCTCCTCTGCAGCTCCCAAATCTCTCCAACCACGGAACCTCCTCTGCTGTTCCCAAATTTCTCCAACCATGGAACTTCCACTGCTGTTCCCAAATCTCTCCAACCACCACGGAACCTCCTCTGCTCCCAAATCTCTCCAACCACGGAACCTCCTCTGCTGTTCCCAAATCTCTCCAACCATGGAACTTCCTCCTCTGTTCCCAAATCTCTCCAGAGCCTGGCTGGGGGTGGGTGCTGCTCATCCCCACTCCCATGGCCCCGACCCCAGCAGGATCCTGGCAGGATCCCAGCAGGATTGGCAATCCCAAAGTGCAGATTTTGGGGCCGACAGTCCCTTCACCTCCCCGGTGTCACTGCCCTGACCCCACACCCCATTTCCAACACTTTATCCCATCCCAATCCCATGGGAAAGCCACTCCGTCAGCTCCCCCAGCTCCTTCCAGCTGGAACCTGTCCAGCGGCTCTTCCGTGGGCGGTGATTAATTAATGCCGGCTGCTAATTACAGCCAGATGCCCGAGGGCAGCGGGGGCGGGACAGCCCCGTGTCCCTGGTGTGGGGAGGGGACTCTGGGGCTCATCCCACCCCAGATTTTGGGATCATTTGAGTCCCCCGGGGCTGGAATTCTGCTGCTGGAGGGGACCAGGATGGCTCCAGGAGGAGGAAGAGGAGGGAAAATCTGCCATGCCCATGATCCCTGAGGTCCCCACCCCAGATTTTGGGGCTCCCCAGGGCTGGAATTCTGCAGCTGGAGGGGATTGGGATGATTCCAGGGGGAGGAAGAGGAGGGACCATGATCCCTGAGGTCCCCACCCCAGATTTTGGGATAATTGGGCCTCCCCAGGGCTGGAATTCTGCAGCTGGAGGGGACTGGGACAGCTTCAGGGGGAGGAAGAGGAGGAGGGACCATGATTCCTGAGGTCCCCACCCCAGATTTTGGGATCAGTGGGGCTCCCTGGGGCTGGAATTCTGCAGCTGGAGGGGACTGGGATGGTTCCAGGAGGAGGAAGAGGAGGAGGGACCATGATCCCTGAGGTCCCCACCCGAGATTTTGGGATCACCACCAGGTCTCCAGGAAACTGGGATGTTCTGGAGCATGGTTGGGGGTCTGAGCTGGACCCACCCTCCCTCTCTGGTTTTCCCACAGATTTGAACCACAGACATTTCCCTTCCCTCTTTCCAAGTTTTCCCCTGTTCCCATTGAATCCAAACCTTCCAGCTGCTGACCCAGAGCAGCTTCCCCATCCCTGGAAATATCCAAGGCCATGATGGATAATGGAAAATGTCCCTGCCCATGGATGGGGTGGCACTGGATGGGATTTAGGGACCTTCCCAACTCCAACCAACTCACAGTTCCATGATTTTATGAACTCCACATCTGGAACCCCCACAGTGACTCCGTCCCCTCCATCACCACATCCACCCTGGATCTGTCACCATCAGGATGTCCAGGGTGGTCTCTTCTTGGGAAGGGTCTTTGGGATCCCTTCCCAGCCTGGATCCATCTCCATTGGGATGTCCTGGGTGGTCTCTCCTTGGGGAAAGTTCTTTGGGAAGGGCTGGGATCCCTTCCCACCCCATATCCATCTCCATGGGGATGCCCCAGGTGGTCTCACCTTGGAGAAGGGTCTTTGGGAAGGGTTGGGATCCCTTCCCACCTGGATTGGGATGTCTTGGGTGGTCTCACCTTGGAGAAGGGTCTTTAGGGTCCCTTCCCACCCCGGATCCATCTCCATGGGGATGTCCAGGGTGGTCTCTCCTTGGAGAAGGGTCTTTGGGAAGGGCTGGGATCCCTTCCGACCCTGGATCCATGTCCTTTGGGATGTCCAGGGTGGTCTGTCCTTGGGAAAAGATTTTTGGGAAGAGCTAGGATTCCTTCCCACCCTGGTTTGGGATGTCCTGGGTGGTCTCTCCTTGGGAAAAGGTCTTTGGGATCCTTTCCCACCCTGGATCCATCTCCATGGGGATGCCCCAGGTGGTCTCTCCTTGGAGAAGGGTCTTTGGGGACATTGGGGTCACCCAGACCCACCCGATTCCGTGTCCCCAGGTGCCAACGGCGAGCGGTGCCCGACGCCGTCCCCGCCCGGCTCGCCGGGGACACCCCACGACAGCTGCAGCATCGCCCCCTTGACGCCCTCCCAGTCACCGGTGAGTGCGGCACCAGTATGGCCAGTATGGGGTCCCAATAAGGCCAGTATGGGGTCCCAGTAAAGCCATTGTGGGGTCCCAGTAAGGCCAGTATGGGGTCCCAGTAAGGCCAGTATGGGACTCCCAGTAAGGCCAGTATGGGGGAACCAGTAAGGCCAGTATGGGGTCCCAGTGAGGCCAGTATGGGACTCCCAGTAAGGCCAGTATGGGGGAACCAGTAAGGCCAGTATGGGGGGACCAGTAAGGCCAGTATGGGGTCCCAGTGAGGCCACTATGGGGTCCCAGTAAGACCAGTATGGGGGGACCAGTAAGGCCAGTGTGTGGTCCCAGTAAGGCCAGTATGGGGTTCCCAGTAAGGCCAGTATGGGGTCCCAGTAAGGCCACTATGGGGGTCCCAGTAAGGCCAGTATGGGACTCCCAGTAAGGCCAGTATGTGGGTCCCAGTAAGGCCAGTGTGTGGTCCCAGTGAGGCCAGTATGGGGGGACCAGTAAGGCCAGTATGGGGTCCCCAGTAAGGCCAGTATGGGGTCCCAGTAAGGCCAGTATGGGGTTCCCAGTAAGGCCAGTATGGGGTCCCCAGTAAGGCCAGTATGGGGTTCCCAGTAAGGCCAGTATGGGGGGACCAGTAAGGCCAGTATTGGGGTCCCAGTAAGGCCAGTATGGGGTCCCAGTAAGGCCAGTATGGGGGGACCAGTAAGGCCATTGTGGGGTTCCCAGTAAGGCCATTGTGGGGTCCCAAGTGAGGCAGTTGTGGAGTCCCAGTAAAGCTGTTGTGGGATCCCAGTAAGGCTGTTATGGGGTTCCCAGTAAGACCATTGTGGGGTCCCAGTATGGCCATTGTAGCATCCCAGTAAGGCCAGTATGGGGTCCCAGTAAGGCCAGTGTGTGGTTCCAGTAAAGCCAGTGTGGGGTTCCCAGTAAGACCAGTATGGGAGTCCCAGTAAGGCCATTATGGAGTTCCCAGTAAAGTAGTTGTGAAGTTCCCAGTAAGGCCATTATGGAGTTTCCAGTAAGGCAGTTTTGGGGTCCCAGTAAAGCCATTATAGGGTTCCTAGTAAAGCAGTTTTGAAGTTCCCAGTAAGGCCAGTGTGTGGTCCCAGTAAGGCCACAGTGGAATCCCAGTAAGGCCAGTATGGGGCTCCCAGTAAGGCCATTGTGGGGTTCCCAGTAAGGCCATTGTGGGGTTCCCAGTAAGGCCAGTGTGTGGTCCCAGTAAGGCCAGTATGGGGTCCCAGTAAGGCCAGTATGGCGTTCCCAGTAAGGCCAGTATGGGGTTCCCAGTAAGGCCATTATGGGGTTCCCAGTAAGGCCAGTGTGTGGTTCCAGTAAGGCCAGTATGGCAGGACCAGTGAGGCAGTTGTGAAGTTCCCAGTAAGGCCATTATGGGGTTCCCAGTAACACCACTGTGGGGTCCCAGTAAGGCAGTTGTGGGATCCCAGTAAGGCCATTTTGGGGTCCCTGGGGGCTGTTGGGGTCTGTCCCTCTGTCCATTCCCCCTCTGTTCCTTCCCCAGTTGCTCCCAGTCCAGCCTCCATCCCCTCCAGCCCCATAGGATGGGTCAGTCCACCCCCAGGACCTTTATCCATGGGATTTTCAGGATTGAAGGGCTTTTCCAGCTCTGGAATGACCCAGCAGGAAATATTTAACCCCACAAAACTCCTGCTGGGTGTGGGAGGCCACATTCCAGAGCCGGATCCTCCCTGGAATTCCTCCTCCCTGCACATTCCTGTCCCAGCCTCCTCTTCTTCCCTGCTGATCCCAGCGTTTTTCCTGGCCAGCTCCCTGTCCTCACTTATCAAATCTGGGGACATTAAAAAGTTAAGGAGGCTTCCAGCTTCCCCTGGTGACACAGGGACAGGGCTTTGTCACATCCTTACGGTGTCTTTGGCATGGGGACAGCCCTGGAGGGAAGGGACAGGGACAGGGACAGGGACATGGGGCAGGGACAGGAAAAGTGTGAGAGCAGCAGTGGGGACATCCCAAAATATCTGGGCCAGGGGGATTTTCAGCTGGGTGACCCTTGGGGACACCTGGGACAAGGTGAGGTTGGTCACAGGGAAGGTTTTTGACTGAGTGGCTCTTGGGGACACCTGGGACAATGTCCCTTGGACTGAGACTGGTCACAGGGAAGGTTTTCAGTTGGGTGACCCTTGGGGACACCTAGGACAAGGTGAGATTGGTCACAGAGAGGGTTTTCATCTGGGTGACCCTTGGGGACACCTGGGACAAGGTGACACTGGACACAGGGAAGGTTTTTGACTGAATAATCCCTTGGGGACAAGTGGGACAATGTCTCTTGGAGTGAGACAGGACACAGGGAATGTTTTCAGCTGGGTGACACATGGGGACACCTGGGATGGTGTCACCTAGTCCAAGATGGGGAGCAGGGAACAGCTTGGGTTCAGTGACCCTTGGGGACATGTGGGACAATGTCCTTTGGAGTAAGATTGGACACAGGGAAGGTTTTCAGTTGGGTGACACATGGGGACACCTGGGACAAGGTGAGGTTGGTCACAGGGAAGGTTTTTGACTGAATGACCCTTGGGGACACCTGGGACAATGTCTCTTGGAGTGAGATTGGTCACAGAGAGGGTTTTCAGCTGGGTGACCCTTGGGGACACTTGGGACAAGGTGAGATTGGTCACAGGGAAGGTTTTCAGCTGGGTGACCCTTGGGGACACTTGGGACAAGGTGAGATTGGTCACAGGGAAGGTTTTCAGCTGGGTGACACATGGGGACACCTGAGACAAGGTGAGATTGGACACAGGGAAGGTTTTTGACTGAATAATCCCTTGGGGACAAGTGGGACAATGTCCCTTGGAGTGAGATTGGGCACAGGGAATGTTTTCAGCTGGGTGACACATGGGGACACCTGGGACAAGGTGAGATTGGTCACAGGGAAGGTTTTTGGCTCACTGATCCTTAGGGACATGTGGGACAATGTCCCTTGGAGTGAGACAGGACATGGGGAAGGTTTTCAGCTGGGTGACACATGGGCACACCTGGGACAAGGTGACACTGGACAGAGGGAAGGTTTTTGACTGAATAATACTTGGGGACACCTGGGACAAGGTGAGATTGGTCACAGGGATGGTTTTCAGCTGGGTGACCCTTGGGGACACGTGGGAGTAGGTGAGACTGGTGACAGGGAAGGTTTTTGACGGAATAATCCCTTGGGGACAAGTGGGACAATGTCCCTTGGAGTGAGATTGGACACAGGGAATGTTTTCAGCTGGGTGACCCTTGGGGACACCTGGGACAAGGTGAGATTGGTCACAGGGAAGGTTTTTGACTGAATAATCCCTTGGGGACAAGTGGGACAATGTCCCTTGGAGTGAGATTGGACACAGGGAATGTTTTCAGCTGGGTGA
>JBBMKD010000170.1:70483045-70498804 GCA_037834095.1 Argya squamiceps
GGGATTTTTTTTTTTTTTTTTTTTTTTTGGGAAGCGAAGGAAGGGGGGGATGCAGAGGGGGTGGGGACGATGCTCCGCGTCTTCGTGCTGCGGGCCGAGAATGTCCACACGGGCGACAGCGACATCAGCGACACCTACTGCTCCTCCACCTTCCAAGGTGGGGAAAAAAAAAAAAATGGGATTTTGGGGAATTTTGGGGATTTTTTGGGGATTTTTTGGGGGATTTTGGGGTGGTTTCGACCACGCCCCGCATCCGTCCTAAAAGTTGGGATGGGGTTGGAGCAGCGGGTCCTCGCTGTCGCCGTTGTCCCCTCCCCATTCCAAGCTCCAGAGGAGGGGAAAAAATCGGGATTTAGGGGGAAAATATCGGGATTTAGGGGGAAAAAAAATGTCGGGATTTAGGGGAATTTGGGGATTTTTTTTTTTGGTTTTTTTTTTTTTAGGAATTTGAGGGACTTTTGGCCCCATAATTTGGGAGAGCAGCGGGTCCTCCCCCCTTGTCGGCGTTGTCACCGTCACCCCTTTGGTGTCCCCTCCCCATTCCAAGCTCCGGAGGTGGGGGGGAAAAATCGGGATTTAAGGGAAAAAAATTCGTGATTTTGGGGGATTTTGGGGGATTTTTGGCTCTAAAAGTTGGGATGGGGTTGGGAGAGAAGCGGGTCCCACCCCCCCGCACTGTCGCCGTTGTCCCCTCCCCATTCCAAGCTCCAGAGGAGGGGAAAAATCGGGATTTAGGGGGAAAAAAAAATCGGGATTTTTTTTAATTTTGGGATTTTTTTGGAGGAATTTCAGGGACTTTTGGCCCCAAAAGTTGGGAGAGCCGCGGGTCCTCGCTGTCCCCATTGTCGCCACCCCCGCTTTTTGGTGTCGCCACCCCGCTGGTGGCACTTGGGGACCCCCCTAAAGCCACCCCCGGTCCCCGAGCGCTGCCGGCCGAGGTTTATTTTGGGACTTCCCGCTCATGGAGGGGCGGAGGGAAAGGGACGATCCCAAATTTGGGAATAACGGGGAATTGTCCCTTTTCCCGGTGTCCCTTTTCCCGGTGTCACCCTTGGGGACAAAAGTGACGCCGAGGGGACAAAGGGGCCGTGACGTCACGGGTTAGTTGGGATTTTATTTATTTTTTTTAATTTTTTTTTGAGGAAAAAAGCGGCTTTTTTTTGGGATTTCCCCATGACGGAGCGCTGCTGGGTTTTTTTTTTTCATGGAATTCTCCCGCTGTGGGCGTGGCATTCCCGGCGTTCCCGCCCCATCCCGATTTCCCAGATTTTTAGGGGGGTTTTGGTGTCCCTGGGAATTGCAGCATTCCCAAATCCCGGGGATTTATTCCCCATCCTTGGCGTTCCCAGCATTCCCAAATCCCAGTCCTGGGATATCCCTGGGTTTTCCAGAATTCCTGAATTCCCAAATTTTGGGGATTGGACTTCATGCTCCATCCCTGGGAATTGCAGGATCCCAAATCCCAGGGATTTATTCCTGATCCCTGAATTCCCAGCATTCCCAAATCCAAGTTTTGGGTTTTCTTGGGGTTTCCAGCATTCCTGAAATCCCAGGATTTAATTCCCAAATCCCTGAGGTTCCCAGAATTCCCAGATTTTGGTGCTGGATCATCCTCAGGCCTTGGGGCATCCCTGAATCCCAGGGATTTATTCCTGATCCCTGAATTCCCAAATCCCAGTGACAGGCAGGTTATCCCTGGGTTTTCCAAAATTCCTCAATTTCCAGAATTCCTGAAATCCCAATAATTTTATTCCCAAATTCCCTGGGAATTGCAGGATCCCAAATCCCAGGGATTTATTCCCCATCCCTGGAGTTCCCAGCATTCCCAAATGCCAGTCCTGGGTTATCCCTGGGTTTTCCAGAATTCCTGAATTTCCAGCATTCCTGAAATCCCAATAATTTCATTCCCAAATTCCCAGGGAATTGCAGGATCCCAAATCCCAGGGATTCTTTTCCCCCATCCCTAGAGTTCCCAGCATTCCCAAATCCCAATTTTTGATTTCCCTTGGGTTTCCAGAATTCCTGAATTTCCAGAATTCCTGAATTCCCAAATTTTGGGGATTGGATTTCATTCCCCATCCCAGGGAATTGCAGGATCCCAAATCCCAGGGATTTATTCCTGATCCCTGAATTCCCAGCATTCCCAAATCCCAATTTTTGATTTCCCTTGGGTTTCCAGAATTCCTGAATTTCCAGAATTCCTGAAATCCCAATAATTTCATTCCCAAATTCCCTGGGAATTGTGGGATTCCCAAATCCCAGAGATTAATTTCCTGGCCTTGGGATTTGCAGAATTCCTGAAAACCCAGGATTTAATTCCCCATCCCTGGGAATTGCAGGATCCCAAACTATGGGAATTAATTCCCTGATCCCTGGAGTTCCCAGCATTCCCAAATCCCAGTATTTGAGTTTTCTTGGGATTTCCAACATTTCTGAATCCCAGGTTTAATTCTCCATCCCTGAGGTTTCCAGAATTCCCAGATCTCAGTGCTGGGTCATGCTCAGGCCTTGGAGCACCCCTGAATCCCAGGGATTTATTCCTGATCCCTGAATTCCCAAATCCCAGTGACAGGCAGGTTATCCCTGGGGTTTTCCAGAATTCCTGGATTTCCAGAATTCCTGAAATCCCAAATGATTTCCTTCCCAAATTCCCTGGGAATTGCAGGATTCCAAATCCCAGGATTTAATTCCCCATCCCTGGGAATTGCAGGATCCCAAATCATGGGAATTCATTCCCTGATCCCTGCAGTTCCCAGCATTCCAAAATCCCATTTTTTTGTTTCCCTTGGGTTTCCAGCATTCCTGAATTCCCAAATGATTTAATTCCCCATCCCCGGGAATTGCAGGATCCCAAATCCCAGGGATTCTTTTCCCCCATTCCTGCAGTTCCCAGCACTCCCTAATCCCAATTTTTGGGTTTCCCTGGAGTTTCCAGAATTCCTGAAATCCCAGGATTTTATTCCCCATCCCTGGGAATTGCAGGATCCCAAATCCCAAGGATTTATTCCTGATCCCAGAATTCCCAGCATTCCCAAATCCCAGTTTTGGGTTCCCAGCATTCCTGAAATCCCAATGATTTCATTCCCAAATTCCCAGGGAATTGCAGGATCCCAAATCCCCGGGATTTATTCCTGATCCCAGCATTCCCAAATCCCAATTTTGGGTTCCCCTGGAGCTTCCAGAATTCCTGAAATCCCAGGATTTTATTCCCAAATCCCTGGGAATTGCAGGATCCCAAATCCGAGGGATTTATTCCTGATCACTGGAGTTCCCAGCATTCCCAAATCCCAATTTTTGATTTTCCTTGGGATTTCCAGAATTCCTGAAATCCCAGGATTTTATTCCCAAATCCCTAGGAATTGCAGGATCCCAAATCCCAAGGATTTAGTCCTGATCCTGAAGTTTCCAGCATTCCCAAATCCCAATTTTTGATTTTCCTCGGGATTTCCAGAATTCCCGAATTCCCAAATGATTTCATTCCCCATCCCCGGGAATTGCAGGATCCCAAATCCCAGGAATTCACTCCCCATCCCTTCTCCTCCCATCATTCCCAAATCCCGGCCTTTTTCCCCATCCCTGCGAATTTCAACCTCCCCAAATCCCAGCGATTTATTCCCCAACTCCTTTTTCCCACAACATCCCCGAATTCTGGGAATTTATTCCCCAACTCCCTCCCTTCCCATGTCCCCCATTCCCAACTCTTCTTCCCACCATCCCGTTTTTTTATTTATTTTTAATTTATTTTTCTTTTGTTTTTTATTTATTTTTAATTTATTTTTCTTTTGTTTTTTATTTATTTTTAATTTATTTTTAATTTATTTTTTATTTATTTTTTATTTATTTTTTATTTATTTTTTTTTTTTTTTTTTTTTTGTTTGTTTTTTTTTTTTTTTTTTTTTTTTTTTTTTTTTTTTTTTTTTTTTTTTTCCCCGCCTCTTCGGGGGCGTTCCCGGGAAGGGCCGGACCGGGAAAAGGGGCTGGGGATGGGATAAGGCAGCGGATCCTTATCCTGATTTTTTTTTCCCCAATCCTGATTTTTTCCCCGATCCCGGTTTTTTTCCCCGATCCCGGTTTTTTTTTCCCCCAATCCCAGTTTTTTCCCGATCCCGGCCATGCTCCGCTGCCTGCTCCAAAGGGCTTCCCAACTTCCCATCGTGGAAAAGCGGGATAAACAAAGTGATCCCGTGGCCAGCCTGACGTTCCGAGGTGAGGGAATCCCGATTTTTTATTTTATTTTGTTTTATTTTATTTTATTTTATTTTATTTTATTTTATTTTGTTTTGTTTTGTTTTTATTTATTTTATTTTTTTGAAAAAATTATTTTTTATTGATTTTATTTTATTTTATTTTATTTATTTTTTAAATTTTATTTTTAAATTTTATTTTATTTTATTTTATTATTTATTTAATTTAATTTAATGTAATTTTAATTTTATTTTATTTTATTTTATTTTATTTTTTATTTTATTTTATTTTTTTACTTTACTTTACTTTAATTTAATTTTATTTTATTATTATTATTTACTTTTTTGGGGGGGGAGGGTTCGGGATATTTTTGGCTGCTTTGGAATCAAAATTTGGGACCTGGGAAGCTCCTAAATCCTTGGAAAATCCTTCCCTTTACACCTCTTATCGCCCTAATCCCAATTTTTTATTTTTTTTAAATCCGCGGTGGTATTTCCATTAAATCCCTGAGAATTCCATTAAATTCTTGAATAATTCTGGATTGGGATGGATGTGGGTAACCCCACGTGGAACAGGGTTTATCCCGTTCCCGAGGGATGGATTTCCTGGGAAAACGGAGGGGTTCGCACTCCCAAAATTCCCGCTGGGGGATGGATGGAGCTGCCTTGGGATTTTCCTGGAGTTCGAAAAAAATGGGGGGAAAAAACAAAAAAAATCCCAATTTTTAACCAAATTTAAGGAAAGGGATGAACCTTTCCCGATCCAGGTTTTCCATTTGGGAATGGGGGTGATGCTGATCCAAATTCCCACCGGAATCCCTCTGGAGAATCCCGGGAGATCCAAATCCCAACCCAGGGCGATTCCAGGGCTCTAAAAAATAATAAATTAAAAAATAATAATTAAAAAAAAATCAGGAATGAGACGGGAATAAACCTCTGGATGAGGAAAAACCAAGCGTGGGGGATGAGTTTTCCATATTCCCAGAGCCGGGAAATTCGACTTTTTGTCAATCCCAAATAGGGAAGGAATCGCTGAACGGGGGAAAAAATAGCAGGGAAAAAAAAAATTAAAAAAAACCCACAAAAAAACCGGGAATATTTGGAATATTCCGAGAGTCTCCCGGGATTTGAGTCACCTCCCATTGTTTGGCCTTTTCCTTTTCCTCTTCCCGCGGGGGGTCCCTCCCTTGGGACGCGGCGGCGACATTCCAGGAGGGATGAGGGAAGGGGGGAAGGGTCGTGGCTTTGGGAATTTTTGGGGGGTGGGATGGAGAATTCCCAGGATTTTGGGGATGTTGGATTTTGGGGGGGGGGAAACTGAGGCACCACCCCGAGGTTTAGGATTTAGGAAAGTTTGGGATCTCCTCTTCCCACCCCTGAATTTCCCCAATTCCTTGGAAAAACCTTTGGATGCTCCTGGGGAAACTGAGGCACGGCGAGGAGGGGATTTTTCCAGTGCTTTTTTCCAACCTGGAAAGGTATGGGGATCTGAGTGGGATCTTGGATTTAATCCCTGAATTCCCAGCCCTGCTTGGGAACAGGGAATGGATCCTGATAATTGTGGGAATTTCTGGAAGTTCAACCACCCTGCTGGGAGCAGAGAATGGGATCCAATAATATTCCTAGGAATTATTGGAAATTCAGCTCCAGCTGGGATCAGAGATTGGGATCCAATCCTGCTCCTGGGAATTTCTGGAAGTTCAGCCCCACCTGGGATCAGAGATTGGGGTCCAATCCTGCTCCCGGGAATTTCTGGAAGTTCAGCTCCAGCTGGGATAAGGGAATGGTGCCAGACCCTGATCTTGATCTGGGAAATTTTGGGAATTTCTGGAAGTTCAACCACCCCTGGGAGCAGAGAATGGGATCTAAAAATTTTCCTAGGAATTCTTGGAATTTCAGCTCCAGCTGGGACCAGGGATTGGGATCCAATCCTGCTCCTGGAAATTTCTGGAAATTCAGCTCCAGCTGGGATAAGGGAATGGAACCTGATCCTAATCCTGGGAAATTTTGGGAATTTCTGGAAGTTCAACCACCCAGCTGGGAGCAGAGAATGGGATCTAAAAATTTTCCTAGGAATTCTTGGAAGTTCAGCTCCAGCTGGGATCAGGGAATGGAGCCTGCTCCTGATCCTGGGAATTGTGAAAATTTCTGGAAATTCAGCTCCAGCTGGGAGCAGAGAATGGGATCCAAAAATTTTCCTAGGAATCCCTGGAAATTCAGCCCCAGCTGGGATCAGGGATTGGGACCCAATCCTGGTACTGAGAATTTTTGGAAGTTCAGCTCCTGCTGGGATCAGGGATTGGGACCCAATCCTGGTACTGAGAATTTTTGGAAGTTCAGCTCCAGCTGGGAAGAGGGAAAGGGCCCTGATCCTGCTCCTGTTCCTGGGAATTGTAGGAATTTCTGGAATTTTCAGCTGGGATCAGGGATTGGGATCCAATCCTGCTCCTGGGAAATGTGGGAATAATCACTGGAAGTTCACCCCCAGCTGGAAAAAGAGAATGGAACCTGATCCTGATCCTGGGAATTATTGGAATTTCTGGAAGTTCAACCACCCCTGGGAGCAGAGAATGGGATCCAATAATTTTCCTAGGAATTCTTGGAATTTCAGCTCCAGCTGGGATCAGGGAATGGAGCCTGATCCTGCTCCTGGGAAATGTGGGAATAATCACTGGAAGTTCAGCCCCAGCTGGAAAAAGGGAATGGGATCTGCTCCTGGGAGTTGTAGGGATTTCTGGAAGCTCCAGCTGGGATCAGGGATTGGGATCCAATCCTGCTCCTGGGAATTTCTGGAAGTTCAGCCCCAGCTGGGGTCAGGGAATGGAACCTGATCCAAATCCTGGAAATTATTGGAATTTCTGGAAGTTCAGCCACTCCTGGGAGCAGAGAATGGGATCTAAAAATTTTCCTAGGAATTCTTGGAAGTTCAGCTCCAGCTGGAAAAAGAGAATGGAGCCTGATCCTGGTGCTGGGAATTGTGAGAATTTCTGGAAGTTCAGCCCCACCTGGGATCAGGGATTGGGATCCAATCCTGCTCCTGGGAATTTCTGGAAATTCAGCTCCAGCTGGGATAAGGGAATGGAGCCAGACCCTGATCTTGATCCAGGAAATTTTGGGAATTTCTGGAAGTTCAACCACCCAGCTGGGAGCAGAGAATGGGATCCAATAATTTTCCTAGGAATCCCTGGAAATTCAGCCCCTGCTGGGAGCAGAGATTGGGATCCAATCCTGGTCTTGGGAATTTCTGGAATTTCATTCCCAGCTGAGATCAGAGTTTCATTCTGGGATCTCGATTCCTGGGAATACTCCAATCCCTGGGAAGATCCCAATCCCAATTTTTCTCCTTCCAGGTGTCAAGAAGAGGACAAAGGTCATCAAGAACAATGTGAATCCTGTCTGGAATGAGGTGAGAATTCCCAATCCCTGGATTTATCCCTGCTCCCAGGCCTGAGCCCAGGTGATTCCCTGGGGCTTCTGCTCCATGGAAAATTTGGGATGGTTCCCTTTCTGCTCTGGAATTCCGGGCAGAATTCCAACCTCTTTTCCTTCCACCAAAGTCTTATCCAGACTCAGCACAAACATTCCAAGAAATTTTATGGAATGAGAATTTTTCCAGCACCTTTTCCCTTCCAACCCCATGGGACAAAATTCCAAAAAAAAAAAGGGAATTTGGTGGGAAAACAGGCCCAAATTTGGGGCTGGAGCAGCTCCCATGACCAAGGAAAACTTTTTCCAAAGGCAACTTTTCCCACTGGATTTGCTGGGAAATTCAGCTTTGGGAACGCTGTGATTCCTAATGGGATTTTAGGATTTGGGTTCTATACTTCCAGGCTCTGATCCTGACCTCTCCCTCCTCTTCTTTTTTCCCCCAGGGATTCGAGTGGGATCTGAAGGGAATCCCGTTGGACCCCGATGCCGAGCTCACCGTGGTGGTCAAGGACCATGAAACCATGGGAAGAAACAGGTGAGGGGGGAAAAAATTCCAAAATATTTTTATGAAAGAGACACAACCCCTCCTCCTCTCCCTTTTCCCATTCCTGGGATTCATCCCAAACTCGTTTTTTTCCCAAACTCCTCGGGAATTCCCGCTGTGGGAGGAGGGATGGCCGTGGGAGGCTGCATTTTTTGAGCTTGGAATTTGAAGGGGAGGGGAAGAAATTCCAGCGTTGGAAGGTCGGGAATACACAGTGGGAGAAGGGGGTCCTTGTTTGGGGATGGATATTTCAGAGACTTGGCCAGGATTTAGGAAGAGCTGCCAAAAAATCATTCCCGAGGCGCCGGCGGTGCCGGGAAAGGGCGGCGGGAGCGGAGCCTCCTGTTTCCTTCCTCCTCCTCCTCCTGATCCCGGTGCTCCCCCCATTCCAGAGGGTTCCCCATGGATCAGGGGGGATTCCTGAGGGGATTCCAATCATTCCAAGCTTTTCCTGGCTCCCTGGGGTGAGAGAGCTGCTTGGAAAAAAGGGGAAAAAAAATAAATAGAGGAAGGGGGTTATTTTTTAGGGCTAGGAGGTTGGGAGGGGAAAGATCCTGATTTCAAGGCTGGAGCTGAGGTTGGAATTGCTGCCGGGCTGAAATCCAACAAGGAGCTGGAATTTGGGGCTGCTCCAACTCCCGGGTGCCCATAAATAGCCACGGGAAAATGGGAGGAGGATCCCGGAGCAGGAGGATTCCGGCTGAAACCTCCCACTGCCCCAGGGGGATCCAACCTGGCCTTGGGCATTCCCAGGGATCCAGGGACAGCCCCAGCAAATGTGGGAATTCCAGCCCAGCCCCTCCCCACCCTCCCAGGCAGCAATTCCTGCCCAAGGTCCCACAAAAATCTTCCCTTTCCCAGTGGGAAGCCATTCCCTGTGTCCTGTCCCTGCAGGCCTTGTCCCCAGTCCCTCTCCAGCTCTCCTGGAACCCCTTCAGGGACTCTGAGCATTCCCTGCAGTTTTCCCCTCTCCAGGGGAACATTCCCAGCTCTCCCAGAGCAGAGGGGCTCAGAATCCTGGAATGGTTTGGGTTGGAAGGGACCTTAAATCCCACCCCATTCCCACCCCATCCACAGGAAGGGATGCCTCCCACCATCCCAGGTGGATCCAACCTGGTCTTGGACATTCCAGAGATCCAGGGGCAGCCCCAGCAAATGTGGGAATTCCAGCCCAGCCAGGAATTCCTTCCAAATATTCCACAAAAATCTCCCCTTGCCCAGTGGGAAGCCATTCCCTGTGTCCTGTCCCTGCAGACCTTGTCCCCAGTCCCTCTCCAGCTCTCCTGGAGCCCCTGCAGGGACTCTGAGCATTCCCTGGCGTTTTCCCTTCTCCAGGGGAACATTCCCAGCTCTCCCAGCCTGGCTCCATCTCCGTGACTTCCTCAGGACTCCCACCTCTGGCTCTGGGGTGGTTTTGGTGCCCTGGGGTCAGCCCTGTCCCTGTTTCCCGCAGGTTTTTGGGAGAATCCCGGGTGCCGCTGCGGGATGTTCTGGGTACCCCCAGCCTGGCGGCCTCCTTCAACCTCCCCCTGCTGGACTCGCGCAAGGAGAGCACTGGGGTGAGAGCGGGACCAGTTTGGGACCAGTGGGGCTCCAGTTTGGGACCAGTACAAGCCATAAAAGGGTTATGGGGGCTCCCAGTTTGGGACCAGTGGGGCTCCAGTTTGGGACCAGTTGGGGGTCCAGTTTGGGACCAGTACAAGCCATAAAAGGGTTATGGGGGCTCCCAGTTTGGGACCAGTGGGGTTCCCACTTTGGGACCAGTAGAAGCCATAACAGGGTTATGGGGGATCCCAGTTTGGGACCAGTGGGGCTCCAGTTTGGGACCAGTTGGGGGTCCAGTTTGGGACCAGTACAAGCCATAACAGGGTTATGGGGGCTCCCAGTTTGGGACCAGTGGGGTTCCCAGTTTGGGACCAGTACAAGCCATAAAAGGGTTATGGGGGCTCCCAGTTTGGGACCAGTGGGGCTCCAGTTTGGGACCAGTTGGGGGTCCAGTTTGGGACCAGTACAAGCCATAAAAGGGTTATGGGGGCTCCCAGTTTGGGACCAGTGGGGTTCCCACTTTGGGACCAGTAGAAGCCATAACAGGGTTATGGGGGATCCCAGTTTGGGACCAGTGGGGCTCCAGTTTGGGACCAGTTGGGGGTCCAGTTTGGGACCAGTACAAGCCATAACAGGGTTATGGGGGCTCCCAGTTTGGGACCAGTGGGGTTCCCAGTTTGGGACCAGTACAAGCCATAAAAGGGTTATGGGGGCTCCCAGTTTGGGACCAGTTGGGGTTCCCAGTTTGGGACCAGTACAAGCCATAACAGGGTTATGGGGGCTCCCAGTTTGGGACCAGTTGGGGTTCCCAGTTTGGGACCAGTTGAAGCTCTCAGTTTGATCCCAGTCTGAATCCCTATCCCTCCCAGTTTGATCCCAGACTGAGCCATGTCCCTCCCAGTTTGGGACCAGTCTGATCCATGTCCCTCCCAGTTGAAGCTCCCAGTTTGGGACCAGCTAGGGCTTCCAGTTTCGGACCAGTTGGAGCTCCCAATTTGATCCCAGTCTGAATCCCTTCCCTTCCAGTCTGGGACCAGTCTGAGCCATGTCACTTCCCTTGGAGTTCCCAGTTTGGGACCAGCTGGGACTCCCAGTTTGGGATCAGTCTGAATCCTTTCTCATCCCTCCCAGTTTGATCCCAGTCTGAATCCCTCCCCTCCCAGTTTTATCCCAGTCTGAGCCACATCCCTCCCAGTCTGGGGCCAGTCTGATCCATGTCCCTCCCAGTTTGATCCCAATTTGAGCCTGTCCTTCCCAGTTTGACCCCAATTAAACCCTGTCCCTCCCAGTTTGATCCCACTCGGAATCCTTTTCCTCCCGGTCTGACCCCAGTTTGAGCCCTGTCCCTCCCAGTTGAAACTCCTAGTTTGGGACCAGCTGGGGCTCCCAGTTTGGCACCAGTCTAAGCAATGTCCCTCCCAGTGGCAGCTCCCAGTCTGGGACCAGCCTGATCCATGTCCTTCCCAGTTAAAGCTCCCAGTTTGGGACCCCCAGTTTGAGACCAGCTGGGGTTCCCAGTTTGGCACCAGTCTGAGCAATGTCCATGCCAGTGGCAGCTCCCAGTTTGAGACCAGTCTGAATCCCTTCCCCTCCCACTTTGACCTCAATTCAAGCCTGTCCCTCCCAGTTTGATCCCAGTCTGAGTCCCTCTCCTCCCAGTTTGATTCCAGTCCGAGCCACATCCCTCCCAGTCTGGGGCCAGTCTGATCCATGTCCCTCCCAGTTGAAGCTCCCAGTTTTATCCCAGTCTGAATCTTTGCCCTCCCAGTCTGACCCCAATTCGAACCTGTCTCTCTCAGTTTTATCCCTGTCTAAATCTTTTCCCTCCCAATCTGATCCCAATTCTCCCATCCCAGCCTCTCCAATGCTCATTCCCTGTTTTCCAGGCGTTCCTGTTCCTGCAGGTCTCCTACATCCCCCCTCCAGGCTCCATCCCACTTTTCCCTCCTCCGACCCCTCCGGAGCCGGCCCCGGCTGCTCCCGCCGAGCTGGACACGGTCACGGGTAACCACAACTCCTGCTGGGAAAATGAATTCCATTTTTTCTTAGAAGAATTTATAATTTTAATTTAAAAAATTATATATGATTTAATATATATATTTATAAATATATATATTTATAAATATATGTATATTTATAATTTTAATTTTAAAAAAATAGATGTCGCAATCGGGACGTGAAAAGAAGGATGCTCACCTGTCGAGTTGAGAAGTGAGGAGAGAAAGAGAATTTATTATGATTTGGGGGTTTATATAAAAGTTTAGAAATTATTCAGAGGTTGGGAGATGAGAGGAACACCTTTCTGATCCCATTAGTCAACTTGGAAATCCATTAATTTGTCCTTCCGCCCCTGGAAGGAATGCTTATTTACAAAATATCAGTGTTATTTAGGAAATATCAGTGTTTTATTTATGTCACGTGTGTGAAAAAGTTTCAGGCCAAGGATGAAAGTACATCAGAAATTGAAAATCAGAGCGACAAATAGACAATTAAGAGACAGAAAAGCAAAAGTTTTTCAACATAAAGCCAGCCAGCAGCACACCTTTATCTTTTTCAGATTTCTATTTTTAAGGATCTCTGTGCTGCACATTCAATAGACCCTAATGCATGACCCAAACTATTTTTTTTTTTTGTAATATCATTGTCACAGTTTAGGTTTGCTTAATTTGTTTGTTAATTGAGAGATAGGATTTTTGGGAGAAAAAAGTCAGAAAACAGGCTTGACTTAGAAGCAGAAACAGATAGATTTTATTAACATACACCAAGAGGAGAAAATAAGAAAAGAAAAAAAAACCAAACTAACACAAATTAATTTCTAAAAACCAACTCTTTCTTTTGCTACAAATTATTTATTTTCTACAAGCAACGTAAAGAGGCAAAACTTAAAATTCTAGGTTGGTATTACTTCTAAAACAGTTTAAAATGCTGTTTGGAGGAAATGCAAGTTCTAGCCAAAGGGTTGTGTGTACTGATATTTAATTAAGAATTTTGAGATTTAATTAAGAATTTTGAATGGAGTATGTCCCCTGTCTGCTGGGAAAAAACAAGGAGGTCTCTATTTCTTTTGAGGTAGAGGTGATTTTAGGGATAGAAGAAGAGAATCCTTGTTTTATACTAGAAAAGCATTCTTAAAATAATACCCCAAAGCAGCTTGGGGAACGGTTCTATGGGTGGGAACTGCACAAAATCTGCAAAATTCCGGGCAGATTTGTGACATTGAGAGCCACCAAAGCTTTTTCTTGTCCCATTTATCTCCATAAACTCTAGAGAGGCTCCTCTCCCAAAAAATCCTATCTCCCAACCAGTAAACAAATTTCAACAAATATAAAACCACATAAATAGTACATTAGCCAAAAAAAAAATTCAAACCAAAAACCACATTAATTTGTGTTTCTCCCCAATTTGAGGCAAACAAACTGAGATGAAATTTGGTGAGAATTATAAAATGAGATTGGATGGGAGAATTTAAGGGCAAAACAAGTATTAGCAATGAATTAAGTGTAATTTTAGCAGAATATCTAGGGGTGGAATAGTTTATTGTTGAAGTAGATAAAAGATGTATGTTGTATTCTTTGGGTTTGATCAGTTTCAATTCTTCCCCCCAATAATTTTATCTGCTGGATCCATCTGTGGGTGGCTCCAATTTTTCTGGTGACACGGGTCTCAAAAATTCTTCTCCTGAATTTTTTTTTTGGTTTTCTTCATTTGGATAAAGACATAGGTCTCATAAATTCTCCTCCTGAGGTTTTTTTGGTTATCTTCATTTGGATAAGGACATAGGTCTCATAAATTCTTCTCCTGAATTTTTTTTTGGTTTTCTTCATTTGGATAAGGACATAGGTCTCAAAAATTCTCCTCCTGAGGTTTTTTTTTGTTTTCTTCATTTGGATAAAGACATAGGTCTCATAAATTCTCCTCCTGAATTTTTTTTTGTTTTCTTCATTTGGATAAGGACATAGGTCTCATAAATTCTCCTGAGGTTTTTTTTTGGTTGTCCTCATTTGGATAAGAAACAGAAATCTTTATGCAGGAATGTAGGGTGACCCTCCATACCTTTTGGTTTGGTCAGTTTAGATGTTACAAAGAGAAAAAAAAACCCCAAACCCCCCAAAATCTAGTCTTTTTACTGCTAACACTGTGTTGCAATCAGAAAATATAAGTTTATCACCTTTACTAATAATTAATAATTAATATTATTAATTAATAATTAATATTAATTAATAAAAGATAATACAATACAATTATACCTATGTTAATATAGATATAATTAATAAAAGTAATATTAACTAATAAAAGATAATACAGTACAATTACACCTATATTAATATGGATATAATTAATAAAAGAATATAAATTAATACATGAGAATGCAGTGCAAATATATCTATATTAATATAGGCATAATTAATGGCAGATAATGTTAATTAATAGAAGATAATACAGTACAATTATGCCTATATTAATATTGGTATAATTAATAAAAGAGAGTATTAATTAATAAAAGATAATACAGTACAATCATACCTATATTAATATAGGTGTAATTAATAAAAGGTAATATTAATTAATAAAAGATAACACAGTACAATTATATCTATATTAATATAGGCATAATTAATAAAAGATAATATTAATTAATAAAAGATAATACAATACAATTATACCTATATTAACATAGGAATATTTAATAAAAGATAATATTAATGAATAAAATATAATAGGGTACAATTATACCTATATTAATATACCTATAATTAATAAAATAGAATACAGTACAATTATACCTATAGTAACATAGGCATAATTATAAAAGATAATATCAATTAATAAAAGATAATACAGTATAATTATACCTATATTAATGCAGGTATAATTAATAAAAGTTAATATTAATTTTAAAAAGATAATAAAGTACAATTATACCTATATTAATATTGGTATAATTAATAAAAGAGAGTATTAATTAATGTTATATTCTACTATTTTTAATTTATTATTTTTTATTATTTTATTATTTATTAATAATAAAACGTAACACCATACAATTATATCTACAGTATTCATTTTAATATTTATCATTTTTAACACCTTCGCATCCCGCTTTTTTGGGATCTGAACCCATTCCCAAATCCCAATTTTTTTCCCTTCTCCCGGCGGGCAGAGACGGCCGGAGAGGAGGACACGGAGGATCCGGAGGCCGCGGGGGACACAGAGCCCTCGGCGGAGTCCTCAGGAGCTCCGGGCTCGGAGCCGCCCTCCTTGCCGAGGAAACCACCTGGGAATCACATCCAGGGGGTGAAGAGGAGGAGGAGGAGCTCTCCCAAAAAACCTTTGCCCAACAAACCGCAGGATTTCCAGGTGGGAGGAAGTGTTCCTGAAAAATATGGTGGGTTGTGCTGGTGATGGCTTGTCCTTCATCCTGTGGGATGATTCTGGTGATTCCTGTCCTCCATCCCATCCCATCCCATCCCATCCCATCCTATCCCATCCCATCCCATTCCATCCCAGATCCCGGCGATTCCCTGTCCTCCATCCCATGGGATGACCCTGGTGATTCCTTGTCCTCCATCCCGTCCCACCCCATCCCAAATCCTGGTGATTCCATCCCCCATCCCATTCCATCCCAGATCTTGGTGATTCCCTGTCCTCCATCCATGGGATGACGCCGGTGATTCCTTGTCCTCCATCCCATCCCATCCCATCCCAAATCCTGGTGATTCCCTGTCCCTCATCCCATTCCATCCCAGATCCCAGTGATTCCCTCTCCTCCATCCCATGGGATGATCCCAGTGATTCCTTGTCCTCCATCCCATCCCATCCCATCCCATCCCATCCCATCCCATCCCAAATTCTGGTGATTCCCTGTCCCTTATCCCATTCCATCCCAGATCCCTCTCCTCCATCCCATGGGATGATCCCAGTGATTCCTTGTCCTCCATCTCATCCCATCCCAGATCCTGGTGATCTCCTTTCCTCTGTCCCATCCCAGATCCTGATGATTCCCTGTCCTCCATCCATGTGATGATCCCAGTTGATACCTTGTTCTCCATCCCATGG
>JBBMKD010000170.1:70503061-70513844 GCA_037834095.1 Argya squamiceps
TTCCCTGTGTCCTGTCCCTGCAGGCCTTGTCCCCAGTCCCTCTCCAGCTCTCCTGGAGCCCCTGCAGGGACTCTGAGGATTCCCTGGAGTTTTCCCTTCTCCAGAGGAACATTTCCAGCTCTCCCAGAGCAGAAGGGCTCCAGAATCCTGGAACAGTTTGGGTTTGGAACTGACCTTAAATCTCATTCCATGTCCAGGGACACTTCCCACTATCCCAGTTTTCTCCAAACCTCTTCCAACCTCACCTTGGCCACTCCTGGGGGATTCCAAACCCACCCAACCTCTTTCCTTTGGGATTCTCCCTCTCTTTCCTGGAATCTGGGGTGACTTTTCCCACTTTTCCCACAGCTGGAGAAGAAGGAGGTGGCCGAGGACAAGGAGGACATCGAGGCCAACCTGCTGCGCCCCACCGGGGTCACCCTCAGGGCCGCCCAGTTCTGCCTCAAGATCTTCAAAGCCGAGGATTTGCCCCAGAGTAGGTTTTCCCTTTGGAATCGTGACATTCCAGGCAGGAATTTTGGCCTGGAAAAGGGAAAGATCCGTGTCTTAATCCAAGGATTTTGGGTGGTTTTATGAGGGAGAGGAGTTTTTTACTGGTCCAAACTGGTTTTATCCCCTCTGGAGGAATTTTTTCCCGCCTGGAGGGGTTTTTCTCTGTGGGAATGCTCATCCCACTGCTGGGGTGGCTGGGAACTTCTGGATGCCACCAGAATTCCGTGGATTTTGGCACTTCCCTCTTTTTCCCAGTGGACGACGCCATCATGGACAACGTCCGGCAGATCTTTGGCTTTGAGAGCAACAAGAAGAACCTGGTGGATCCCTTTGTGGAAGTCAGCTTTGCTGGGAAAACGGTCAGTGGATCCCCTGGGATCCCCCGGGAATGGCAATGGGGTGTTCCCGGGATGGGATAATAGTGGGATCATCCTGGGATTGGGAATGGCAGTGGGATATTCCCAGGGCTGGAATAACAGCAGGATCATCCTGGGATTGGGATTTCAGTGGGATGTCCTGAGGACTGGGATGGCAGTGGGGCGTTCCCAGGACTGGGATAACAGCAGGATCATCCTGGGATTGGGAATGGCAGTGGGATCATTCTGGGATGGGGAAACAGTGGGATCATCCTGGGATTGGGAGTGGCAGTGGGGTGTTCTCGGGGCTGGGATAACAGTGGGATTATCCTGGGATTGGGAATGGCAGCAGGATGACTTTGGGATTGGGATTTCAGTGGGATGTCCTTGAGACTGGAATGGGAGTGGGACATTCTCTCTCATATCCCTGGGGTTGGAATTTCAGTGGGATGTCCTGAGGATTGGGAGTGGCAGTGGGGTGTTCCCCAATGCTGGGACAACGGTAGGATCATCTTGGGGTTGGGAATGGCAGTGGGATGACTTTGGGATTGGGATTTCAGTGGGATGTCCTTGAGACTGGAATGGCAGTGGGACATTCCCTCCCAGATTCCTGGGATTGGGATTTCAGTGGGATGTCCTCAGGATTGGGAATGGCAGCAGGGTGTTCCTGGGATGGGATAACAGCGGGATCATCCTGGGATTGGGAATGGCAGTGAGGTTTTCCTGGGATGGGATGACAGTGGGATCATCCTGGGAGTGGGAATGGCAGTGGGATGTCCTTCAGATTGGGATTTCAGTGGGATAGTCCCTCCTAGATCTCTGGGACTGGGATTTCAGTGGGATGTCCTCAGGACTGGGATAACAACGGGATGATCCTGGGATTGGGAATGGCAGTGGAACATTCCCTCCCAGATCCCTGGGATTGGGATTTCAGTGGGATGTCCTCAGGATTGGGAATGGCAGCAGGGTGTTCCTGGGGTTGGGATAACAGTGGGATCATCCTGGGATTGGGAATGGCAGTGGGATGTCCTTGGGATTGGGATTTCAGTGGGATGTCCTTGAGGCTGGAATGGGAGTGGGACATTCCCTCCCAGATCCCTGAGATTGGGATTTCAGTGGGATGTCCTTGAGGCTGAGATGGCAGTGGGGCGTTCCCAGGGCTGGGATAACAGCGGGATCATCCTGGGATTGGGAATGGCAGCAGGATGTCCTTGGGATTGGGATTTCAGTGGGATGTCCTCAGGATTGGGATGGCAGTGGGACACTCCCTCCCAGGTCTTTGGGATTGGGATTTCAGTGGGATATCCTTGGGATTTGGTTGGCAGTGGGACATTCCCTCTGGATCCCTGGGATTGGGATTTCAGTGGGATGTCCTTAGGGTTGGGAATGGCACAGGACAGTCCTCAGGATTTTGGGATTGGGATGGCAGTGGGACATTCCCTCCCAAATCTTTGGGATTGGAATTTTAGTGGGATATCCTTGCGATTGGGATGGCAGTGGGAAATTCCCTGTGGATCCCCAGGCCTGCTCCTGGAATGAGGAAATTTGGTCTTTTAATGGAGGAATTTGGTCCTGGTGTGAGGGAATTCTGCCCCGGAATGGGGGAATTTGGTCCTGGAATGGGGGAATTTGGTCCTGGAATGGGGGAATTTGGTCCTGGAATGGGGGAATTCAGTCTTGGAATGGGGGAATTTGCTCCTGGAATGGTGCAAATGTGATCCTGCTGGTCCCAAGGTGGGAAGATCCCTGGGAAATCCGAAGCATCCTCTGCCTCCTGCACCAGGGGGTTTAGGAACCCCATGGAATGGAGGGTGGACTTTAGGGAATTTGGGGCTGGATTTTAGGGAATTTGAGGCTGGATTTTAGGGAATTTGAGGCTGGATTTTAGGGAATCTGAGGCCAGATTTGGGGGAATCTGAAGCTGGATTTGGAGGAATCTGAGTGTCAACTTTAGGGAATCTGAGGCAGGATTTTAGGGAATCTAAGGTTGGATTTTGAGGAGCCTGAGTCTGGATTTTAGGGAATTTGAGGCCGTATTTTAGTGAATCTGAGGCCAGATATTGGGGAAGCTGAAGCTGAATTTTAGCGAACCTGAGGCTGGATTTTAGGGAATTTGAGGCCAGATTTTAGGGAATCTGAGGCCAGATTTTGAGGAGCCTGAGTCTGGATTTTGGGGAATCTGAGGCCGGATTTTGGGGAATTTGAGACCAGATTTTAGGGAATCTGGGGTCAGATTTTGAGGAGCCTGAGTCTGGATTTTGGGTAATCTGAGGCCAGATTTTAGGGACTCTTAGGCCAGATTTTAGGGAACCTGAGCCTTCCCAACTCCACAAACTGTGCCAACACCAACTTTTCCCTCTTGCCATCCCTCCCTCCCAGCTCTACTCCCGGATCCTGGAGAAAAACGCCAACCCCCAGTGGAACCAGTGCCTGACCCTGCCAGCCATGGTGAGCACCAGTGTCCCCAAGGTCCCCTCCTGCTGTCCCCAAGGTCCCCTCCTGCTGTCCCCACCCTGGTCACCCTTTTCCCGTGTCCCTTTTTTCCCAGTTCCCATCCATGTGCGAGCGGATGAGGATCCGTGTGACCGACTGGTGAGTGGGAAGGGAATTCCCAGCAGTGGGATTGGCATGGGGGACATCTCTTTGTCCCCACCCCGGTCCCCAAAGTGACAGTGTCACCTCGCAGGGACCGGCTGACGCACAACGACGTCATCGGCACGGCGTTCCTGGGGATGTCCAAGATTTCGGCCCCCGGAGGGGAGCTGGAGGGTAAGGGCAGGAAAAGGGACGGGATTTGGGATGCATGGCCTTGGAGGAGCTGCATGGCCTGGCTGGAGGTCGGTGGTGGCTTTGGGGATGTCACAACTGTCACCATCCCCACCCTGGGGACACAGGATGGGGTCCTGAGATGGCTCCGAGCTCTGCTGCATTTCCAGATACATCTAACCCCTCTGGATTTAGGATTTGGTGGATCCTTGGGAATGAGGAATGGAGGCTGCAGGCTCATGGCCTGGCTGGAGGTCGGTGGTGGCTTTGGGGATGTCACAGCTGTCACCGTCACCACCTTGGGGACAATGGGATGGGGTCTTGGGGTCACCCCAAGCTCTGCCCCATTTCCGGATGGATCCAACCCCTCTGGATTCTTGGGATTTGGTGAATTTTTGGGAATGAGGGAAGGAAGTTGCAGGTCCATGGTGTGGCTGGAGGTCAGTGGTGGCTTTGGGGACGTCACAGTTGTCACTGTCCTTGCCTTGGGGACATGGGATTGGGTCCCGCGGTCACTCTGAGCTGTGCCCCATTTGTGGATGGATCCAACCCCTCTGGATTTAGGATTTGGTGGATTCTTGGGAATGGGGGGAGGAAGTTGCAGGCCCATGGTGTGGCTGGAGGTTGGTGGTGGCTTTGGGGATGTCACAGCTGTCACCATCCCCACCTTGGGGACAGGGGAATGGGTCCTGGGATCACTCTGAGCTGTGCCCCTTTTGAGGATGGATCCGTCTGGATTTAGGATATAATCTCTCTGGATTTAGGATTTGGTAAATTCTTGGGAATGAGGGAAGGAGTTGCAGGCCCATGGTGTGGCTGGAGGTCGGTGGTGGTTTTGGGGGTGTCACAGCTGTCACTGTGGACATGGGATGGGGTCCCATGGTAGCCCCGAGCTGTGCCCCATTTCTGGATGGATCCAACCCCTCTGGATTTAGGATTTGGTGGATTCTTGGGAATGGGGCTATGGATGAGCTGAATGGGATGGCTGGATGTCGGTGATGGCTTTAGGGATGTCACAGCTGTCACCATCCCCACCTTGGGGACAATGGGATGGGGTCCCACAGTAGTTCTGAGCTGTGCCCTGTTTCCAGATGGATCCAACCCCTCTGGATTCTTGGGATTTGGTGAATTTTTGGGAATGTGGGATGGAAGTTGTAGGTCAATGTCATCACTGGAGGTTGGTGGTGGCTTTGGGGATGTCACAGCTGTCACTGTCCCCACCTTGGGGACACGGAATGGGGTCCTGAGGTGGCTCCGAGTTCTGCCCCATTTTTGGATGGATCCTTCTGGATTTAGGATTGGGTGAATTCTTGGGAATTGGGGAAGGAGCTGTAGGCCCATGGTGTGGCTGGAGGTTGGTGGTGGCTTTGGGGATGTCACAGCTGTCACCGTCCCTGCCTTGGGGACACAGAATGGATTCCCATGGTCACCCCGAGCTGTCCGTGCTTTCTGGGTGGATCCAACCCCTCTGGATTTAGGATTTGGTGGATTCTTGGGAATGGGGCTATGGATGAGCTCCATGGGATGGCTGGATGTCGGTGGTGGCTTTAGGGATGTCACAGCTGTCACCATCCCTTCCTTGGGGACATGGGATTGGGTCCCACAGCCACCCCGAGCTGTGCATGCTTTCTGGGTGGATCCAACCCCTCTGGATTTGGGATTTGGTGGATTTGGGACACAGCTTGGGAGCTGCTCAGAGCTTCCACCTGCATGAGCTTTTCCTGCTGCCGGCGCTTCCACGGAGTCCACGATCCTGGTGGGAATTCCGCCCTTGGCTTGGTGACTTTGTGGCTTTGTGACTTTGTGGCTTTGTGGCTTTGTGGGGACATGGGATGGCCCCGCTGGAAAAAGTTTGGAGCACCCTGGGATCGTGGGATGTGTCTAGCCCAGCTATCTCAGTCAGGAGAGCATGAGACAATCTCAAGGTCGTGGGTTCGAGCCCCACATTGGGCACCAATAAAAACAAATTATTGTTTTGGTTTAGGGTAAATTTGGGAGGAAACTTCTGAATGTTTTTTTTTTTTTTTGAGAATAAACTTCAACTTTTATTTTAAATTAGTTCAGGAAAAGAACTTTTTTTGGAGAAAAGTGGAAAGAAGCTGTTTGACAAACAAAATGCTTACAAGCATAAGGAATGGGTAATGTGAAACAATAAGACTTTTTGTTGTTTTGAAGAGAGATGGCAAAACTGAGAGAAGTCTTTGCCAGGAGTTCCTTTAGCTTTTTTAGTCTTTTATTAGTTTTAGTTTTTTTGGTCCTGGAAAATTCTGAGGTTTAGGTTTTGGTGGGCTGCAGGTGTGAGATTTTGGGGGTTTTTGGGTTTTTTTGGGTTTTTTTGGGTTTTTTGGGGTTTTTTGGGGTTTTTTGGGGGTTTTTTGGGGTTTTTTAGTTTAGAGCAAATTTAAACAGTTTCAAGAAAAAGGAAAAAAAAACCAAACCCAAACAGTTTAGGAAGCTTTTTGCTTTAGCTAGCTAAAATAACTAAAAGGAAAAAAAATTATCCCATTTCATGCCTATTGAAATGGGATGAGGTTTGAGGTCCTTCCAGGCCATTCCATGATTCCATGGGTCAGGACACGATCCAGGGGCTCCACCCTTTTCCCAGTCCCACCACAGATCCTGGGATGGGCTGGAGAGAGAGAGAGAGAGAGAGAGAGGGGCTGGGAGAGAAGATGGGAATGGAGGGATCCAGGACTGGCATCTCTCTTCCCACCGCTGGGATCTGACTGATCCCAAGGAAATGCCTGGGAATGCAACCCAGGGGTGCTCCAATCCTGCTGCCAGCCTCTGGAATTGTCCAAGGCCAGGCTGCAAAAGGCTTGGAACGACCTGGGATCACAGGAAATGTCCCTGGATGCACCTGGATGGGTTTAACTTCCCTTCCTGTGCCAACCATTCCATGATTCCTTGACTCCATGACTCCATGATTCCATGATTCAATTCCATGACTCCATGATTCCATGATTCCATGACTTAATGATTCCTCAATTCCATTACTCCATGATTCCATGAGTTCTTGATTCCATGACTCCATGATTCCATGATTCAATTCCAGGACTCCATGATTCCATGACTTAATGATTCCTCAATTCCATGACTCCATGACTCCATGATTCCATGACTCCATGATTCCTTGATTCCATTATTCCATGACTCCATGATTCCATGATTCCACAACTCAATGATTCCTCAATTCCATGACTCCATGACTCCATGATTCCATGACTTAATGATTCCTCAATTCCATGACTCCATGATTCCATGACTCCATGATTCCTTGATTCCATTATTTCATGATTTCATGACTCCATGATTCCTTGATTCCATGATTCCTTGATTCCATGATTCCATGGTTCCATGGATCCATGGATCCATTATTCCATGATTCCATGATTCCATTATTCTATGATTCCTCAATTCCATGACTCCATGATTCCGTTATTCCATGGTTCCATGACTCCATGATTCCATGAAAAAACCTCTCTCTTTCTCTCTCTGCCTCTCCTCTCTAAACCCCGTGGGAATCTCCATCCTCATCCCCATCTCCCCATCCCTTTTCCAGGCTCCTCTTCCCACTTTTCCCAACCTCTCTTCCCTCTCTTTGTGCCTCAGATGAGTTTCCTGTTCCTGTGAAGCCTCCGAAACCCTCGGACCGTACGTTCCCAGTAACATCCCGGTTTTCCAGCACCTCCTGGGACTGGTTTTACTGGTTCCACTCTCTGGACTGGGGGAGGGAGGATCAGCTGGGATGAGTTGGGCGCCTTGAGAAAAGGGAATGGCTCTGGAATGGCTTTGGGGATTTCTGGGATTTTGGGATGTGCCCGGAATGTGGAGCCAGCTGCACACACAGAGCTCTCAGGACAGGATTCCCGAGCAAAATTCCATAAAAAACGAGTAGTTCTCCTCATGGAATCACAACCCCCTGATCCATGGGCTGCCAAGGCCACCCCATATCCGTGTCCCCAAATGTCACATCCACAGGGATGTTCAATCCTTCTCCAGGGATGGGGGACAGCCCTTTCCAGGAAGGAATTTTTTCCCGAAAATCCAGCCTAAACCTCTCTTGGCACATCCCTTTCCTCTCTCCTGTCACTCTCACTCTTGTCCCACCCCTCTCTGACTTTGCCCTTTCCCACGGGGACTTTTCCTGGGATTGGGAATTCCCAGGATTCAGCACCACGCCCTCTTGCTCCAAGGTAAGGTCGCGGGACTCAAAACGGGCGGAAATTCCAGGATTTTGGTGCGTGTGTGATCCCTGCCATCCTACAGCCAGCGTGACACATTCCCAATGGTGCCTCCAGGAATCCCTAATCCCCTCTTTTCCCTGCCATTCCCAGTGGATGACGGGCTGGGATTCCTGCCGACCTTCGGGCCCTGCTACATCAACCTGTACGGCAGCCCCCGGGAATTCACCGGATTCCCCGATCCCTACGAGACGCTCAATCTGGGAAAGGTGACATCGGCTGCTTCCTGAAAACAAAATAACCCTCCAGCTTCCTCTTTTCTCCCAAAAAAAGCAAAAAAAGCTGCTTCTAACCCAACCTGGCTTTGTCATCAGGAGCCTGCGCTGCGTTTCCCGCTCCTGGCTACTCCTGCTAAAGCCTCCTGATCCTGCTTTGCTCCCAAAATTCCACCCTGGAAGCACCAGCTGGAATTCTTTGCCTGCTCCGTGATGAAGCTCCTTGGAAGTAAAGGCCTCGGGGAGGGAATTCTGGGATTCTGATGCTTGTTCCTGGTCTATCCCAAAGGGTGAGGGGGTGGCGTACCGGGGCCGGATCCTGGTGGAGCTGGAGACCAAACTGGTGGAGCACATGGAGCAGAAGGTGGAGGAGATTCCTGCCGATGACATCCTGAGGGTGGAGGTATTGGAATTCCCGGGGAAAATCTCTGGGATGGGAAGGTGGGAGGCAATGGAAGGGGTGTTGGATGTGGGTGGGGGTTGTCCCCATGGTCCTTGAGCTGCTGGAGGGGTGTCCTGCTGGAATTCCATCCCAAAGTGTCCAGGTTGCTCCATCCGAGCTGGACATGGAGTTGTGGGATGGTGGAACAGTTTGGGTGGGAATGGACCTTGAAGATGATCCAGTTCTATGGGCAGGGAAAACTGTCCCTGGTTCCAGGTGGATCCAAGGCCCAGTGTCCAACCTGGCCTTGGACACTCCAGGGATCCAGGGGCAGCCCCAGCAAATGTGGGAATTCCAGCCCAGCCCCTCCCCACCCTCCCAGGCAGCAATTCCGGTTCAAGATCCTTCCCAATTCCCTCAGATTTTCCTGGTTCTCCAGCCTTTCCCAGTTCCCTCAGCTTTTCCTCATTCTCCAGGTTTTTCCCAATTCCTTCAGCTTTTTCTGCTTCTTCAGCCTTTTCCTGTCTCTCCAATCTTTTCCCAATTCCCTCAGCTTTTCCTGCTTCTCGACCCTTTTCCTCCTTCTCCAGACTTTTCCCAATTCCCTCAGCCTTTTCCTGGTTCTCCAGCCTTTCCCAGTTCCCTAAGCTTTTCCTCATTCTCCAGCCTTTTCCCAATTCCCTCAGCTTTTCCTGCTTCTCGACCCTTTTCCTCCTTCTCGACCCTTTTCCCTATTCCCTCAGCCTTTTCCTGCTTCTCCAGCCCTTTGCCAATTCACCCAATTCCCTCATCCTTTCCTGGTTCTCCAGTTCCTTTCCCATCTCCCTCAGCTTTTCCTGCTTCTCCAGCCTTTTCCCAGTTCTCCAGCCTTTTCCCAATTCCCTCAGCCTTTTCCTGGTTCTCCAGCTCCTTCCCAGCTCCCTCAGCTTTTTCTGGTTTTCCAGCCGCTTCCAAATTCCCTCAGCTTTTCCTGCTTCTCCAGCCTTTTCCCAGTTCTCCAACGTTTTTCCCAATTCCCTCAGATTTTCCTGGTTCTCCAGCCTTTCCCAGCTCCCTCAGTTTTCCTTGGTTTTCCAACCCCTTCCCAATTGCCTCAGTTTTTCCTGGTTCTCCAGTCCCTTCCCAGCGCCCTCAGCTTTTTCTGGTTTTCCAGCCTCTTCCAAATTCCCTCACCTTTTCCTGCTTCTCCAGCCTTTTCCTGATTCACACAATTCCCTCAGCTTTTCCTGCTTCTCCACCCTTTCCCAACTCCCTCAGCTTTCCTTGGTTTTCCAACCCCTTCCCAATTCCCTCAGCTTTTCCTGCTTCTCAACACTTTTCCTCCTTCTCCAGTCTTTTCCCAATTCCTTCAGCCTTTCCTGGTTCTCCAGCCCTTTACCAATTCACCCAATTCCCTCAGTTTTTCCTGGTTCTCCAGTTCCCTTCCCAATTCCATCAGCTTCTCCTACTTCTCCAGCCTTTTCCTGATTCTCCAGCCCTTTCCCAGCTCCCTCAACTTTTCCTGGTTCTCCAGCTCCTTCCCAGCTCCCTCAGCTTTTTCTGGTTTTCCAGCTGCTTCCAAATTCCCTCAGCTTTTCCTGCTTCTTCAGCCCTTTGCCAATTCCTTCAGCTTTTCCTGCTTCTCCAGCCCTTTGCCAATTCCTTCAGCTTTTCCTGCTTCTCCAGCCCTTTGCCAATTCACCCAATTCCCTCAGTTTTTCCTGGTTCTCCAGTCCCTTCCCAATTCTTGCAATTCCCTCAGCTTTTCCTGGTTCTCCAGTCCCTTCCCAGCTCCCTCAGCCTCTCCTTAGGATTTTCCCTCCAGCCTCTTCTGCCTCAAACTCCCAGAGCTCACTCCCATCACCTCCTCCACATCCAATTCCCGAAAATCCACATTCCAGAAATTCCTGCGCCGGCGGAAATATTCCCTCTTCGCCGCCTTCTACTCGGCCACGATGCTGCAGGGGGTGGACGGGGCCGTGCAGTTCGAGGTCAGCGTGGGGAATTACGGCAACAAGTTCGACACCACCTGCCTGCCCCTGGCCTCCACCACCCAGTACAGCCGGGCCGTCTTCGATGGTGAGCGCGGAATTCCATCCTTTGGGATGATCCGGGTGGGAGGGAATCGTGGAATTGGGGAATGGGTTGGGTTGGGTGGGAAGGTTTCACCTTCCCGCTATTCCCAGGTGGATCTAAATCCCATCCAGCCTGGCCTTGGACATTCCCAGGGATCCAGGGGCAGCCCCAGCAAATCTGGGAATTCCAGCCCAGGCAGCAATTCCTGCCCAAGATCCCAGCCCAATCTCCCCTTGCCCAGTGGGAAGCCATTCCCTGTGTCCTGTCCCTGCA
>JBBMKD010000170.1:70521658-70531828 GCA_037834095.1 Argya squamiceps
CTCCTTCTCCTTCTCCTTCTCCTTCTCCTTCTCCTTCTCCTTCTCCTTCTCCTTCTCCTTCTCCTTCTCCTTCTCTTCTTCTCCCTGACTCTGACTTTGTCCATGTCCTTGTCCTTTTCCCTAACCTTGTCCTTTTCCTGTCCCTGTCCTTGTCCATCACCTTGTCCATGTCCTTTTCCCTATCCCTGTCCATGTCCCTGTCCCTGACCTTTCTGTGACCTTGTCCTTGCCCCTGACCTTGACCATGTCCTTTTCCCTATCCCTGCCCATGTCTTTGTCCCTGTCCCTGACCTTTCCATGACCTTGACCTTGTCTTCTTCCCTGTTCCTGACCTTGTCCTTGTCCCTGTCCTTGTCTCTGTCCCTGTCCATGTCCTTGTCCCTGTCCCTGATCTTTCCATGACCTTGTTCTTGTCCTTGCCCCTGTCCATGTCCTATTCCCTATCCCTGTCCATGTCCCTGTCCTTGACCTTTTCTGTGACCTTGTCCTCTTCCTTGTCCCTGACCTTGCCCATGTCCCTGTCCCTGACCTTGGCCTTGTCCTCTTCCTTGTGCCTGACCTTGTCCACGTCCTTTTCCTTATGCCATGTCCTTGTCCCTGTCCCTGACCTTTCCCTGACTTTGTCCTTTTCCCTGTCCTTGTCCCTGTCTCAGTCCTTGTTCTTGTCCTTTTCCCTATCCCTCTCCTTGTCCCTGACCTTGTCCATGTCCTTTTCCCTATCCCTGTCCATGTCCTTTTCCCTGTCCTTGTTCCTGATCTTTCTGTGACCTTGTCCATGTCCCTGACCTTGACCTTGTCCTTTTCCCTGTTCCTGACCTTGTCCTTGTCCCTGACCTTGTCCATATCCTTTTCCCTATCCATGTCCCTGTCCCTGTCCCTGACCTTTCTGTGACCTTGTCCATGTCCCTGACCTTGACCCTGTCCTCCTCCCTGTTCCTGTCCTTGTCCCTGTCTCAGTCCTTGTCCCTGTCCTTGTCCTTTTCCCTATCCCTGTCCATGTCTCTCTCTGTGTCCTTGTCCCTGACCTTTCTGTGACCTTGTCCATGTCCCTGTCCTTGTCCCTGACCTTGTCCATGTCCTTTTTCCCTATCCTTGTCCCTGTCCCTGTCCCTGACCTTTCTGTAACGTTGTCCATGTCTTTTCCCTATCCCTGTCTTTGTCCCTGACCTTGTCTGTGTCCTTTTCCCTTATCCTGATCCTGTCCCTGATCCTGTCCAGGACCACTGGAATTTTGCAGCTCCCCAAGCTCAGCTGAGGACACATTTTAGGAACATTGATGGTGGCATTGGGGTGACCCTGAAGGTCTTTTCCAGCCTCAATCCCGTGATCCCCAAAGCGCTCCACCCGCTCCTGACAGTATCCCAGAATTATGAGAATTCCCATTGATCCTGGGGTCCTTTTCCTTGGCAGTACCCCCAGGAGGAGGTGATGGGGCCGCGGATCCCGGCGCAGATCCGGGTGCGGCTCTGGTTCGGATTGGCCGTGGATGAGAAGGAATTCAACCAGTTCGCCGAGGGAAAACTCTCCGTCTTCGCCGAAACCGTGAGCAATTCCCAAGGGATCCCCATCCCGACGGGAAAATGGGATGGGCTGGACCTAAAACCTCATTGTTCCCTAAAAACTGTGGGAAGGGGGAGGTGATTCCACCAGCCCAGCCTGGAATGCTGAGGGGAAAAGTTGGGAATGAGCCACAGAGTCGCGTTGTCCCTAAAAACGGGAAAATTGGGATGCTGTTGGATGGGTTGGGTTTTTCCCAGGAAATCTCTGCAGAGATTATTCATGGGATTCTATGGGGTCATTCATGGGATTCTGTGGGGTTATTCACGGGATTCTATGGGATTATTCACAGGATTCTATGGTATTATTAGTGGAATTCTATGGGATTTTTCATGGGATTGTATGGGATTATTTGTGGAATTCTGTGGGGTTATTTATGGGATTCTGTGGGGTTATTTATGGGATTCTATGGGATTATTCACAGGATTCCATGGTATTATTAGTGGAATTCTATGAGATTTTTCATGGGATTGTATGGGATTATTAATGGAATTCTGTGGGATTATTCATGGGATTCTATGGGATTATTAATGGGATTCTCTGGGATTATTAATGGGATTCTGTTGGATTATTAATGGGATTATGTGGGATTATTCATGGGATTATGTGGGATTATCCATGGAATTCTGTTATTCCAACCCCAAATCCATCTTTTTAAAATTTATTTTTGCCTCTCCCAGTACGAGAACCAGACCAAACTGGCACTGGTGGGGAACTGGGGCACCACAGGCCTCACTTATCCCAAATATTCTGACGTCACTGGCCGGATCAAGCTTCCCAAGGACAGCTTCCGACCTTCCACGGGATGGACCTGGGCTGGGGATTGGTTTGTCTGCCCCGAAAAGACGTGAGTGGGGCTTTTCCTACTGGGAATTCCCGGGAATCCCAAAAATCTGGGATTGCCCCTGTGCTGTGTTCCCATGGATGTGATTCCCCTTCATCCAAATCTTGGGATGCTCTGAAACTGAGGAGCTTTGGGGGTGGAGTTTTCATCCTGGTTTGGGTTTTTTCCTGAGGGGAAACTGCTTGGAGAGGTGGGAGAAATTTGGGAATGCTGAGGGTGGCGCTCAGGAGGGAGGTGGGATGGAGAATCCCTGATTTTTTTTTGGGTATTTCTGGGATTCAGGCTGCTGCACGACGTGGATGCAGGACACCTGAGCTTCGTGGAGGAAGTTTTTGAGAACCAGGTCCGGCTCCCAGGAGGGCAGTGGATCCACATGACCGATTCCTACACGGATGTGGTGAGGGGAATATTGGGAATTCTGGGAACCAAGGGCTGGAATTCTGGGGGAAATTTAGCGATGGGTTTGGGTGAGGATTCCCTGTGTCCCACAGAATGGGGAGAAGGTGCTGCCCAAGGATGAGATCGAGTGCCCTCCAGGCTGGAAGTGGGAAGACGTGGAATGGGACACGGATCTCAACAGGGCTGTGGATGAAAAAGGTACCAAAGATGAGATTTTGGGATCTAGGATTTGGGAATTTTGGGATCCCGGGTTGTGGAATTTTGGGATTTGAGAAGTTTGGGGATTTTGGGATCTGGGAAGTTTGGGGATTTTGGGATCCTGGATTGAGGAATTTTGGGATCTGGGAATTGGGAAGTTCGGGGATTTTGGGATCCTGGATTGGGGAATTTTGGGATCTGGGATTTGGGGATTTTGGGATCCCAGGTTGTGGAATTTTGGGATCTGGGATTTGGGAAGTTTGGGGATTTTGGGATCCTGGATTGCGCAATTTTGGGATCTGGGATTTGGGGATTTTTGGATCCCAGATTGTGGAATTTTGGGATTTTGGGATTTTGGGATTTTGGTACTTCTTCCCATGGTCTATGGACGAAAACATTTCCATGGCTGTGGGAACTGGATCAGGAGAAGGGATCAGGCTCTGGGGGATCCTTTTCCCTTGTCTCTGCCTGCAGCTGTGGGATGGGAATTCCCAAAGGCAGAGCTGGGATAATCTGGGAAAATCCTGGCAGAAAAGAAATGGAAAACACCAGGCTGGAGAGTGCTGGGATGGTCCCAGGGGTTGAAATCATTGGAGGGAGGGCGGGAAGAATCCCCAGGGTGGGATTTGGAGCCAAAGACCCCACAGATCCATCCTTGGTCATTCCAGAGGGATGGAATGAAGGGAAGGGAAATCCAAACGGGAAATTTCTGCTGGATTCAGCCACACCTTCACTGTTGGAAATTCCTGGTGGGAACCAAGGTGAGGACGGGCTGGAGGCTCTTCTCCCACCTCCAGCAGGTATTCCTTTCTTCCCAAGGCTGGGAATACGGGATCACCATCCCTCCGGAGCGCAAGCCCAAGGCCTGGGTGCCGGCGGAGAAGATGTTCCACACCAACCGGCGCCGGCGCTGGGTGCGGCTCCGCCGGCGCGACCTGGAGCACATGGAAGCTGGGAGAAAGGTGGGATGGGGCACAAAAAAGCTCGCATGGGATTGGGATGTGGCCCTGTCCCTCTGGATGGGTGCCTGGGTTTGGCAGGACCTGCTTTTTCTTGGAGATTTGGGGGAGGTTGTTACTGGTTTTGGGGTTGTTCCTGGTTTTCAGTGGGAAACATCACGTTCCCAGGGGTGGGGAATGTTCTGGAGGGATTTGGGTGGGATGGGGACATCCAGGAAAGTCCTGGAATATGGGAAATGAGAGAGGGATGCTGTCCCCAGCCTGTCCCTATCCTGCTTTCCTCTAGATGGTGCCGTTGAACCGGGAATGCCATTTCCCAGCCTATTCCCTTCCCCACTGCTTCCCAAAGCCGCTTGTCTTCCTTCCCAGAAAAATTTTCAGGATAATTGTAGCCACTGTCACTCCATTTGTTGTGGGTGAAAAACTTTTTCCAGGACTTGTGGGTGGATGATCCAGGGGGAAATTCCAGAGGTGGAGAGCCATGGGAAGGGGTTGGGGTGATGGCAAAGGGAAAAGCAGGATGGGAAGTGGAGCTGCTGGAGCTCCAGCCCAGCGATCCTGCTCCGAATGGGATTCCTCCCAGGGCTGTGTTCCCAGTGGTGGATCCAGCAGTGTTAATGGTTGGATTGGGAGAATCCAGCTCCATACTGGGAAGTGTCCAAGGCCAGGCTGGACACTGGGGCTTGGATCCACCTGGGACCATGGAAGTGTCCCTGCCCATGGATGGGGTGGAATGAGATGGGATTTAAGGTCCCTTCCAACCCAAACCATTCCAGGATTCTGGAGCCCCTCTGCTCTGGGAGAGCTGGGAATGTTCCCCTGGAGAAGGGAAAACTGCAGGGAATGCTCAGAGTCCCTGCAGGGGCTCCAGGAGAGCTGGAGAGGGACTGGGGACAAGGCCTGCAGGGACAGGACACAGGGAATGGGAAAAGGGAAGATTTTTGTGGGATCTTGGGCAGGAATTGCTGCCTGGGAGGGTGGGGAGGGGCTGGGCTGGAATTCCCAGATTTGCTGGGGCTGCCCCTGGATCCCTGGCAGTGTCCAAGGCTAGGATGGACATTGGGGCTTGGATCCACCTGAGATGGTGGGAGGTGTCCCTGGAACTCGATAAGCTTTCAAGTCCCTTCCATCCCATCATCCATGATGATCTCCAGGGCCTTTCCCAACCTAAACCAACTGACCCTGCACATCTTTCCCAACCTGAACATTCCCACAATTCTCTAAACAATCCCATGACTCCATTCCACAATCCCACCCTGGTGGGGTGAAAATACCGACAAAACCCGGGGGCGGAACAACATCCCGAAAAACCCCAAATCCAACTTTTCGTCCAACCCTTGGAAAAACCCTGATCCCTGTGACCCCTGTCCTGGCAGCACAAGCATGAGGAGCTGGACGGGGATGGTTGGGAATACGCTTCCCTCTTCGGATGGCGCTTCCACCTCCAGCAGCGCCGCTCCGACTCCTTCCGCCGGCGCCGCTGGAGACGCCGGATGGAGCCCCTGGAACGCACCGGCCCCGCCGCTGTCTTCGCCCTGGAAGGGGCTCTGGTAGGTCTTGTGTTTCCAGTCCAAGATCCCCCTAATTAGGGTTGTTTTTCCCCTTTGCAAATCTTGGGTTTGGTTTCTCACCCAAGATTCAGGTTGTTAAAAGTCCTTGGCTCTCTAAAAGCTCCAAGTCGCGTCGTGTGATAAAAAGTGGAGTCTCCAAGGCCTTGTTTTCAGATTACTCGTGTTGGTTATTACTTGATATCTCAGAAGGAGTCTCCAAGGCCTTGTTTTCAGGTTTCTCGTGTTGGTTAGTGTTTGATATCTCAGAATTCTCTTCAAGGCCTTGTTTTCAGGTTTCTCGTGTTGGTTATTATTTGATATCTCAGAAGGAGCCTCCAAAACCTTGTTTTCAGGTTTCTCGTTTATTATTTGCTATCTCAGAATTTTCTCTGCACCCAGCCGAGGTCTGGACAGCAGCTGGGACACGAGGCCACTGCCCCCCGATGGGGCCTTGCTTTGCTCTTATACAGATAACCACGTGTCCATTATTTACTATTTAGTGCCAATGTCTAGTGCCTCTACTAAAAATGTCACTTCTACCTCAACCCAATCTCTTCAAACTACTTTGTGTCATCACCACCTCAGAAGATGGAGGACAAGGAAGAAGGAGAAGAACCTAGGGCAACACCCTAAATCCTCCATTTTGTCCCCCATTTACCTCTATTCTAAGAACCCCAAAACTACAAAATTTTTCACCCCGTGCTGTGCTAAGCTACTATTTTCACACCTTTGAGGTTTGTAATTCCTCTCTCAGTGTTGGAAGCCTCTCCCATGGACTAAAATCAAACTCGGTGCCTTTCTGGGCTGTGTGCCAAGGTCTCCAACCCCCCTGGACCGGCTCCACACCCCCTGTCCAGGGTTCAAACTCTTTTCCTCAGGTCCCAGCTCATCCAAAGGGATGCCCTGGACTCTGACATTCAAAGTCCCGTGCCAGAGTTTGAAAGAAGAGTGGAACTTGCAGCTTGGTCTTGAAAGGTGTTTATTAAGCTTTTTATCTCAAGGTCTTGAAAGGTGTCTATTAAATTTTTTTATCTGAAGGTCTTGAAAGGTGTTTATTAAATTTTTTTGCCTCAAGGTCTGTGCACCATCTAACACCAGGCTTAGCACGCTGAGAAAAACCACTTCCAAGAGCAGAGACCTGGTGTCCAAGGTCTCTTAAAGGTTTCTAACTCAATTAACTCTTAAAATGTGCTGTATTTACAATTTTGTACCAACAATTATGACTAATTCTAGACACTCAGTTCTCTACATCACCTACATCCTACCAATGTCTTTGTGCCATCGTCACAGCAGAAGATGGAGTCAAAGAAGAAGAAGAAGGAGAAGAACTTAAGGCACCACCCAAAATTCTCCATCTTGCCTCTACGTACTTCCATTCTAAAAACCCAAAACTACAAATTTTCACCCTGTGACAAACTAAACCACTATCTAATTTTAAATTTTTGCTGTTCTCGTTTCATTCATAAGTGTTGGCAGTTTTTCCCATGGGCTGAGGTCAAAGGCAATGCTTTCCTGGGGTCCCAGCAGGGATCTTGGACCACCCCCAGGGCAATTTGAAGGGTTTTCCCCATGCCCTGGGCTCCGACAGGTCAGGAACATCTCCCATTCCCAAATTTCCAACCCCGGGAATGTTATTGGCTGCTCATTATCAGACACTCGTTATCTGCTTCCCGTTATCCGCCCCGTTTGTTCCTGGATTTCTCCACACTCTGGGTTTCCCAATCTGCTGCTTTTCCAATGATTTTGTGAGAGCCAAAGCAGCACAAAGCTCCCATTCTGTGTTTTTATGGAATTTTTTTTTCCCCTCTCCTGTTTGACGCTTTTTTTCCTCCCTCTTTCCTTTCTTTGGCTTTCCTTCCAATCCAGAGTTGATCCCTTTGGGATAAAAGGTTTTCTATGAGCTGCTCCCATTTCAGGGGATCCCAGCTCCCAAAGCTCCTGGTGGGATTATTCTTATTCTCCTTTTTCCCATGGGATCTGCAGATGGGAATTCTCATCCTTGCAAATCCCTCCTTATCCCACCAATATTCCAAGGCCAATGGGGAATTAGGAGAACTTGGGAATCTCCAGGAGCTTTTCCAACCTAAATTTCAGGATTCTGGGGGACGCTGGAAAGCCCAGACTCCTCTTGGACACCTTGGAGAATTCCATCCCATGGGCAATCCTGGAGGTGATCCTGACATTCCTGAATTTCCGTGGCTTTCCTTGCAGGGAGGAGTGACAGACGACAGGAGTGATGATGGAAAATCCGATGGAAAATCCGCATCCACCCTGAGTTTTGGAGTCAACAGGCCCACCATCTCCTGCATTTTTGACTGTGAGGATCCCAGGGGAGCGGGAAAAGCATTTCCCATCCTTTTCCCAGAAAAAAGATGGAAAAAGAAAGATGGAAAAAGGGTGGAAGGGAGGATGGTGCTTATAGGAATATCCACAGGCTCCAGGATGGGTGCTCAGGATATCCGGGGGGGGATTAAATTGGGATTCCCTCAGCTGGGAAATTGGGAATGATGGAATATCATCCCTGGGATCTTTTTCCATGTTTCCCGTTCTTCTGGCAGCTGGGAACAGATTCCACCTGCGCTGTTACCTGTACCAGGCTCGGGATCTGATAGCCATGGACAAGGACAGCTTCTCTGGTGAGTGCGGATCTGCTCCGGGGTGGAATTCCGGGAACAGAGGGAAAGTCCCATGGACTTCCATGATCCCAGGTGGATCCAACCTGGCCTTGGACACTGCCAGGGATCCAGGGATTCTCTGGGAATTCCAACCCAGCCCAACCTCCCCTTTCCCAGTGGGAAGCCATTCCCTGTGTCCTGTCCCTGCAGGCCTTGTCCCCAGTCCCTCTCCAGCTCTCCTGGAGCCCCTGCAGGGACTCTGAGCATTCCCTGCAGTTTTCCCTTCTCCAGGTTGGACATTCCCAGCTCATCCCCCCAAAACACCAAGGATTCATCCCCAAAACCTGCTGCAACTTCCTGCTGCTTCTCCTTTGCATTCCCACATGTCCCAAAAATCCATATTTATTCTCTCCCACACACAAGAAAAACACTCCTGAGCAATAAAAATTGGGAGTAACATTTTTGAAGAAGAAGAAAATCTCTTTTTTTTAGGCCCTACAAGGGGCTCTGAGGATTCCCTGGATTTTTCCCTTCTCCAGGGGAACATTCCCAGCTCTCCCAGAGCAGAGGGGCTCCAGAATCCTGGAATGGTTTGGTTTGAAAAGACCTTAAATCCCATTCCATTCCCACCCCATCCATGGGCAGGGAAACCTCCCACTTATCCCAGGTGGATCCAACCTGGCCTTGGACATTCCCAGGGATCCAGGGGCAGCCCCAGCAAATCTGGGAATTCCAGCCCAGCCCCTCCCCACCCTCCCAGGCACCAATTCCTGCCCAAGATCCCACAAAAATCTCCTTTTTCATCAGTGGGAAGCCATTCCCTGTGTCCTGTCCCTGCAGGCCTTGTCCCCAGTCCCTCTCCAGCCCTTTAGGCCTGGAATAGGCTCCAAGGAATCTCTGGAGCTTTTCCTTTCTCCAGGCTGAATATGATGGAGCACAGGGATAAACTTCCATGGGATGTGTCCAGGGAAAATTCCAGAGGCTGGCAGGATTTAATCTGGACTTTGGCACAGTTCAGCCCCTTCTTCTCCAGCATCCTCAGGGAATTCCTTTTTGGATTTGATCCAGAGGAAGGTTCCCAACCCATGGGGTTGGATCCAGATGATCCCTAAGGTCCCTTCCATCCCAAAACAGTTTGGGATTCCATGATTCCATAATTCCTTAGAATCCCCCTTCTTCCAGCTGGACAGGGGGGCACCAGTCCATGAGATTTGGGATTTAGGAAGGGGATTTCCATGGAAAAAATGGAAATCCGGGTGGAAAACAGGGGCTGGTCTTTGTGGAGGAGTTTTCCATGTCCTGCTGCTGCCCCCATTCCCAGCACAACTCCAGGGATTTCTGAAATTCCCAGGATTGTGCTGCTGCAGTTAGGACTTCCCACACTGGGGTTTTTTTGGGATGGGAAAGAAGTTGGAATAGGAGAAATCCTTTTATCCATGGGATTTCCATGCTGGAGGTGCTCGGATGGTTGGATGGGGGTGGAATGTGGAATCCTGCTTTTCCTAATGGAATAATGTGAATTTTTTTGGGGGGAATAAACACCCCCAGAGCATTGTAATCCTGAGGGAATCCTGCTTTTCCTTATGGAATAATGTGATTTTTTTGGGGAATAAACACCCCCAGAGCATTGTAATCCCGAGGGAATCCTGCTTTTCCTAATGGAATAATGTGATTTTTTTTTTTTTGGGAATAAACACCCCCAGAGCATTGTAATCCTGAGGGAATCCTGCTTTTCCTAATGGAATAATGTGATTTTTTGGGGGGGGAATAAACACCCCCAAAGCATTGTAATCCCGAGGGAATCCTGCTTTTCCTAATGGAATAATGTGATTTTTTGGGGGGGGAATAAACAATGGAATAATGTGATTTTTTGGGGGGAATAAACACCCCCAGAGCATTGTAATCCCGAGGGAATCCTGCTTTTCCTAAGGGAATAATGTGATTTTTTGGGGGGGGAATAAACACCCCCAGAGCATTGTAATCCCGAGGGAATCCTGCTTTTCCTAATGGAATAATGTGATTTTTTGGGGGGGGAATAAACAATGGAA
>JBBMKD010000170.1:70577277-70588095 GCA_037834095.1 Argya squamiceps
TTGCTGGCTGGGAGGGTGGGGAGGGGCTGGGCTGGAATTCCCAGATTTACCCCTGGATCCCTGGGAATGTCCAGGGCCAGGTTGTTTGGAGCAGCCTGTGTGATATTCCTGGGATTCCAGGGAATCTTCCTTTCCATATCTGTGTTCTGTGAATAAATTCAGGTGATCTGAGCTGGCATTTGATGGTCTCTGATTGTCCCACTGCCTGTGACAGACCTGGGAGCAGATGGGAGCCATGGTGGATGTGGAAAGGGAAGTGGATCCTTGGGAATTCTCTGCCAGAAGTTCTGATTTAGGCGTCAATCCCGTATTTTTTCCATGAATTAAATGGAAGGTGAAAGGAAATTGGCAGTGCTGGCACTCAACACTCATTGCTCTCTCCACGTTCCCTCATTGGAATAGTGGGAATTTCTGTTGCTCCTAAGGATTCTGTTTGGGATCCCATGGAGCCTTTTCCTAAATCAAATTATTAAATTAAATTAAATTAAATTATTTTAATAAAATTAATTACATTAATTTAAATCATTAAGTTAAGGCATAAATTGTTGCCAACACCTTCCAGAAGCATCTTGGGGTTTTCCCACTGATTATCCTTATCCAAAAGTTTTCCAGTGCTCCTGCAGATCCAGAGCAGGACACCTTGGGAATTCCAGGATTTCCAGGCTCTGCCCAGTTTTTCCTGATGAATCTTTCATTTTTCTGTGATTTCTTTCCCGGTGGGATTTTAGGAACACTTCTGGAGCTTGGACAAGACGGAAAACAAGATCCCACCCCAGCTGATCCTCCAGATCTGGGACAACGACAAGTTCTCCTTCGATGATTATTTGGGTAAGTTGGGAATTTTGGGGATCCATCCCCCCAAAAAAAAGGAAAAAAATCACTGGCACAGGTTGTCTGTGGATGCTCCATCCCTGGAAATGTCCAAGGCTGGGTTGGATGGGGGTTGGAACTACCTGGGATAGTGGAATTTGGGAATTTGGATTGGGATGGTTGGGGGTGGCCCAAACCAACACGGGATCAGGGAATATTCCATGTTCAAGTTCTCCTTTGATGACTATTTGTGTAAGTTGGGAATTTTGGGGATCCATCCCCCCAAAAAATGGAAAAAAATCACTGACACAGGTTGTCTGTGGATGCTCCATCCCTGGAAATGTCCAAGGCTCGGTTGGAGCCCCCTGGGATAGTGGAATTTGGGAATTTGGATTGGGATGGTTGGGGTGGCCCAAAACTCTGCGAGATCAGGGAATATTCGATGTTCAAGTTCTCCTTCGACAACTATTTGGGAAAGTTGGGAATTTTGGAGATGGATCCCCCCAAAAAAAGGAAAAAAATCACTGGCACAGGTTGTCTGTGGATGCTCCATCCCTGGAAGTGTCCAAGGTGGGGTTGGAGCCATCTGGGATAGTGGAAGTTGGGAATTTGGATTGGGATGGTTGGGGGTGGCCCAAACCAACACGGGATCAGGGAATATTCCATGTTCAAGTTCTCCTTTGATGACTATTTGTGTAAGTTGGGAATTTTGGGGATCCATCCCCCCAAAAAATGGAAAAAAATCACTGACACAGGTTGTCTGTGGATGCTCCATCCCTGGAAATGTCCAAGGCTCGGTTGGAGCCCCCTGGGATAGTGGAATTTGGGAATTTGGATTGGGATGGTTGGGGTGGCCCAAAACTCTGCGAGATCAGGGAATATTCGATGTTCAAGTTCTCCTTCGACAACTATTTGGGAAAGTTGGGAATTTTGGAGATGGATCCCCCCAAAAAAAGGAAAAAAATCACTGGCACAGGTTGTCTGTGGATGCTCCATCCCTGGAAGTGTCCAAGGTGGGGTTGGAGCCATCTGGGATAGTGGAAGTTGGGAATTTGGATTGGGATGGTTGGGGTGGCCCAAATTCAATGGGATCAGGGAACATTCCATATTTTAAGTATTGTCCTGCCCAGATCTCTCACCCAGAACCTTCTCCTTGGCAGGATCCATCCAGATGGATCTCAACAGGATGCCCAAGCCTGCCAAGACAGCGGAAAAATGCTCCTTGGATCTCGTGGATGATTCCCTGTCCTCCGGCCGCTCCGTGTCCCTCTTCGAGCAGAAAACCGTCAAGGGCTGGTGGCCCTGCGTGGCTGAGCAGGACAAGCAGAAGATCCTGGCGGTAAATTGGCCTCTCCATGTCTTCCCTTGGATCCTCCACTCCAATTCCCATCCCTGGGAACATCCAAGGCTGGGTTGGATGAGGGTTGGAGCACCCTGGGATGGCAGAAGTTTCCCTGCCCATCACGGCATGAGGCGGGATTTAAATTCCTTCCCAACCCAAAACCGTTTCAGGATTCCCTGAAAGCTTCATTCAGGGCCAAAAAAATCCATTTCCAGCTGGAGATTTTGTGGATCCAGATTTTTGTGGATCCATCTGTGGTTGGCTGGAAGTTTTCCGGCCCTGTGCAGAGGAATGGTCAGGTTTTTTAGGATTTTCACCGTGGTTTTTTGGAATGTGTCACCGAATTTGGCTCCGTGTCACGACTATTCCCAATGATCTTGTGTCCTGAGCACCAGGAAAAAAATTCCAGCTGTCACAGTGATAATTTTAAAGGTGTCTGGGCTTCTGTTCCAGGTTTTGGTGACTGTTCCATGCAGCTAAAGGAATCCAGGAAGGGAATTTGGCTCATTCAACCAAAAAGCCCTGAGCTGGTTCCAAGGAAATAGGGAATCAGGGAACAGGGAAAGACGGGATGTGGCATTTAGGGATGATCAGTGACAGCTTGGAGTTGATCCCAGAGGTTTTTCAGCCTCAGTTATCCTGGGATTCTGCCCAAATTTGGGTGTCAGTGGGATTTCCTGGAATATCTCCAGTGACAGGTGAGGGATTTCTGGAATCCTAGGATCCTCGTGGCCATTGTTGGGAGTGGTTTGGTTGTGCCCAAAGGATGTTTTCTTCCCCTAATCCCTATTTCCCATCCCATGTTCATTCCTCACCTTTCCCCCCATGTTTTTGGGGATGATAAATCTGTTTTTGTTTAATCCATCCAGGGCAAGCTGGAGATGACTTTGGAAATCGTGGCGGAGCAGGAGCACGAGGAGCGTCCAGCCGGGATGGGACGGGATGAGCCAAACATGAACCCCAGGCTGGAGGATCCCAAGTAAGAACATCCCCAATGGAAAAACAAACACCAGGGCATGGAGTTCTCAAGGTCCCAATGGGAATTCTGGGTTTCCAGCTGCAGGGAACTGGGATGAAATGGGTTTGCAACTTCAGGATCCACTCTGAACTGGTGGAGGACGGGAGACAGTCAGGGAAGTTGGGATTGTGGTCTGGAGCACCAGGGAGATTGGGAAGCTGGTCTGGACCATGAATCCAGTGGGATTGGGAGTCTGATCTGGAGCACTAGTTCTGTGGGATTGGGAGGCTGGCCTGAATCACAAATCCAGTGCGATTTGGAAGCTCGTCTGGACCTTGAATCCAGTGGAATTGGGATTCTGGTCTGGAGCACCAAGGTGGACATTGATGGGACATACCCAGAGGGATGGAGAGCTGACACATTCCTGTGGGATTCGGAAACTGGTCTGGATCACCAATCCAGTGGGATTTGGGAGATTGGTCTGGACCACCAGACCTGCAGGATTGGGAAGCTGGCCTGGATCACAAATCCAGTGGGACTGGGAGGTCAGTCTGGGCCACCAAGGAGGATATTCATGGGATGTATCCAGAAACATGGAAGGGCTGAGAGCAGTGAGATTGGGAGGTTGGTCTGGAGCATGAATCCAGTGGGATTGGGATTTTGGTCTGGATCACCAAGGAGGATGTTGGTGGGACATACCCAGAGGGAGGGAGAGTTGACACATTCCTGTGGGATTGGGAAACTGGTCTGCATCACCAATCCGGTGGGATCTGGGAGACTGGTCTGGACCATGAATCCACTGGGATTTGGAAGCTGGTCTTGGCCACCCATCCATTGGGATTTGGGAGACTGGTCTGGACCACCAGTTCTGTGGGGTTTGGGGGTCTGGTCTGGAGCACCAATCCAGTGGGATTTGGGAGACATTGATGGGACATACCCAGAGGGATGGAAAGTTGACACATTCCTGTGGGATTGGGAGTCTGGTCTGGACCATGAATCCAGTGGAATTTGGAGTCTGGTCCCAGCCACTCATCCATTGGCACTGGGAGATTGGTCTGGACCACGAATCCAGTGGAATTCTGAGTTTGGTCTGGCCCATGAATCCAGTGGGATTGGGAGTCTGGTCTTGGCCATTAATCCATTGGAATTTGGAGTCTTGTCTCGGCCACCCATCCTTTGGGATTTGGGAGACTGGTCTGGACTATAAATCCAGTGGGACTGGGAGGCTGGTCTGGATCACCAGTCCTGTGGGATTTGGGAGACTGATCTGTACCATGGATCCACTGGGACTGGGAGGCTGATCTGGACCACAAATCCAGTGGGACTGGGAGTCTGGTCTGGACCATGAATCCAGTGGAATTTGGAGTCTGGTCTTGGCCACCCATCCATTGGGATTTGGGAGACTGGTCTGGAGCATCAATCCTGTGGGATTGGAAGACGGGCCTGGATCACCACTCCATTGGGATTTGGAGACCGGTTTGGATCACCAATCCAGTGGGATTGGGAGACTGGTCTGGATCACCAATCCAGTGGGATTGAGGGTCTGGTCTGGATCACAAATCCAGTAGGATTGGGAGATTGGTCTGGACCACAAATCCAGTGGGACTGGGAGGCTGGCCTGGATCACCAGTCCTGTGGGATTTGGGAGACTGATCTGTACCATGAATCCATTGGGTTTGGGAGGCTGATCTGGACCACAAATCCAGTGGGACTGGGGGTCTGATCTATACCACCAAGGTGGATGGGATTGAGGATCCAGGAGGATGGAATTCCGAGGTGACTCCCCCCCCTTTCCCTTGTCTCCAGGCGTCCTGAGACCTCCTTCCTGTGGTTCACATCCCCCTACAAGACCCTCAAGTTCATCCTGTGGCGCCGCTACAAGTGGGTGCTGATCCTGGCCATCCTCCTCTTCATCCTGCTGCTTTTCCTGGGAATCTTCATCTATGCCTTCCCGGTATGGAGTGGCTGGGAGAGGACAGGGATTGGTCTGAGAGGGAGGATGGATTCAGGGGGATGGAAAATTCCTTGTTGAGGAATGCAATAAGTTAAAAAGGGACTTTTTTGGGGGGTTTGGGATCTTCATGGGAAAAATATGGAGAGGCTGGAGCATATCCAGGGATGGGAATTGAGTTGGGAAGGGGGTGGAGCACCAGGAAAAGCTGAAGGAGATGGGAAAGGGGCTGGAGAAAAATGGGATCAAAAGGGACCTTCTGGCTCTCCACAATTCCCTGAAAGTTTGGCACCGGTTTGGGATTTGGGATCTGCTCCCAGGAAACAACAGGACATGAGGGAATGACCTTAAGTTGTTCCAAGGGAATTTTAGGTTGGATATTAAGGAAAATCCCTCATGGGAAGGGGTGTCCAGCCCTGGAGCAGTGGTGGAGTTCCCAATCCATGGAATTATTCCAAAAATATCCGGATGTGGCATTTGAGGATGTGGATAATGATGAACAAGGGTTGGGGTTCTTTTCCAACCTCAGCAATTCCATGATATCAGGAATGGTGGAGATCCCAAAAAAAAACCCACAGGAAAGTCATTCCTGGGGTGTCCTCAGCAACACAAAATGCTGGCACTGGGACAGATCCTGTGGTTTTCTGGGATGCAGAGGGGAAAAAAAATCTGGGATAGCTTGGCCTGCCTTGATTGGCTTTGCAAAATTCCATGGATTCCATGCTGGCTGGATTTGGAATAAATGAGAGTAGGGCAGAGCTAGAGAAGCCTTTGCCTGCTGGAAAACTCTGCATTCCAGAAAAATCTTACTGTGGATTTGGGAATGCTCCAGGACCCCTTTCCAAAGGGGCAGAACAGATGATGACCTAGATTTTTTGGGATCATGGAAAAAAGGAGCTGTAGGGATACAAAACCAGGGTTTGAGTGGTGAATCCATGGGATTTGTGGGAATACCAGAGGATGGGAAGGAACAGTGGGATCCAGGGGAGAGGAGGAGGCTCCAGAAAATCAGGGAAAACTGGGAATGCTTCCCACTGGCCAAACACTGGGATGGTGCTGGAGGGAGGGGTCAAATTTATTCCAAGGGTTTGAAGAGGTGGGAATTTCTCTTAAAAAATTTTTGGAAGAGCAACCAAAATCCAGGAATGATTCCTGGTGCTTTTCAAATTCTTCCAATGAGTCCCTTATTTTTCTGATGACTCCCTCATTCTTCCAACGATTGCCATGTTTTTCCAGTGATTCCTTCATTTTTTCCCATCATTCCCTCATTTTTCCAATGATTTCCATCTTTTTCCAATGAGTCCCTCATTTTTGCAATGATTCCCTTATTCTTCCAGTGGTTTCCTCATTCTTCCAATGATTCCCTTATTTTTCCAATGATTCTGTCATTTTTCCAGTCATTCCCTTATTTTTTCCAATGATTCCCATGTTTTCCCAATGATTCCCTCATTCTTCCAGTGATTCCCTTATTCTTCCAATGATTCTGTCATTTTTCCAGTAATTCCCTTATTTTTTGCAATGATTCCCATGTTTTCCTAATGATTCCCTCATTCTTCCAATGATTCCCATTTTTTCCAGTGATTTCCTCATTTTTCCAATTCTTCCTTCATTTTTCTAATCATTCCCTCATTTTTCCAACGATTCCCATGTTTTCCCAATGATTCCCGTATTCTTCCAGTGATTCCCTCATTTTTCCAATGATTCTGTCATTTTTCCAGTAATTCCCTTATTTTTTCTAATGATTCCCATGTTTTCCCAATGATTCCCTCATTCTTCCAATGATTCCCATGTTTTTCCAGTGATTTCCTCATTTTTCCAATCGTTCCCTCATTTTTCCAATGATTCCCTCATTTTTCCAATGATTCCCTCATTTTTCTAATCATTCCCTTATTTTTCCAACGATTCCCATGTTTTCCCAATGATTCCCTTATTCTTCCAGTGATTCCCTTATTCTTCCAATGATTCTATTATTTTTTCCTGTCATTCTCTCATTTTTTCCAATGAATTCCATGTTTTCTCAATGATTCTCTCATTCTTCCAGTGATTTCCTCATTTTTCCAATGATTCCCATGTTTTTCCAAAATTTCTCTCATTTTTCCAATCATTCCCTCATTTTTCCATATGATTCCCTTGTTTTCCCAACGATTCCCATATTTTTCCATCCTTCCAGAACTACGCTGCTATGAAACTGGTGAAACCTTTCAACTGAAGCTGCTCCCCTGTGCCTGCCTGAGAATTTTGGGAAGGAATTTTTGCCTCTGGAAGCGGAGAAGGAACAACCTCATCCCAGCCTCCAGCTGCTGCCAAAGGCTCCACTTCCCTTTGGAATTCCACTTGGGAAGCGTCACATAGCCAAAGACCTCCACCAAAATATTCCTGGTTTTCCAGCCTTCTGTGTTTTGTTTGAGTTTTCCTGCTGCTCTGGTTGGGTAAATCCCAAAATTCCAGTGAAAATCCCAGGAGGGAGCAGGGAAAGGACCTTTCCATTCGTAAATTGGGAATGGGCAGAGAATCCTCAGGGCAGGATTTGGGATTTGCCAGCTTGAGCGAATCCCACAGATTCAAAGCACTTTTTTTTTGCTCTCAGTTTCCCTTTTTCCCTGTGTTATCCCATTTATCTATTGTAAACCTATGGAAAAATGTGTTGGAAAATCAGAACCCCAGGGGTGACATGTCGCTTTCCCAAAGCTGAAATTCTGGGAATGGGAAAGGCTGCAGTGCAAAACCTGGGATTTGGAGTTGGTGCTCCTCAAAACCTCCATTTATCTTGGATTTTGAGGCTTTTGCCATTCCATCACAGAATTCTGGAGCTGGTTTTCCCTTGGAGATGCTCCACAATCCCACAGGTCTCCCATTCCAGCTGGCAGAAGGATCCCAGGAGCAGCTGGGCTTTGATTTCCTCCTCTTCCACTGTCTTCCAGCCACTTTTTTGGGGGGAATTCTTGGTGCTTTTACTGTCAGGATTTGCAGAATCCCAGAATCCCTGAGGCTGGAAAAGACCTTTGGGATCATCTTGGCACGGAGTGCCACATCCAGGAATTCCTTGGACACCTCCAGAAATGGGGATTCCAAACCTCCCTGGGCAATTCCAAGATTTTCCATGAGGAAATTCCTGCTGGTGTCCACCCTGGGACAACCTGAGGCCGTTCCCTCTTTTCCTGTTATTCCTTGGGATCACATCCCAAATCCCAACTGGTTCCAAATCTTCAGGCAATTGTGGAGAGCCAGAAAGTCCCCCCCTTGATCCTCCTTTTCTCCAGGCTGAGCCTCACTGGTATTCCTTTAAAATAAGTAGTTTTCCCTTGTATTTCCAAAGATTCTTATGGAAAACATCCCCAACCAAAACTCGCCACTGCCAGGCATTAACAGAGAGAAAAATCTATCCCAGGATGGGATCTGTTTTCCAAAAAATTCCACGATCCACAACCTGCTCAGCCTCTCATGGGAATGCTGGGACATTCCTGCTTTTCCTGTTCCCTCCTCCTGTCCCTGGAGAGGGATGATCCCATGGGATGAGGAATTTGGGGATTGGTGACCTTGGCAGGGTTGGATTTGAGCTCAGAGGTCTTTCCCGCCCTGGATGGTTCCATAATTCCAGGATTCCCAGGATTTTCCAGTGCTGGGAGGAAAATTCTCATCCTGCAAGGAACCATCTCCCATTTTTCCACCAGAAAAAAATCCCATTAATATCCTGCACCTTTGCTGATTTGAGATATTCCCACCCTCCCTTCAGCAGGATGAGATTTATCCCTGATTCCATGTTTTCCGTGGAGCTGTGGCTGCTCTGGAAAAGTGATCCCGAGGGATCAATTTCCTGGGAAAAGCTGTGCTAATGGCAGCTCCCACCCCGCTCTGGCTGGGCCTTTAAGCTTAAAAAATAGGGAATTTAATTTTAATTTTAATATTAAAAAAATAGGGAAACCAGCCCGATTTCTTTGCTGGATTGGGATGTAATCCATGGGGGATTAAATCCTGGGATTCTCATGGAAACAGCTCCTGGATTGCAGATCCTTCTCCGTGTTTTCCACATGGAAAAACGCACGGCTTTAGGATTTATAAGGATTTATTTATAGGGATTTATAACCCCATCCCTGCTGCTGAGCTTTGGCTGACCCGTGGCCCTTTCCCAAAAATTTGGGAGTGGGGGAATCGGATCCGGGTTTGCACATCCCAGGGCAGAGGTTTCGTTTTCCGTCATTAAATGCTTCGTTTTCCTTCATTTTTATTTTCCCTATAATCCTCCCAGCCCCATTCCCTGTTTATAGCTGCCATCAAACCACCAGGATTCCTTCCAATTTTCCAGAGGTTTTATTATTCCAGAGGATCTGAGGAGCTGAGGACAGAAGTTGCTTCTGTTTGGCCCTTGCTGGGATTGGGAATTTGGGTTTTTTATGGGAATGTTGGTCCCGGCTCCTTTCCCACCAGCTGTGCCAGAGGGAATCTGGAATTCCCTGAGTGCTCTCCTGGAATCCACAGTGGGAATTCTGGCTTGAAATCTCTTGGATTTGCAGGGATTTTGGGATTTCTCATCCTGGTGTAATTCTCTGTGATTCCAACCCAAAATCTTGGAGCCAAGAGCCCTAAATGGATGCTTGATCCATCTTGGAATGCCAAACATGGGATTCTCATCCCCCATCCCATCAGGAACACCGTGGGTTACCTTTGGAATGCCCAAGGCCAGCTTGGATAAGGATTGGACCCTCCTGGGATTGTGGAATGCCTGGAATGGGACAGGTTTGAAAGTTTGGGATTTGCTCCAGAGACACTTCCAGTGGGAAATCCTATTTTATTTCCCTGGGTCAGCAGGGATGGGAGGGAAGGATCCATCCAATTCCATGAAGACAGGGATTTCCAGAGGGAAATCCGTGCTCCCTGCCCAGTTTTCATGCCAAGAGGATCCCGTGGGATTCTGGTGGGTAAATTCAGGTTGGAGCATCCAGAAAAACCAACTCCATCCTTTTTTTTTTTTTTTCCCTGAACAGCCACATCCAACTCCAGGCCTGGTTGTGTCTCCTCCAAATCCAGGTGGGAGCTGTAGAGAGAATTCCCTGTGGCTTCTGGTTTTCCAGGGAATAGGTTGGAATTTGTCCAGGATCACCCGTGCCTGCCTTATCTGCAATAATGCCCAAAGCACTGTGATTCCCAAAAAAATGCTCTGAAACGTTCCCGTTCCTGGTGTTTTCATTGTGGGGATGGAACTGTAGCTCGTCTTGGGAGTGGGAAAGGGAAAACTGGGATTGTGGAGTAGGAAAAATTTTCTAGAATTTCTGCCTTGGTTTTTTTTGTTGGAATTTGGGATTTTTTTTGAGGGGGAATTTTGGTTGGGATTTTTTCTTTAATGAAGAAATGAGAAGAAACCAAATCCATCCCGAACTCCATCAGCGCTCCCAAAAACACCTTTTTCAGAGCCCAGCTTTTCCCAAGGCTCCTCATGGATGTTTTAGGAGCAAAGATCAGGATTTAGGGTGGCTGTCCAGGAGCTGCTCCAGGGTTTTATTAGGAATAGGATGATCAGAAGGATGGAGCAGCTCTGCTGGGGGAAAGGCTGGGAATGTTCCCCTGGAGAAGGGAAAAATCCAGGAAATGCTCAGAGTCCCTTGCAGAGCCTAAAAAATGATATTTTCTTCTCCTCCTTTAAAAATGTTATCCCCAATTTTTATTGCTCAGGAGGGGTTTTTTCTTATCATGGGGAGAGAATAAATATGGATTTTTGGGACACGTGGGAATGCAAAGGAAAAGCAGCAGGAAGTTGCAGCA
>JBBMKD010000170.1:70615819-70626142 GCA_037834095.1 Argya squamiceps
AGGGGCTGGGCTGGAATTCCCACATTTGCTGGGGCTGCCCCTGGATCCCTGGCAGTGCCCAAGGCCAGGTTGGATGGATTTGGATCCACCTGGGACAGTGGGAGGTGTGCCTGCCCATGGCAGATTTTGGAAGGCAATTTCCAACCCAAATCCCTCTGGAATTCTGTGGCTTGGAGCTCTGGTACGTTCAGGATTGTTCCCACCAGGTACATTCCATGGTGACTCCACAACGACGCTCCAAAAAAACACAGAAAAATCCACAAAACCACCCAATCCCAGCGGGAAAACATTCCGGACAGAGGTGCAGGACCAGGTCAACACCTTTTCCTTGGGAAAAAAAATAAACCAGAGGAGAACTCCGGGTGCCTTGTGGAGCCTCTGGAGCCGGGACAATGCCCCTTTTCTCTTTCTCCCTCTCGTTATTCCAGCAGCACATGGAATTCTGCCACCCATTGAGTCACCGACGCCACCTCCCCTCTCCCTTTCCCAACGTGCCCGGGCTCCTTAATTATCCAATAAATCCAGCAGCACTCTCCTGTCATCCCGGGGCCACCCTGGGAACAGCTCAATCCCGTCTCTGAGTGTGCCTGAGGTTCCTGCCAAAATTCCAGGGGCGGCCAAAACCGCAGGAAGGCTGCAGGGAGAGGGAACAGGCTGGGAGCAGGAGCAAATCCAGGGATTTTGTGGGAGGTGATGTTCACTGCTGTCTGCACAGGGGTTTTTCCTGCCCTGGAAAAAGAGGGTATTTTGGGTGTAAAACCTGGGAATTTCATCCCTGGTTTTCCATAGGTTTGGGGTTTGTCCCTTGGACAGGGAAGGTTCTGCTGGTGCCTCTCGCCCCCTCCCTGATTTCGAGCTGGACGGTTAAAGGTGGGGGAGAATTCCTGGATTTGGGAATTGTGCTCTGCCAGGGACACGTTCAGGGACAGGAGAGTGTTAGAGGCTCCTTTTGGGTGTTTGATTGACAGCTCGTCATCACACTGATCCCAAAATCTGCCCCTGGATCCCTGGAAGAGTCCAAGGCTGGGTTGGACTTTGGGGCCTGGATCCACCTGGGACAGTGGGAGGTGTCCTTGGACATGGATAGGGTGGGAATGGGATGGGATTTAAAGTCACTTCCAACCCTAAAAAGTCTGGGATTCTGGAGCCCTCCTGCTCTGGGAGAGCTGGGAATGTTCCCCTGGGGAAGGGAAAAATTCCAGGGAATGCTCAGAGTCCCTGCAGGGGCTCCAGGAGAGCTGGAGAGGGACTGGGGACAAGGGCTGCAGGGACAGGACACAGGGAATGGCTTCCCAATGGGCAAGGGGAGATTTTTGTGGGATCTTGGGCAGGAATTGCTGCCTGGGAGGGTGGGGAGGGGCTGGGCTGGAATTCCCAGATTTGTTGTGGCTGCTCCTGGATCTCTGGCAGTTCCTAAGGCCAGGTTGGACATTGGGGCTTGGATCCATCTGGGATAGTGGGAATGGGATGACATTTAAGATCTTTTCCTACCCAAACCATTCCATGGATTTATCCTGATTTCTGGACATCACCGAAGGAGCCCCACAGCTGCAGCATCTCCAAGAGACACTTCCAGGGTGTTGTGTGGGATTTTCTTATCCTCAATGATGGAATGGAGACTAAAAAACCCCCTGGAAGTGCTGGATGAAAGTGGGATCAAGATCCAAACCCTTCCTTCCAAACCTTTTGATGCCTCAGAATCCTGGACACATCTCCAAAGGGAGAACAGGGCCTTCCCATTCCTTGGTTTTTTCCAACCCTTTTCCATCCTGTAGCATTTTATGGCTTTTTATTACATTTCTTTTTATAACCTCTTCCATCACCGGATTGCGGGGAGACGTCGACACATCCAATTATCCCATGGTTTTTGGGTGGCCTGGGATGGGAGTGGGAAACCTTGGAGCAGGGAACAAAACCACTTCCATCAAAGCTTTCCCGGGATCCTGCCGGCGGCACGTCCCAGCTTCTCCCCCAGGAAAGGGAAGGGCGGGAGCTGGGAATGCTCCATGCTCCATCCCACGTCTCCTCCCGACCTTCCCGGGGTCATTCCGAGATTTTTGGTTGTTTCTCTGCTCTTCTTTGGTCATTTTCCACGTCTCTGCTCTTCCCTGTTCTGGCTGGGAACTCTGAAATTTGTGCCAAGGGAGTTTCTCTTCATGGCAGCCCTGTGAGATTCCTGCTTTTGTCCAGAAGTTTTTCCTGATTTCAGGCTGGAATTGGGGAATAACTCAATGGAATAGAAGATTTTTTGCTCTCCCCTCAAAGAATGAAAGATTTTTCTCTCCCTCCTCAAAAAATGGAAGATTTTTCTCTCTCCCCTCAAAGAATGGAAGATTTTTCTCTCCCTCCTCAAAGAATGGAAGATTTTTCTCTCTCCCGCCAAAGAATGGAAGGTTTTTCTCTCTCCCCTCAAGGAATGGAAGGTTTTTCTCTCTCCCCTCAAAGAATGGAAGGTTTTTCTCTCCCTCCTCAAAAAAATGGAAGATTTTTCTCTCTCCCCTCAAAGAATGAAAGATTTTTCTCTCTCCCTTCAAGGAATGGAAGGCTTTTCTCTCTCCCCTCAAAGAATGAAAGATTTTTCTCTCCCTCCTCAAAAAATGGAAGATTTTTCTCTCTCCCCTCAAGGAATGGAAGGTTTTTCTCTCTCCCCTCAAAGAACAGAAGATTTTTCTCTCCCTCCTCAAAAAATGGAAGATTTTTCTCTCCCTCCTCAAAGAATGGATGCGTTTTCTCTCCCTCCTCAAGGAATAGAAAGTTTTTCTCTCTTCCCTCCTGTCCTGGGGATTCCCTTCAGATCCCACCCTTCTGTCTGGAGCATTCCCAGGGATTTTTCCCTTTTTCCTGGTGCTTCCCAGCTGCTGGATCCGTCCTTGGCTGGGGTTTGTGGAGTTGGTGGTGGGCATGGGATCATGGAACGGATTGGTTTGGAAAAGCTTCAAGGATCATCCCATTCCACCCCATCCATGGGCAGGGACAAATTCCACCATCCCAGGTGGATCCAATCTCAATGTCCCACCTGGCCTTGGACAATTCCAGGGATCTGGGGGCAGCCTGGAATGAAGGAAGGTGACTTAAAGTGTCCAAGGTCAGGTTGGACACTGGGGCTTGGATCCACCTGGGATGGTGGGAGGTGTCCCTGAACATGGATGGGGTGGGAATGGAATGGGATTTAAGGTCCCTTTCCACCCAAACCATTCCAGGATTCTGGAGTTCTTTTGCCCTGGGAGAGCTGGAAATGTTCCCCAGGAGAAGGGAAAACTGCAGGGAATGCTCAGAGTCCCTGCAGGGGCTCCAGGAGAGCTGGAGAGGGACTGGGGACAAGGCCTGCAGGGACAGGACACAGGGAATGGGAAAAGGGAAGATTTTTGTGGGATCTTGGGCAGGAATTGGTGGCTGGGAGGGTGGGGAGGGGCTGGGCTGGAATTCCCAGATTTGCTGGGGCTGCCCCTGGATCCCTGGGAATGTCCAAAGCCAGCTTGGATCCACCCGGGACAGTGGGAGGTGTCCCTGGAATTGGAATGGGGTGGAATGGGATGGGATTTAAGGTCCCTTTCCCATTCAAACCATTCCATGATCCCACGATCCTCCAATAGTTTTGGCAGTAGGGAAAGAAAAAGCAACTCTAAAAAAAAAAATGGGAATCAGGATAATCAATCCAGACCAAATCCCATTTCATGGGATCCCGACCATCCTGGTGCTCCTGATGCTGCTCCTGAGCTGGGAAGAGCAACACCTGGAGAAAAGTCTTGTTGTCCTTGGGATTCTCTTATCCATGGAATTTGGGCGGGGATTGGCATCGTGGTTTCTCCAGAGGTGTGGGATTTGGGAACAACTCTAAAGCCAACTCTGGAGGGAGGGATGAGAGAACCCACACCCAGGATAAAAGCTGGAAAGGAGAGGGCCAAGATGGCCCCAAAATGGATGGAAAATTCCAGAATCCCCTCTCCAGCCCCTGTCCCTTCTCCTACTTCCAAATTGACCCAGAGCTGAAGTTTCCCTCAAAAAAAACCCCAAAAAATCCCCCCAAAAAACCCCCAAAAAACAACAAAAAAAGCAAACAAAAACCAACAAAACAAAAAAACGAACAAACAAAAAAACCAACAAAAAACCAACCCCCCCAAAAACAATAACCAAAAAAACCCAAAAAAACCAAAAAAAACCCCACAACCAAACCAAAAAACCAAAAACCAAAAAAACCCAAACAAATGAAAACAAACAAACAAACAAACAAACAAAAAAATCAAGGATTTGCTGACAGGCCCAGCCTGGAGCATGGATTGAACCCGATCCAGGAGGATTTGTGGTGGCTCCGGGCGGAATTCCAACGGAACACCAAACACATTCGTCGTGGATCCATCCCTGAGGAAAATTTCTCTTCCCAAACGCAGGGAAAGGTTGGGGAATGACAGGGGAAGGGAATTGTGGCTTCCCTTCCAGTTGTTGAGGACATGGAACTTCTGGCGAAAATGGATTTGTTGCGATATTTTTTTGGGATTTCTGACAAATTTACCCTGGAATGGGTTTATCCCGAGGCAAAGCTGGTGGTGGCCAGACTTTTTCCAAAAAGGCCAACTTGGATTTTGGATATCCTATATCCCAGAAATAAAGAATGGCCCCAAATCCACGGATAAATATCATTTAAAGCATAAAAAATAATCCATGTTTTCAGATTATATCCCTATATGGCTGCAGCTCCCCATCAATTCCAAGCTGGAAAAAAATCAGGGAAAAAAAAGGAATTAAGATCCCATGGATGAGATTTATCTGGAATTGGTGGCTGTGCCCAAAAGAAATCCGAAAAAAATGCCAGAGACCCTGGCAGATCCCATCTTGGAAGAGGAATCAAAGCACTTCCATTTCCATGGATGACCCAGAGGTCTCCTAGAAAAAAATCCCAAATATTTTGTGGTGTAGCTCCATTTCCGTGAAATTCTGCACAAAAAAATTTCCAAACCCCCTCTCCTCACCTTGAATTCACCATTCCAAATTTTTCCCTTATTTTTAGGGCTCATTCCCACTTTTTAAAAATTTTGTAGGAATTTTTGACTTTTAGGAATTCCTTAAATATTTCATTTTTCTGCTGGATTTTGGGTGGAAAACATTCCCATCTTTTCCAAATGGAATCTCCAAGGCTGCCCAAATCCAATGTTTTCAAATCCACATATTCCCACCATAACAAAATCAAACAACTCCATGCCATCCACAAGGAATATTTCACTGTTCCCAACTGTAGGTTTTTTGGAAATTCCATTCCCCACAAAACTTCAAATTTTCACTCCCAGCTTCCAGCTGGGAATTAAAACAAAAGGAAAATTGCTGGCATTTTCCCTGGGAAGGAAATCTGATTTTCCAATAATTTTTTTGGTATATTTTGGGTTGGAATTATTAAAAAACGAGGTATTCAGCCATAAAAATGGTGAGAAAAGAATGGATTCCAAGATGGATTTCCAGGGGTTTTATTTTTCCACCTGTGAATCTTTTTATGGATTTTTTTCACCTTCTTAATGTTCCTTTTTTTGTTCCAAGGGCTGGAATTTTTGATGGAGATGCTCTGAAGGATCTGATCCCAATTATTCTTCAATTAACTGGGAAAAAAACCCTGCTCTGATCCCAAAAAAATGGAAAAGGATTTGGTTGGAATTCCTGGATTTCTTGGCAAAACACAGCAGCAAATTCCATAACTGCATTATTTTTGGGGGGATCATGGAATAACCTGGTTTGGAATGGATCCATGGGGATCATTGATCCAGCTCCCAAAAATTCCAGGCTGAGTTTGGATTTGTTTGCAGGTTAAAAAAATATAAATAAATAGGAAAAGAGGGATTAATCCACTGGGAATATCCTAAAAATTCATGTCTGAGCTGTGGAATTGCATTTCCAACCCTTTGGAATTGCATTTCCAGCGCTTGGAATGATCCATGCCAGAGGGCCTGTTAAATAGACAAAAATTAAAAAAAATCGCCCCCAAATTACCCAAAAATTCCCCCAAAAATTCCCCAAAAATACCAAAAAAATTCCCCCAAAAATCTAAAAAAATAAGTGTTCCCCCCCCCCCCCCAAAATCCAGTGTTTATTTAACAACACCAACATTGGAAAAATCCACAGATGGAAACAAACAATGGATTTAATTTGGGATTTTGATGGGGTCAGATTTGAGCATTTTTTATTCTGTTAATTAAACATTTTTGGGTTTTTTTTGGGATGAGTTGGACTGGAGCAATCAATGGAAAATGGGGATAACAGATTCTCTGTTTTCCTCGGGAATATCCAGTCCAGGTGCAGGAATATCAGGATTACTGGAATTCTGTCTCGTGTTCCTGTTATAATATAATATAATATAATATAATATAATATAATATAATATAATATAATATAATATATATATTAGAATAGAATAGAATAGAATAGAATAGAATAGAATAGAATAGAATAGAATAGAATAGAATAGAATAACAGGAATGAATAGAAATATTCCCATCTACCTATGGATATTAAGGAAGATTATGGAAAAAGGTTTGATTTTTTTGGTTTCTTTTTCTTTGGATGGCAGCAATTTTCCAAAGGAAGAGTTCAGTGTTTCCCATGGATAGAATAAAATAGAATTAAATAAAATGAAATGAAATAAAATGAAAAAAATTTAAAAAAATTAAAATAAAATTAAACAAAATAAAGTAAAATAAAAAACAAAAAAGAAATAAAATAATTTTTAAAAATTAATTAAATTAAGTTTTAAAAATAAAATAAAAACAAATAATGAAATTTCATTAAATAATAAAATGAAATTTAAAATAAAAGAAGTATAATTAAAATAAACAGAATAAAAGATAAAATAAAGTTAAATAAAATTAAATAAAGAAATGAAATGAAATTAAATAACATATAAACCAAAACAAAATAAAATAAGATAAAACCAAAAAATACATGAAATTAAATTTTAAATATTGAAAATATAAAATAAAATAAAATAAAATAAAATAAAATAAAATAAAATAAAATAGAATAAAATTTCCCAGTTTATAAATCACCTTCCATCAACATCCAGACCCCGGAAAAATTGTGTAACCCATGTTTTTCCAAACAATTCTGCCACATTTAATGGATCTTTGTCTTTTTTTTGGCAGGAAAAGGAAGTGGAGACATTCATGACCAGTTCCAAGGCCGTGTAAACATTCCCTAAAATCAGAAAATTAAGGAAATTCCATCAGCAAGCAGGAAAATTGGGACATGGGAAGGGAAACTGAGGCACAGTCCAATGAACCCAAAGGATTTCAGGAGAGGTATAAAACAAGACAAGGAATTCCCAATTGGCAAACTGGAGAAAAAAATCTGGCAAAAAATTCCTGTTTTGTTTCAAAAAGGGGGAAAATAGAGCTGGAGTTGCCAGGGAGTTCCATGTCCCAAAACTCCTGGAATTTGCTCAAGAAGGACAATCCCAGTTTGGATTTTGGAGGTGAAATTCCTGTCTGGAATGAAATGAATTTATCCCCATTTTGGTACAACTGGGATCGAAATTGCTTCTCTGAAATTCCTGTCTGGAATTAAACAAATTTATCCCCATTTTGGTGCCACTGGGTTCAGAATATATTCTCCAAAATTCCTGTCTGGAATGAAATTAATTTATCCCCATTTTGGTACAACTGGGGTCAGAATTCCTTCTCCAAAATTCCCGTCTAGAATTAAAGGAATTTATCCCCAGTTTGGTACAACTGGGGTCAGAATTCCTTCTCCAAAATTCCTGTCTGGAATTAAATGGATTTATCTCCATTTTGGTACAACCGGGGTCAAAATATATTCTCCAAAATTCCTGTCTGGAATGAAATTAATTTATCCCCATTTTGGTACAACCAGGATCAAAATTCTTTCTCCATAATTCATGTCTGGAATTAAATAAATTTATCCCCATTTTGGTACCACCGGGATCAAAATTCCTTCTCCAAAATTCCTGTCTGGAATGAAATGGATTTATCCCAATTTTGGCACCACTGGGTTCAGAATATATTCTCCAAAATTCCTGTCTGGAATGAAATTAATTTATCCCCATTTTGGTACAACTGGAGTCAGAATTCCTTCTCAGAAATTCCTGTCTGGAATTAAATGGATTTATCTCCATTTTGGTACAACCAGGATCAAAATTCCTGTCTGGAATTAAATAAATTTATCCCCATTTTGGTAAAACCAGGATCGAAATACCTTCTCCAAAGTTCCTGTCTGGAATTAAATGAATTTATCTCCATTTTGGTATAACTGGGTTCAGAATTCCTTCTCTGAAATTCCTGTCTGGATTTAAATGGATTTATCCCCATTTTGGTACAACCGAGATGGAAATTCCTTCTCCAAAATTCCTGTCTGGAATGAAATGGATTTATCCCAGTTTTGGCACCACTGGGATCAAAATTCCTTCTCTGAAATTCCTGTCTGGAGTTAAATTCATTTATGCCCATTTTGGTACAACCGGGGTCGGAATTCCTTCTCCAAAATTCCTGTCTGGAATTAAAGGAATTTATTTCCATTTTGGTACAACTGGGTTCAGAATTCCTTCCACGAAATTCCTGTCTGGAATGAAATGAATTTATCCCCATTTTGGTACAACCAGGATCAAAATTCCTTCTCCATAATTCGTGTCTGGAATTAAATAAATTTAAACCTGTCTGGAATTAAAGGAATTTATCCCCATTCTAGTACAACCAAGATCGAAATTCATTCTCCAGAATTCCTGTCTGGAATTCAATGGATTTATCCCCATTTTGGTACAACTGGGATCAAAATTCCTTCTCCGAAATTCCTGTCTGGAATTCAATGGATTTGTCCCCATTTTGGTACAACCAAGATGGAAATTCCTTCTCCAAAATTCCTGTATGGATTTAAACAAATTTATCCCCATTTTGGTAAAACCAGGATCAAAATTCTTTCTCTATCTCTGGATATGTAAAGGCAGCAAGAAGAGAATCCTTTCCAGCACTTTTCTTGGATTCTGGGAGGAAGAAAAGTCCCTTCAGAAGCAGAATTGCCTCAGAAAACTCTTCCAAGATAAAAGCAATCCCGGTGGGATTGATAAATGTCGGGAATGTCCATCAGGAATGTGACGTCAGTGACAAAATCCTGATAACGGGAATTGTGGAGACTTTAAAGAGTCGGGAAAGGGGCCAAATACCATGGAGCACCAGGGTCAGCTCGGGAAAGGCCCCAAGAATGGGATGTTCTGGGAAGAATCCAAGGGAAATGTGGACAAATCCCATAAAAGGGAGAGATTAGAAAATGGGGATTTCACACCGAAAGCCTGGATGGGGCAGAGAGGAGAAACAGCGGAATGTCCCGAGATTGATTTCGGGGATGGAGCCTTTCCGAGCAGAAAAGTTGCAAACCCCCCCCAAAAAAAGGGAATTTGGGATAGAAAATACAGATGGAGATGGGGCAGAGAAGAGAAAGAGCGAAATGTCCCAAGATTGATGTTGGGATGGAGATTTTCCCAGCAGAGGGGCTGCAAATCCCAAAAACCCCAAATTTGGGATGGAAAATACAGATGGAGATGGGGCAGAGAAAAGAAACAGCGAAATGTCCCGAGATTGATTTTGGGATGGAGCCTGTCCGAGCAGAAGGGCTGCAAATCCCAAAAAAACCCAAATTTGGGATGAAAAATACAGATGGAGATGGGGCAGAGAAGAGAAACAGCGAAATGTCCCGAGATTGATTTTGGGATGGAGTCTGTCCGAGCAGAAGGGCTGCAAATCCCAAAAAAACCCCAAATTTGGGATGGAAAATACAGATGGAGATGGGGCAGAAAGGAGAAACAGTGGAAATTCCTGAGATTGATGTTGGGATCATGCTTCTCCAAGCAGAAAGGCTGCAAATCCCAAAAAAACCCAAATTTGGGATGGAAAATACAGATGGAGAGGCCAGGAGAGGCTCAGCAGGCAGAATGGGAGAGAGAAAAGTCGTGGAGAAAAGTCACGGATATTCCCAGATTTACTGTGGCTGCCCCTGGATCCCTGGAATTGTCCAAGGTCAGGTTGGATGGACTTGGATCAACCTGGGATCGTGGGAGGTGTCCCTGCCTATGGGTGGGGTGGGAATGGGATGGGATTTCCCACCCAAACCATTCCAGGATTCCTTGGATTCTTCTGGGATAAACACTGCCCAGTGTGACCCTGTTTGTTCTCCAAAATCCCAATCCCACTATCCAAAATCCAATCCTGCTCTCCAAAATCCAGTTTTGCTCTCCAAAATCCCAATCTCAGACTCCAAAATCCCAATCCCAGACTCCAAAATCCAATCCCACTTCTCCAAAATCCAATCCCAGACTCCAAAATCCAATCCCACTTCTCC
>JBBMKD010000170.1:70681901-70692123 GCA_037834095.1 Argya squamiceps
GGAGATTTTTGTGGGATCTTGGGCAGGAATTGCTGCCTGGGAGGGTGGGGAGGGGCTGGGCTGGAATTCCCACATTTACTGGGGCTGCCCCGGATCCCTGGGAATGTCCAAGGTCAGGTTGGGACACTGGGGTTTGGATCCACCTGGGATGGTGGGAGGTGTTGGGGTTGGAATTAGATCATCTGTGAGGTCCCTTCCCACTGAAACCATTCCATGATTCCAGGATTTTCACCCTCTAGGACACACTGCTGGGATCCTGGATCCTCCTCAGAGCTCCTCTGGCATTTGGGATCCTCCATTTCCAGGTGAAGAATCTGAAGTTTCCCCTTGGGAATCTCTGAGGCATCAAAATTCCCACCCCACCAAGCCTCCCTTGGTTGCAACTGGATCATCTTTAATTCCCTTCCCACCCAACATATTCCATGATTCTTAAATTCCCTGGAGGCCATCCTGCTTTTCCCTGTTCCAGGTTGAGGGTCACACCTCGGCCTAGATTTCTTGGGAATGTGGGACAGCACTGAAGCTTCAGGCGATTTTCTGTTCCAAATTTTTCCCCTTGGAACAGCAATTGGAATGTCCCAGTGCCAGCTCCAGGTTAAAAATAGAGGCCCGGGATGTATGGAAAAGAGTTCATGACCCTACTGGGACCATTCCAGCCCTGGGCAGGTTTGGAATTACAGGGAACAGCCGGAAATTTTCCTGGTTTTTATTGGCATGAAGGCAGCCAGTTCTATTTATAAAGAAAAGAAAAAGAAGGAAGGGCAGGAAAAGAAGGGAAAAAAGGGAGATGTGGAGCTCTCTGCCGTGTCCTGGGTGGAATTGGTCACCTCCAGGTCACACACTGGTGCCCAGGACAGGTTCTGCTTTTTCTATCTGCTGGAAAAGTTCTGTTTGGAGGTGGGAATATCCAAGAGGTGGGAATATTCCAAGCTGCAGGCTCTGGAATTCTGCTTCCCCACATTTCCAGATTGTCCTGAGGTGGTGGCACATCCCATGGAGAGCTCAGTCCCTGCTGGGGCTCTGCTCCTCTAAAATCACCCAGCTGGGAAAACTTTGCATCCCAGCTCCTGGATTTTTCCCATCCCAGTCTCTCCTGGAATTCCAGGGTTCTCCTGGTGGCAGGGATTTGATCCAATTTCTGGGATTGATCCTGCCCCCACACAGGGATACAGGACCTCTTGGGAATCAAAGACATGGAGCTGAAAACCTTGGATCAGTCCAGGATCCACTTCCCAGATATCCATAGGGAGATCAGATCCCTTTTCCACGTGCCAGAGGTGCCTTCCAACACCCCAGAGTGGGAATGTCCACAAGATAAAATATTCCTGGAATTTTCAGTCACCCCCTTGGCCTCCAGAGCTTTTTCCCAAGGCAGTGGAGACTGGTGGAAATGGAGAAACAGAGGAACAACTGGATTTCCTCCAGAAATAGGGATGGTTCTTCCTCTTGGATATCATCTTGGATATTTTGTTCCTCAAGACACAACAGAGAAACCAAGGAGGGAAACTCTTTTTGGACATCCATATTTTCCTGAAAATCCAACTGGGATCTGGTTGTCCAGAGCTGGCTGCACCCACCTTGAGCTGTCCATGACTGGTTTTAGGGCCAGAAGTTCACCAAATATTTATGTCTTTCCATCCTTTCCAAAATTTCCCGGGGTTTCCAACACCCTGTGGCTCTGAGGGTGGCAAATTTGGCAGTGAGGGGCTGAAATGTTCTTCATCCATCCTGAGTCACTGGTAATTTCCTGGAGCTCCCTGAAATATGGCCCTGATTGCTTGTGGTCTCCCAATGGAAGCATTAAAAAAAAGAAAAAAAAAAAAGGGGGAAAAATAGGGAAAGAAGGAAAAAAAAAATTTGGAGAAATGTTTTCTCATCCCGAGCCAAGGAGAGGGAAATTCCCCTGGTGGGTGTCAGGTTTTGGTTGCAAAATGAAAACAAATGGCAATTTCAGGGACACCTCGGCCTTCCTGTGACTTTTTCCTAGGAAAATTTCTTCCAGGCGGGGTGGCAGGGAACGCCCATTTCCGTGGGATTGTCCCTTGGAATCAGCAGTGCCAAAGAATTCCAGGAGAGCTTCCAGTTTGTCCTTTGCTACCATTTTCTCTTGGATGTTTTTGGTAGATCCAGCACTCTCCTAAAGCCTGGAGTGATGGAGATTCTGACTTCTCTTCCCAGAGGAGCTTTGCCGCCTTCACCTCAGGAAGGTGAACCTAAATTCCAACCTAAATTTCCTTTGGAAATTTTTTTGGACATAAATTATTCCCTTTCTCCTTATAATTCCTGATAAATTATTCCCTTTCTTCTTATAATTCCTGATAAATTCCAAGCCTTCAGTTGGCTTTTCCTTCACCCATTTCTTTGGATTCATCTGAGTTTTACTCCCGTGTCATCTCTTTGATCATCCCACTCATGTTCCAAGGGAAATCTCCAGGTTATCCATAAATTTTGTGCCATGGTTTAGCCAATCCTGAACTGTTTAATTTCACTGGAAGGATGGAATTAAATTGAATCCATTGGAATGATTTAATTCTATTGGAAGGATGAAATTCCATTTTCCTAACCCCTTTTCGATACCACAGCAGGAATTTCTTGATTTGGGATCAATTTGTAATCCATCATTTCTCCCTCTTAAAGGCCCAGAATTCTTCTCCAGCTGAGATTTAACCAGGCAATGAATCTCCCTCAAAAATAGTGCCTGCACGTGATTCCTTGAAATATTCCCTGCTTTTTCCATCCAGGTTTTTACTGCTTGGCTACAGATTTGCTGTCTGGGCCAGGAGAGGCACAAATTTGGCTCCCAAATTTTCCAGGTTCAGTGGCCTCTCCTAAAAAAAAAAAACAACCTGCTCAAAATGAGCAGAGCAATCCAGCCCCTGGGGAATATCAGCCCCTGATATTCCAGGTGGAATAACATCATCATTCCCAGGTTTCCTTCACTTTATCCGGATAGGTATTGCCATAAAAACGTGAATTCAACTTTGCATTTGGATTCTGTGCCATCCATCCATCAATAAATGGTTCTTTTTTGATGGAACTGATCCTCTGCTCCAAAGGAAATGCTCCTCCATGGGAAAAAATATTCCTTTCCACTAGAAAATATCAGGTTGGACACTGGGAATATCCAAATGTGGGCAGGGAAAAGCTGGAAAAGTTCCCTGTGGGAGAGTAGGGGGTTGCAGGAAATCAAAACATGGAATCATGGAATGGTTTGGGTGGGAAGAGACCTTAAGGATCATCCCATTCCAACATTTCTTCCATGAGCAGGGACTCCAGTCACTATCCCAGGTTATTCCAAGCCCTATCCTTGGATATTTCCAGGGATGGAGCAGCCAGAACTTCTCCAGATTGGCACAGGGTAAATTCCCAAAGTGTTTTTGAGGAGCAGCAGTGACCCTACTTTGACCCCTGCATTCCTGAGAGGAACGTGAAAATCTTTCTTTCGGAAGGAAACACCTTTTCCTTGGAGACAGAACCCTCCCAGGTCCCCAAAAATCCCCCTTCAGCACATCCACACAGCTTTTTTGGAGCTTTTTCTCTTTGTTTTCCTTCCCAAAAAACATCCCAGTAGCCAAACCCCCAAAATCCCGGAGCCAGCCGTGCTGCCGTGCATATTCCAAAACGTTTGCGGAGTTAAATCCCAACAAAAACCTCCCCTGCCATCCAAAGGCCATCCCCAAGTTAAAAACAGATGGACAATGCTGGCAACAGAGGGATGGCCTTTTTTAAAAATCCCTTTATTTTATTTTATTTTTTTTTTTCCATGAATGATTCAGAAGGCCAGGAACAGCGGCCTAGTCCTGGCTTTAGGCCAGGAACAGCGGCCTAGGCCTGGCTTTAGGCCCAGCACATCCTGTTGAGTCACGGCTGATGTCTGCACTCTAAGCTTGGCCTTGTTAGGACTTGTCAGCCAGGCTTGGCTCCCAAAATATCCCCCCCAACTTTGGCCTGCCCTGCCCCAGGAATTCCACAATAAATCCTCACCCTGGGCATGGCCAGGAGCGTGAGGGAGGTCTCGGGAGGGCCAAAGGGCACGGATGGGAGGCAGGAAAACACATGGATCATTCCTTTATCCTCCTGCCTGTTCCCATTTTCTCAATTAAAAAAAAAAAAAACCGCTGAAAAAATGTTGGTTTAGCCACAAAAAAAAAAAAAAGAGGCTTTGAAGTCCCAGTATTCGCAGTTCCAGGCCTGTCACTGGTTTTATTTTTACAGGATAGAGGCAGGAATTTTATCTGCCGCTGGGTGATACTCTCTGCCCATGGACGGGATGGGAATTAGAGAAGTCTGGGGATGGTGATTAATTAAAATCCATCAGATTCCAGAGGGTGTTTAAGTGGCTCTTAACCTTTTATGTGGTCATTTGCTGTTCCTGAAAAAATTCCCAGTGGCAAGAAAAAGCCCGTATCCAGCAAATCCAGGCCTTTCTCTGGAAAGAAAGGCTACATTTTTGGAAATTCCCAATAATCCATGAATTTCCCTACCTGTTTCTCTGCAGAGATCCCACATTTCACCCTGATGTTGATGAACAGATAAAGATCCAAACAGGAGAACGCAGGGATGAGCTGAGCTCAAAATTCCCACTGGGAAAACTTCCAGGCAGACCCTTCCCACTTCCCAAAAAAATCCCCAGATGGAGGATTTGGTTTGCCCTGGGTTATTGAGATAAAGCACATTTCCCACTGCAGATCCAGCCCGGAGTTCAAAACCCTTCCCAAAATTCAGGAATGTTCCCATTTGCGGCTTTGGTTCCAATCCACATCTAACTTTCAAAGGAAAGACAAAAGAAGATCTCTCTGAGATAGCAGCAGATCCACGGATATTTTATTTGTCCAGGCCTCTCTTATTTTTTGGGCAGTAGCTGCAAAAAAAAAACCTCTGAAAATTTCCCTTTCAAAAGCTCCGGAGCACTTAGCACTTGGAAATTTTTTCCCGGTGAAACTCTGGGAGTTTTGCCACTGATTTCAGCCCAGCTTGGATCCCCTCCTAAACATTTAATCCTCCAGATGGGGGAAGGATTTTTCTGACTTTTTTTTTTGTGGAATAAGGGGGGGGAAATGGAAAGGAATCACGTGGGAACTGCTTATCCCAGGCCAAAGCACGGTCAAGGAGAACTCCCAAATTCCTGGTGCTGAGCCCTGGGCTTGGACTTGGTGCCACGGTTTTCCTGGAGGAGAAGAACTCCAGAGGCCACACACGGAGCATGACCCTGCTCTCTTTTCCCTGCTTTCCTCGATACGGGAGAATTTTCCTGCATAAAACACAAAATTGGGATCAAAGTGGGGCTGCAACTCAGCATCCAAACTGGTTTTTTTTGGTTTTTTGGGTTTTTTTTTCTGGAAAAACTCTGAGGTGGTGGATGAAATTCCAGCATGCTCCCTGTTTTTTAATCCCAAAATTCTTCCCTGTAGGTGCCCAATCCCTGCCCCATCCATCAGGAAAATCTGGGAGAGCCAAGCACCAATTTAAGCATTCCCAGACAAGCACTGGGAGAGGTGGGATTAAAAAAAAATAGGGATAAATATTTTTAAATCTTTTTAAAATTAAATTTTTAAATAATTAAATTTTAAATAAAAATTTTAAATAATTAATATTTAAAATTTTTTTAAAAACTATTTTATATTTTTTATATCCATAAAAAATAGGGATGTGGATGCAGCCCAGCCCTTCCCTGGGAACTTGGGAGAGAGAGCCCTGGCACAGAAATCCTTGAATTATTTTGATCCATTGGTCACAAAAATCATGGAATAATTTGCGTTGGAAGGGAACATTCAAGGACAAATAATCCAAACCCTCTGTCACGAGCAGGGATAAGATTCCCAAATCTCTCTCAAATCCCATAAGAAGGAACCTCTGGAATATTCCAGTTCTTTAGGGGCAGGGAAGAGAAAGTCCTTGTGGATTGGGCGTTATCCAGGAAATTTTTGGGAATGAAAGCAGCTTGCACAGTTAGACAGGATCATAGGAATAAATTAATAATCAATAATTAATAATTAATAATTAAATAAAACACTCTTCCAGATGTCCCTGGATCCCAGTGGGGTCTGCATCCATGGAAGGCAGAGTTGAATCCACTTGGGAAGGGAAAGAGAATTCTGGAATGGTTTGGGTGGGGAAAGGATCTTAAAGCTCTTCCCATTCCATGTTCAGGCACAATTCCCATATCCCAGGTGGATCCAAAATTCCAGGGATCCAGGGGCAGCCAGAAAAAATCTGGGAAACCTTTCCAATTTCTTGGAAAACAGTAGTTTTTCCTTGGATCAGTGTTCCATTTTAACCCCTCCCCACCAGCAGCTCCTGCGGGATAAAGATATTTGAGGGATATTATTTATATTTTATAAATATTTATATTTTATGGATATTTATATTGTATTGATATTTCTATTTTACGGATATTTATATTGCATGGATATTTCTATTTTATGGATACGATTTATATTTTATGGTTATTTATATTGTATGGATATTGCTATTATTTTATGGATATTTTTCCATTCTCAATCTAAATTCCTGCCCAGCACTGGCAGACCCGCTCCCCTCCAGCAACAAGCAGGGAGCAAACACCTTTTCTAAAATATTCCTTGAATTTCAGATGAGGTGCTGAGACCCTCAGCGCCCCAAATCCTCCCCTGATCCAGCAGGAAGGGAGGGGGAATCTCACTCCAATTCCAGCTGCTCCCAGGTGGGATTTTCCCTATTTATAAACCCCCGGGTCGTTATCCGGGAGCCGAAGCGGAGCCGAGGAAATTTTCCATGGAATTGTCAGGAAGCGGCTGTGAATGCACAGACAGAGCGGCAGCCTCCGAAAGAGCCTCCCGGGATAAAAACAAAAAAAAAAGGGATTTTCCCCTGGTGAGTCACGGTTTGTTGAGATGGACACGGGCAACAACATCCAGGAGGGGCAGGTCCTGGAAGGGCGGAGAAAACACTGGATTTGGAAGGGTCCTGGCAGCGGATTCACATGGAAAATTTTTATTGGACTGGAAAAGTTTCCTGGAATTTCCAGGAGAAATTCGGATTAATCCTATCGGCAGCAAAGACAAGCTCAAGACCCTCCAATTTAAGGCACTTAAGGAAGGGAAAAGGTGCAAATCCCTGGAATTCAGAGGAATTCCCATTTCCATGTGGGAATTGCAGGCAGATAGGACACAAATCCCTTCAAAGCTTGGATGGATAAGGGAAAATCTGCTTTTCACTGGATCTGTTGTTTTGGGTTTTTTTTTTCACCCAATTGAAAGCATTTAATGTAAATTAAATTAATTTTGTGTGCTGGGTGCTGCTGAGACCACACCTGGAATTCTGTGCTGGGCAGGACATGGAAGGGCTGAGGAGTTTCCGGGGAAGGGAAGGGAGTTGGGAAAGGGGCTGGAAAATTCCTGAGGGAGCTGGGAAAGGGCTGGAGAATTCCTGAGGGAGCTGGGAAAGGGCTGGAGAATTCCTGAGGGAGCTGGGAAAGGGTTGGAGAATTCCTGAGGGAGCTGGAAAGGGTCTGGAGAATTCCTGAGGGAGCTGGGAAAGGGCTGGAGAAAAGGAGGATCCACAGGGATCTTTTCCCTCTCCAAAATTCCCTGACAGGAGGAATTTGGGGGGAATCTGGAATCTGCTCCCGGGGAACAACAGGACAAGAGGGAACGGCCTCAGGCTGGGCCAGGGGAGGCTAAGGTTGGACATCAGCAGGAATTTTTCCATGGAAAAGGCATTGGAATTACCCCAGGAATGGTGGAGTTCCCATCCCTTGAAGCATCCAAGGAACTCCTGGATGTGGCAGGAAGTTTTTTCTGGGAATCTGTGCCACAGCCTCCCCACCCTCCCAGGGAAGAATTTTTCCTGTAGTTCAGGAATTTTCCCTGCCTTTTCTGTGCTGTTTGTGCCCATCCCAAGTGGATCCCAACTTTGTCCCCAAGTTGGTTTTTGGGATCCCACTTTGAAGCCTCTTATTCTCCCTGCTGGTGGAACTGGGACTTTGGGAGCCAATTCCTCAATTTCCACGGATTCTCCAGGAGCCAATCCCCCAATTCCAGGTTACTCCAGTCCCTCAATCTTAGGGATCCTCCAGGACCCAATTCCTCAATTTCCAGGGATTCTCCAGAAGCCCATCCCTCAATTTTAGGGATTTCCTGAGAGCCAATCCCTCAAATTTAGGGATCCTCCAAGAGCCAATCCCTCAATTCCAAGGATTCTCCAAGAGCCAATCCCTCAATTTTAGTGATTTTCTGAGAGCCAATCCCCCAATTTTAGGGATACTCCAAGAGCCAATCCCCTAATTCTAGGGATTCCCTAAGAGCCAATCCCTCAAATTTAGGGATTCCCTAAGAGCCAATCCCTCAAATTTAGGGATTCTCTAAAAGCCAATCCCTCAATTTTAGGGATACTCCACGAGCCAATCCCTCAATTTCAGGGATTTTCTGAGAGCCCATCCCTCAAATTTAGGGACACTCCAAGTGCCAATCCCTCAATTTCAAGGATTCTCCAAAAGCCAATCCCTCAATTTTAGGGATATTCCAGGAGCCAATACCTCAATTTAAGGGATTCTCCAGGAGCCAATCTTTCAATTTTAGGAATTCTCTAAAAGCCAAACTCTCAATTTTAGGGATTCTCCAAGAGCCAATCCCTCAATTCCAGGGTTACTTCAAGACCTAACCCCTCAATTCTAAGGATACTCCAATCCCTTATTTCCAGGCATTTTCCAGGAGCCAATTCCTCAATTTTAGGGATTATCCAGGAGCCAATCCCTCAATTCCAGGGTATCTCCAAGACCTAACGCCTCAATTCCACAGATATTCCAAGAGCCAATCCCTCAATTTTAGGGATTCTCCACCCTGGGAACCACCTCAGAGTCAGGTGGATCTTGCTCCTCAGGCTTGGATGATCCCATAGGGATGGGAAGGCTCCATGGCTGGATATATGGATTTAGATGGAGTTTACATCCATTCCTATGGAAAAATTTGGGAAAATTGGCATCTGGAGAATCCCTCAGCACTCCGGGGTTCAGTTTGCTCTTGGAACAGCAGCTCTGGATCCATGGATAATGAAAAACCTGGAGAAATCCTTGTGGAGAAAGGACCTTTAGGGAAACCAGGAATATCAGGATGCTGATCACAATGGACCTTAAATTTCCCAATCAATGAATTGTAATTAATTGGAGATCAGGATTCCCATGCAAGGGAATTCCGGATCTCCCTAATTTCCTCCTTCAGATCCCTTGTCCAAGCCTAATTAGGGATCTTGGGGGGGGGAAAAACTTTGGGATATTTGTGGATCCGTTCGCAGCAAGATCTAATTAAAAATCCAATGGAAACAAAATTGAATAATTAATTTATAATTACAAATAATAATTCAACAGAATCATGGAATCGAGGGATCATTAAGGCTGGAAAAGCCCTCCAGGATCACATTCCTTATTCCCAACTTTCTAAAAATCACGGGAATATCAGCGCTGGCCATGGCAACAAGTTTATTTGTTGTCACGGCCCTTCTCTTTCCAAGAGTCATTGGAAACGACTCCCAACCTCGGACCTGGCGCCACGGGAGAATGTTGTGGATGTTACTCAGCCCCTGGAATCGCCCAGAATTTCCTGGAAACTCTAAGAGAAATCCAGGAAGCTCAGAACGGACAATGTGAACGATTCCTGATTATTTTTACGATTATTGTTGCTAATATTTTCTTTTGCGCGGCGGTAAAACAACGGGGTCGTAAATTCCACGAATGCAGATGAAAATTCTCTAGAGTTGGATCCCTGGGGATTTTCCGAGGTATCCACCAAGGTTGCCTCGGTTTGGTTAAGCCTGGATTGTTTTCACAACTCGGATCAAAACATCCTCCAAGCCCCACCCCGAGGGAAACCGACTTTGAGTCATTTTTGTTTATCCCCACAAGGAGAAATCTGGGGGAACCTGGGCACGGCAGGTCTGCCCCTCACAGATCCAGGTGCTGGTTTGCCTCTGGAATGGGCAAAGGGGCAATCCAGGGAAATTTGTGGGGTTTTGATCCATCCTTGGAAGTGTCCAAGGTTGGGTTGGATACTGGGACTTGGAGCCACCTGGGATAGGGAAAGATGTTCCTGCCCATGGATGGGGTGGGAATGGGATGGGATTTAAGGTCCCTTCCCACCCAAACCATTCCAGGATTCTGGAGCTCTTTTGCCCTGGGAGAGCTGGGAATGTTCCCCTGGAGAAGGGAAAACTCCAGGGAATGCTCAGAGTCCCTGCAGGGGCTCCAGGA
>JBBMKD010000170.1:70918661-70936158 GCA_037834095.1 Argya squamiceps
TGCTGGGGCTGCCCCTGGATCCCTGGGAATGCCCAAGGCCAGGTTGGATCCACCTGGGATGGTGGGAGGTGTCCCTGCCCATGGAATGGGTGGAATGGGATGAGATTTAAGGTCTCACCCACCCAAACCATTCCATGATTTTGTGACTTTATGGAATGAGCCAGGCTGGGGTTTGGTGACATTTTAACACCACTGGGTGTGGAGCTGCTCTCCTCCCCAGCCTCTGCCATGATCCCAGCTCACTGTCTGCCTCCATTCCCTGGCTCTTTCAAATGCTTCATGGCCAAACTCCCAGATTTTGGGTGGCCCTTTAATTCAGCATTTTACTGTGAGCTCTGAATAAACCTCTCACTTTCACATCTCGTGTGCTGGGTCACAAATTCTCTGTGTATCACAGAATTACTCCAGCTGGAAAAGCCCTCCAAGGTCACCAAATCCAACCATCTCCCAGCATTTCCATGTCCATCCCTGGACCCACAGCTATGAATAACCAAGGGATAACACAACCCATAAAACATCAGTTTTAAAATAACACCATGAGGTGTAAAAGTCCTTTAAATCCAGTTTGGTCCCCGTGTTCCTCCCTGGTGTCCTGAGGTGCTGTGACATCCATTCTCCTCCTCTGCTGGAGAGGAGCTGGAGCTTCCCTGGACCACGATGCCACAGAGGGAACCCCAAAGTTCACAAACACCCCAAAGTCACTCACAGAATCAGAGATTCAGAGAAGAATTTGGGTTGGAATTTGGAACTTTTAAATCCCATCTGGTGCCATCCCCTGCCGTGGGCACCTCCCAAAGTGCTCCAAGCCCCATCTGACCCAGCCTTGGACACTTCCAGGGATGCAGCATGGATTAACCATGGAATCAGACCATGAGGAGCACTTTGAGGTGATTTGGGGTCTCTCTCTTTGTCCTCGAGGAGGAGGTGACGAGTTTAGGGTTGGGGTCATGCTTCCATGGTGACCTTATCACTCTCTATAACTTCCTGAAGGGCAGCTGTAGACAGCGGGGGTTGGTCTCTTTCTCCAGGCAGCAACTGACAGAACAAGAGGACACAGTCTTAAGCTGCGTCAGGGGAAATACAGGTTGGATATTAGGAAGAAGTTTTTCACTGAAAGGGTGATTAAATACTGGAATGGTTTGCCCGGTGAGGTGGTGGAGTCACCATCCCTGGATGTGTTTAAAAAGAGACTGGATGTGGCACTTGGTGCCATGATCTAATTACGGGTTAGGGCTGCCTTGGACTTGATGATCTTGAAGGTCTCTTCCAACCTACACATTCTGTGATTCTGTGATTCTGTGATTCCAGAAGAACATTCAAGGCCTCTGGATCCCTGGAATTGTCCAAGGACAGGGGTTGGAGCAGCCTGGGATAGTAGAAATTGACCCTGCCCATGGCACTGGATGGGCTTTAAGGTCCCTTTTCCACCCAAACCATTCCACGATTCCACCAGGATTCCCTCCGTGCAGGACCCGTGAGCAAGAAACCTCTCGGAAAAACGAACCAATTCCCACTTTATTTTTTTTTTTTTGGCTCATTCCCCACATCCCAACCAGCTGGAAAACAGACCTGGGAGGTCTGCCGGGGGGAGTGGGTCCTTCCCAAAGCCAGCTTGGAGCTGGACCAGGGGAGATCATCTTGGGAGACCCACCACGAGGGCAGGCTGGGTGGGGTGTGACAGGCGGAGCAAATCCCGCTTTTTCCTCGGAGCTGCCGCGTTCCCGGCACGGCTGTTCCCGGCACGGCTCCAGGATTTGGGATTTGGGATGGAGCTGTGCGAGGCATAAAAACTACGGCCCTCAAAAGGATGGATTGAGGGAGTTTGTGTTGGTGGCCCCCAAGACAGAGGCTCCTCTCCCGGGATTTGGGGTTGGGGATCGCCGGGAACGCCAAGGGGGAAATGGGAATGGGAATGAGTGAGGGTGGAAAGGGGTGGGAATGGGGAGAGATGTGTGGAAATGGGAGGAAATAGGAGAGAAAAGTGTGGGAATTTGGAAAGAAATAGAAATGTAGAAGTGTAGGAATGTAGGAATGTAGAAATGCAGAAATGTAGAAATGTAGAAATGCAGAAATGTAGGAATGTAGAAATGCAGAAATGCAGAAATTCAGAAATGTAGAAATTCAGAAATATAGAAACATAGACATGTAGAAATGTAGAAACAGAAACAAAAATACAGAAATGGAAATAAATAGAAATAGAAATATAGAAATATAGAAATTTGGAAATTTAGAAATAGAAATAGAAATAGAAATATATATAGATATATAGAAATACAGAAATGTAGAAATGTAGAAATATAGAAATATAATGTAGAAATATAGAAATATAAAAACATAGAAATGTAGAAATATAGAAACAGAAACAAAAATACAGAAATGGAAATAAATAGAAATAGAAATATAGAAATACAGAAATATAGAAATAGAAATATACATATATATAGATATAGAAATACAGAAATGTAGAAATGTAGAAATGTAGAAATATTGAAACAGAAACAAAAAATACAGAAATGGAAATAAATAGAAATAGAAATACAGAAATATAGAAATATAAATACAGAAATTTAGAAATATATAAATATTGAAATTTGAAAATATAGCAATAGAAATACAGAAACAGAAATTGATAGGAAATAAAATATAGAAATATAAATAAAAATACACAAATAGTAATATAGAAATACAGAAATATAGAAATATAAAAATATAGAAATGTAGAAATGTAGAAATATAGAAACAGAAACAAAAATACAGAAATGGAAATAAATAGAAACAGAAATATAGAAATACAGAACTATAGAAACATAGAAATACAGAAATTTAGAAATATACAAATATTGAAATTTAGAAATATAGAAATAGAAATACAGAAACAGAAATAAATAGGAAACAAAATACAGAAATAGAAATAAAAATACAGATATAGAAATAAAAATAAATAGGAATAGAAATATAGATATGTAGAAATAAAAATACAGATATAGAAATAGAAATAAATACAAATAGAAATATAGTAATACAGAAATATAGATATATAGAAATACAGAAATATAGAAATACTGAAATACAGAAATATTGAAATTTCGAAATATAGAAATATTGAAATGTGGAAATATAGCAATAGAAATACAGAAACTGAAATAGATAGGAAATAAAGTATAGAAATAGAAATAAAAATACAGAAATAGAAATGAAAATACAGAAATAGAAATAAATAAAATAGAAATAAATAGAACTATAGACATAAATAGAAATAAAAATATAGGAATAGAAATATAAGAGTATAGAAATAAACAGAATTAAAAGTACAGAAATAGACATAAAAATACAGAAATAGAAATAAATAAAAATAGAAATAAGTAGAATTAGAAATATAGAAATAAGTATAATCAGAAATACAGAAATATATAAAATTTGAAACCAGAAATAGAAATAAAAACAGAAATGTAGAAATAAAAATAAATAGAAATACAGAAATACAGAAATAGAATGGAATAAAATAGAATATTCTCAGTTGGAAGGGAACCCACAACAACGTGGTCCAACTGCCCGACCACTTCACAACCAAAAGTTGTTCATGGCATTGCCCAAACGCCTCCCAAACACTGAAAAAATTGGGACAGCCACTCCTGCCTGCACATTTTAAAGGATTTTGGAGCTGGAGGTTCATCTTTACAGCAAAATCTTCTGGTAGGACAAGGAAAACTCTGCTCAAGAGACAATAAAAAGAAGGACCTACAGCCAAGCCATTGAATTTGGATAATGTGGGATTGGGGTCAACGGGATAAAATGGGATTTTTTTTTATATCTGAGTTCCCTCTGTTCACCCAGGGCCGGGATTTTTGCTCACAGGAATGGAACGAGCTGCTAAATCAAGATAAGGGTGGAAATTCTGCCGGGATTTGGGAGCCACACTCACTTTTCCAGCAGGATCAGGGCTGTGGTGGGGTTCACACGAAGGTACTTGCAGGTGGGCTGCCCGTAGTCGGCCAAATATGTTGACCAATCCCACTGGATGAACAGATCCAGGAGCTGGAAAGGAAAAAACAAAACGGGGTTTGAAAAAGCTGGAAAAAGGGAGCAGGTGTGTTCCCTGGAAGCTGGCAGAGGTCCTGGCCAGGTGGAGTTATCCATTAAAAAAAGGTTTTATTCATTTGTTTAATATTATTCTGTAAACTTAATATTAATATTATTCTTAATTTACTATTATTCTGTTAAATTAATCATTGACTTGATTGTGCTTCATTGTTAATTTAGGAATATTTAACGTGAATTGATGCAGGGTTGTATTAATTTAATTAATTTAGGCATTGAGCATTCCTGCTCTGTGATCCCTGTTTTTGAGGAGGATTTGAGCTCTGAGACACCTCGAGGACGTGGGTGACAAACAACCCCTGATGCTCTCAGCTATGGTAGGAAGAAACTTCTGAAGTCAAAGCCACCACAAACAACTTCTGTCCCCAAACAGAAAGTTCTAAGCTTTCCCCACTGATTTCTCATCACCCTTGGTCCATCCCAACACCCTCCAAGTGCTCTGGAAGTGTCTCCAAGGCCCAGAGCTCCCCGAGGAGCTCAGCGGGGTTATTCTGGGTGAGTGCAGCTCTCAGAGATGGGAGTCCCAGGTGCTTTCCAGACGCTGGGGAGAGAAACCACCAGGCCTTGGCAGCAGGGGAAGGAAAAGGGATTAACTCAGCCACCCGTGACAGTCCCCGCTCCAGGCCGCCCAAAATTCCCACCTGCAGCCCTTGGTGCCCACAAATGACACCACTCCTCCCAGACAGGTGAGGGATGGGGTAATGACAGCCCAGGGTCCCTAAATGCCCTCTTCCCACACCATTCCCATCCTTATTTCCCTTAAAAATCAGGAGGATCTCCTCACCTCAATGGGGACTTGGCTCCTCTACCCACCCATGAGGGCACAGTCCAAGTTCCCTAAATTCCTTCTTCCCACACCATTCCCATCCTTATTTTTGTTAAAAAACCAGATTCTCCCAATGCTCTCCACACACGTGCATCTCCTCACCTCAACGAGGGCTTGGCTTCTCCATCCACCCATGAGGGCACAGTCCAATGCCCTCTTCCCACACCATTCCCATCCTTATTTTCCTTAAAAAACCAGGTTTTCCCAATTACCTCCCCACACGTAGATCTGACCTTAACAAGGATCTTGTCTCTTCCACCCACCCATGAAGGCACAGTCCAATGCCCTCTTCCCACACCATTTCCATCCTTATTTTTCTTAAAAAAACAGGTTTTCCCAGTGCCCTCCCCACATGTGCATCTCCTCACCTCAACAAGGCCTTGGTTTCTCTACCCACCCATGAAGGCACAGTCCAAGCCCCTCTCCTCACACCATTCCCATCCTTATTTTCCTTATTTTTCCATCCTTATTTTAGGCTCCCAATGCCCTCTCTACACGTGGATCTCCTCACCTCAATGAGGCCTTGTCTCCTCCACCCACCCACGAGGGCACAGTCCAAGTTCCCTAAATGCCCTCTTCCCACACCATTCCCATCCTTATTTTCCTTAAAAAAACCGATTTTCCCAATGCCCTCCCCACATATGGATGTCATCACCTCAACAAGGATCTTGTCTCCTCCACCCACCCATGAAGGCACAGTCCAATGCCCTCTTCCCACACCATTCCCATCCTTATTTGCCTTAAAAAAACAGGAGCTGCCATGGCCTCCTCACATGACGATCTCCTCACCTCAACGAGGACTTGACTCTTCCACCCACCCATGAAGACACGGTCCAATGCCCTCTTCCCACATCATTCCCACCCTTATTTTCCTTAAAAAACCAGGTTTTCCCAATGCCCTCCCCACACATAGATCTCATCTCAATGAGGACTTGACTCTTCCACCCACCCACGAAGGCACAGACCAAGCCCCTCTCCCCACACCATTCCCATCCTTATTTTCCTTAAAAAAACAGGTTTTCTTAATGCCCTCCCCACACGTGGATCTCCTCACCTCAACAAGGATCTTGTCTCCTCCACCCACCCATGAAGGCACAGTCCAAGCCCCTCTCCCCACACCATTCCAATCCTTATTTTCCTTAAAAAAACAGGTTTTCCCAATGCCCTCCCTACATGTAGATCTCACCTTAACGAGGAACTTGTCTCCTCCACCCACCCACGAGGGCACGGCCCGGCATCCCCACGACGCGGCCTTCACCTCTGCCCCATCCCGCGGCAGGTTAATTAAGAGCTCCTGCCTTTTCCCCCTCCTTCCCAAAGATCCCGTCTTGGAGCGCCGCTGTGACCACTCTATTTGGGGGACAGGCTGCCAAGCGCGTGGACGTCTTCATCGCCCGCTCGGCTGGTCCCGGAGCCGGGAGAGGCCGGGCCCTGTCCCCACGGGCCAAGCCGGGCCCATAGAGGCCTCATTGTCCCCTCGTCTCCATGGTTTTCCTGGAGGCCCCGGCGCTGTTTAACAACGCGCCCTGCCCCGCCAAGAAGGGGGATTTTAGCTCCTCCGAGACCTCCAGATACAAAACAAAAATGTGCGACAAGATTCTTTTTGACTATGTAGGTCAGGGCAAGGAAAACAAGCTGTCGGGAACAATCCCCCCGGCTGGCGGGGGGGACGGATTAGCCGGGACCTAAGAGGGCTTTTCCAGCCCGGGTCCCGCTCGGCTTTGTCCAACGGGGGCCTTTGTGTTTGAACTACAAACCCGAGCTGAACATCGTTGGCAGGATTATTATTTTTTTTTTTTTTTATTCCAAAGGGGGCACCTTGGAGAGAGACAACCTTAAATATGATTTCACACGGGCGCTTTTCAGGCCGGGGACGCTTCCGCGGGGAGTTTGGCGGCTGCTGGGAGGGCTTTGCATGGTTGTACAGGCTCAAAGGGAACCCCCACAACGCACCAAAGGCCTCTTGCTGGTGGCCCCTGGGAGGCTGAACGTGCCTCGGGCAAATCCCAAACAAAGCCTTGAAGGAGTTCTTGCCATGGAAAAGTTCCTGCCATGGACGCCGGAGCGTCCCGGGGCCACGTAGATGCTGGTGGGGAAGGGGAATAAAGAGCCAGAAGGAAAGGGGTGAAGGAAATAAAAAAGGTGAGGATTTAGGAAGGGATTTGGAGAAGATGGAATGAAAATGTTGGGAATTGTTTTGGCAGAGGCTTGGAAGCAGTGCTGGAGCTCAGAGAGACATGGAGCTTCTTCCAATCCTGGAGCCCATCTGCTCTGGAGAGCAGGGAATGTTCCCCTGGAGAAGGAAAGGCTCCAGGGAGAGCTCCCAGCCCCTGGCAGGGCCTGAAGGGGCTCCAGGAGAGCTGGAGAGGGACTGGGGACAAGAGATGGAGGGACAGGACACAGGGAATGGCTTCCCACTGCCAGAGAACCTCCAGAGACCTGGAGCAATCAACAGCAGCTCTAGAGGAGCCCAGGTGTGCCCAGGTGTGCCCAGGTGGCCAAGAAGGCCAAGGGCAGCTGGGCTGTGCCAACATCGGGGTGGCGGCAGGGCCAGGGCAGTGTCCTTGTCCCCTGTGCTGGCCCTGGTGATGCCACAACCTCAAATCTTGGGGCAGTTTTGGGCCTCTCCCAACAAGAGAAACCCTGGAGGGGCTGGAGTATGTCTAGGGAAGGGAAGGGAGCTGGGAAAAGGCTGGAGAATTCGAGGGAGCTGGGAAAGAAAGGGGCTGGAGAATTCCTGAGGGAGTTGGGAAAGGGCTGGAGAATTCCTGAGGGGGCTGGGAAAGGGTCTGGAGAATTCCTGAGGGAGCTGGAAAGGGCTGGAGAATTCCTGAGGGAACTGGGAAAGGGCTGGAGAATTCCTGAGGGAGATGGGAAGGGGCTGGAGAATTCCTGAGGGAGATGGAAAGGGCTGGAGAATTCCTGAGGGAGATGGGAAGGGGCTGGAGAATTCCTGAGGGAGCTGGAAAGGGCTGGAGAATTCCTGAGGGAGCTGGGAAGGGGCTGAGCCTGGAGAAAAGGAGGCTCAGGGGGGACCTTGTGGCTCTGCACAAGTCCCTGAAAGTTTGGAGCCAGGTGGGAGTTGGGATCTGATCCCAGGGAAAAACAGGATAAGAGGGAACGGCCTCAGGCTGGGCCAGGGGAGGCTCAGGGTGGATTTGGGGGGAAATTTCCTCATGGAAAGGGAGCTCAGGCCTTGAAAGTGCCCAGGGAGGTCTGGAGTGCCCATCCTTGGAGGTGTCCAAGGAATTCCTGGATGTGGCACTCAGTGCCAAGGTGGGGATTGGGCACAGGATGATCCTGGAAGGATTTTCCAACCTCAGTGATCCCAGGATTCTGTGTGCTTGGAGGTTGGACCAGATAATCCCCTTCCAACCCAAATTATTCCATGAAAGGTTGGAAAAAAAACAGGGGAGGGAGAGATGGAAACCTTTCCTGGCTAAACCTTAGGCCGGGTCTAGGGAGTTGGCTGGGAAGTCCTCAGGGTGGACATTTGGAAAATTCCTTCCTGGAAAGGGCTGTCCAGCCTGGTGGAATCCCTGTCCCTGGAAGGATTTGAAGGATCTGAAGGATTTGAAGGATCTGAAGGATTTGAAGGATCTGAAGGATTTGAACGATGTTGGGACATGGGTCAGCGATGGCCTTGGCAGTTCTAAGAAAGGCTGAACTCCACCTCTGAGCACTTTTCCAACCTCACCCATTCCACGACTCCCAACGCTCCCAACCTCGGCCTGGACCTTCCCAGAGCTCTGCTCCCAGGGAACAAGGACAGCCGGAGAGGGAATGGCCTCAGCCTGGGCCAGGGGAGGCTCAGGGTGGATATTTGGAAAATTCCTTCCTGGAAAGGGGGTTCCAACCTGCTGGAATCCCTCTCCTGGGAAGGATCTGAAGGATTTGAAGGATATGAAGGATTTGAAGGATCTGAAGGATCTGAAGGATTTGAAGGATGTGGGGACATGGGTCAGTGACGGCCTTGGCAGTTCTAAGAAAGGCTGGACTCCACCTCTGAGCACTTTTCCAACCTCACCAATTCCACAATTCCCAATGCTCCCACTTTGGCCAGCACCTTCCCGGAGCTCCCAGGGAACAGGGACAGGACACAGGGAATGGCCTCAGCCTGGGCCAGGAGAGGGTCAGGGTGGATATTTGGAAAATTCCTTCCTGGAAAGGGGGTTCCAACCTGCTGAAGTCCCTCTCCCTGGAAGGATTTGAAGGATCTGAAGGATTTGAAAGATGTGGGGACATGGGTCAGCGACGGCCTTGGCAGTGTTGAAGAAAGGCTGGACTCCACCTCTGAGCACTTTTCCAGCCTCATCCATTCCATGACTCCCAAGGCTCCCACCTCATCCAGGATCTTCCTGGAGCTTCCAGGGAACAGGGACAGGAGGAGAGGGAATGGCCTCAGGCTGGGCCAGGGGAGGCTAAGGGTGGAAATTGGGAAAATTCCTTCCTGGAAAGGGCTGTCCAACCTGCTGGAGTCCCTCTCCCTGGAAGGATTTGAAGGATCTGAAGGATTTGAAGGATTTGGAGGATGTGGGGACACAGGTCAGTGGTGGCTGAAGAAAGGCTGGACTCCACCTCTGAGCACTTTTCCAACCTCACCCATTCCACGACTCCCAACGCTCCCACCTCGGCCTGGACCTTCCCGGAGCTCTCCCGGAGCCAGACCACCCCCGGGCGGCTCCCGACAGTGACGGATGGGCTGTGTATTTTCCAACCCTTTGCCCACATCCATCTTTTTTTTGGCTGGGCAGGCCCGAGGACGGCCGGGGCCGGCACCTTTGGCCCCGGCTGCCGGCGCTCCCGGCTCGGTGCTGCGGAGGGGAGAGAGGTCCTGCGGGAGGGAAGCCCGAAGGCACAGGGAGAGCTGCCTCCAGGCGATTTATCTGTCACATAAATGTGGTTTTATTGGTTTTACTGCTTCAACTTTTCACCTCTGCTGCTAAATCTGAACGGGCCGAGAGGGAAAGGAGAAAAAAAAAAAAAAAAAAGAAGAAAAAAAAAGCCGGCGGCGCACGGGTCTGCCGCGGGTCTGCCGGGGGAGTTTCCAAATCAAATATGCAAATACCATTAATTCTTTAAACTGGAGTCTCCCTTTCAGGGCCATAAATCAAACTCGACAGCACATCCACTGGGTGGGGGGGGAGGGAAGGGAAAGCAGAGGAGGGAAAGGGAAAGGAGAGGAGGCAATGGGAAAGGAGAGGAGGGAAAGGGAAAAAAAGAAGAGGGAAAGGGAAAGGAGAGGAGAGAAAGGGTAAAAAGAGGGAAAAATGAAGAGGAGCTTTCACCCTGATGATGTGGGAGCGGGATAAGACCAGGGAGCTGCAGATGTGCTCAGGGCTGGGGACCTGCTGCTTCCCGGGGTTCTGGGAGCACCTTGAGGAGGAACACAGAGAGATGCAGGCAGAGGTTTATAAAAACGGAGAGCTGGAGGATGGTTTGAAAAAAACTCCAGGAAAAAGGTAACAAAAAGTACTAAAATTGGTTTTATACACATACACGAGCCTGTATTCAAATTGAAGGGTAGAATTCGAGAGAAGGAAATGCTGGAATGAAAGAATCAAACTGGGAGCCAGTTCCCAGCCCTGTCCCAGCCTCCCCTAGAAAGAACCTTCCCCCCATTTCACGGAATCATGGAATCATTTAAACTGGAAAAGACCTTTCACATCATCAAGTCCAACCACCAGTTCCACCTCAAAACCACTTCCCCTTGCAACGTCACCACCTCAAACTCTCCAAAAACGTCCTTTTTGTCTGAGCAGACACATTTTTGTGCCCTTCACCTCAAGCACAGGGCAGGAAGGTCCCTGCAGGGGGAAACCAGGCCGTGGTTGGGCTCTGGATCCCCCTTCCAGATGAGAAGGGGAGCAGGGACAGTTTGTTCTGTCCTGATGACAGCGCGGAATCTGGATTGAATCCTCCCAGGCCAAGCCAGCAGTGCTGGAATGTGAATCCAAAACTGACTCCAAACACGGTTTGCAAACCCTGCCAGAGCTGCTGGAACCAGATCAAAGCCACCACGGGGGTTTGCACGCTCCCACCTGTGTCATGGCCATGGGTTGGGTGGGAAGGGACCTCAAAGCCCACCCAGATCCAACCCCACAGGCAGGGACACCTCACACTACCCCAGGTGGCTCCAAGCCCCATCAAACGTGGCCTTGGACACCTCCAGGGATGAGGCTGTGACTGCCCCATCTGGCCCAGCATGTCCTAAAAGGGAATTGCACCAAAAGCTCCTGGCCTGCAGAGAATTCCCATGGGAATGCACCAATTTTCCCAGGAAAAGGGATTGGGTTGTGTAAGAGACATCCCCTCATCATGGTTTTCCAGTCCTTTAGGAGTGGCTGCCAGGACGAGGAGGAGGAGGAGAAGGAGGAGGAGGAGGAGGAGAAGGAGAAGGAGAAGGAGAAGGAGAAGGAGAAGGAGAAGGAGAAGGAGAAGGAGAAGGAGAAGGAGAAGGAGAGGGAGAAGGAGAAGGAGAAGGAGAAGGAGAAGGAGAAGGAGAAGGAGAAGGAGAAGGAGGAGAAGAAGAAGGAGAAGGACAAAGGACGAAGGAGGAGGAGAAGGAGAAGGGGAAGGAGGAGAAGAAGAAGGAGAAGGACAAAGGACGAAGGAGGAGGAGGAAGAGGAGAAAGATCTCTCTTCACAAGGAGCCACGTGGAGAAGTCAAGGAGCAAAAGCTCCAAGGTGCCACAGGAGAAGTTTGATCTCCACAAGAAAGGAATTCCTTGAAGTGAGACCCATCTTCCACTGGAACAGCTTCCCTGTGGATGTGGTGGAGACCCCACTGCTGGAAGTTTTTGGGATGAACAGGACAAGGCTCCTTCCATCCATTCCTTCCCTCCTAACCAGGGTGGTTCTGAGATTCCATCCCAGGAAAAAAACAACTTCCCTCTGATCCACCACCAGATTTCCTCCCAGGGACAAGGCGGAGCACTGAGATGGATTTGGTGGGGTTGGATGGATTTGGTGGGGTTGGATGGATTTGGATTCCACCAGGATGGATTGGAGAGGACTTTTCCTCAGCCAGCACCATCCCAGATGAGATGATGCCAGCGTTGGTGGGAAACATTCCATAAAGAACTAAACCTTTCCTTCAACAAAAGCCTAAATCAGGGAGTTCAGTCCTCGTTTCTCCAAGCACACCCAGCTGGGTTGAGGCGGGGTGAAGTTTTCCTTGTGGTGGGATTTTGGGGACGCTCAGATCCCTATGGGAGTGACAGCCAAGCTTTTGTGATGAGTTTTATGTCCCCAGGGCATGGAAAAGCATGGATTCAGTCAGGTTTGGTCTTTTCTCAGCTGGAAGCAGCATTTCTGCCCTGAACCCTGCTGAAGGCCACATCCATGAGCTGGGTCACGTCCCACTCTGGTTTTCCATGGAAGAGGGAGGGAATGGTTTCGGATCAAAGGTGAAAACAGCTCTCAAAAGCTCCATTGTCCCTACTTATCCTCACAACCACAGCCATCCTTTTCCTGCTGCACACCAAGGACAACTTTCAGCCCCAAAGGCACAAACAAGGCTGGGCTGGGGGGAGGAACAAGAAGGATGGGACCTCACAACCTGGAGCTGGAACTGGACAATTAAACCCCAATGTGCAAATGAACCAAAACTTATAAAAATGTAAGATCTCATGACTGGTTGGGCATTTTGTGACCATTTTGTGCCCATTTTGTGACCCTTTTGTGACCATTTTGGGTCTATTTTGTGGCCATTTTGGGTCCATTTTGTATCCATTTTGGGACCATTTTGGGTCCATTTTGTAACTATTTTGGGGCCATTTTGTGTTCATTTTGTGACCATTTTGTGTCCATTTTGTGTCCACCTTGGGTGTAGCCCTGTTCAGGCTCCTGTCCTGCCCAAGGTGCACCCTAAAGGCCTTTCAATAAATCCCTACTTTATTCTCCAGCTCTGCCCAGTCTCTGTTCCAGCTCAGCCTTCCCAAGGCATCAATGGGACAAGAAATCAGTGGGATCAGAAAACAGTGGTCAGACCCAATCCTGCTGGGGACTTCCATGAAAGACACAAAACTATGGAAAACCAGTGGCAATTCCCAGTTTTTCCAAATCCATAACCCATCTCCTCCACTGGTGGAGCAGCCCCTTCCACCATCCAGCAGGGAATTGTTAGGGATTACAAAAACCCCAAGGAGTTTCCAGCAGCAGCAGCAGCAGCCACGGACAAGCCCAGCCCAAATATTTTATTTTGGGGAGGTTTCAATTACGCCTCGTGGGAAAGGAATACTGAAAGAGAAAGAAATATTCCAACCCCTGGGAAGACGTGGGGTTTGGACAATAGAGTTCCCAAAAAGAACAGGCACTGGGAATTGGAACATGATGTTTGTTGTTGGATTGTGAAAGGCACGGAGGGGGGAAATCGTGGCCTAAGTGAAAACAGGAGAGGATTTGTCACTGGTTTTACTGGAGAGGAGGATTTTCTCTGGGAATTGGGTGTCCTTGGGGTTGGAGAAAACCCACAGGGTGTTGGTGATGGACAAGGAAAGGGATCCACACACGGAGCACAGGGAAGGAAAATCCTGATTTAGGTGCTACCCTAAATACCTGGATTTCTGGGAATACTACAGATCCAAGAGCCCTGCTTGGACTTCTCTGTGAGACACAAGAACCCCAAGGGGCTCCTCCAGGTGTCCTGGGATGTCCCACCCAGGGATGTCCTCCTGGACAACAGAGAAGAACCAACTCCAAGCTCCTCACCTCACATTTAACTGGGTTGATTTCACGAGTTAAAAGCAGCAATTTAATTTCTTTTCCCCTTTTTCTCTTTGTATCTGCGAAAGTCAAACAGTTCCTGGAAAAAAAAAAATAAACCAAAACAGGAGAGGAATCTGGAAGGATTTATGTCAGCCAGGACAGTTTGTAACCGAGAGAGGTTTGAGACCAACAAACCCCAAATCTGTCCAGTCTGGATTATTTTCAGCTTCACATTATTGCCTGTTTATAGGTTCTTGTATTGCTGATAGCCCAGATTTCCAGGGAAAGGGCTCCACAAAGCCTTTCTGCACAGAGATCTCTCCAGGATTTCCAGCTGAAAACACTCATCATTTATTAGGAGGAAAACCTCTGGCTTTCCACCTCTGCCTTTCCACCTGCTTTGAAGCCACGCTGGAATTACAAAGGGGTTGACTTTTTTCCCCCTCTTCCCAAAGGAATTCCATCCAAGGGTCTCATTAAAAACTTTTCAGGATTTTACCTCAGAATATTTGTGTTTCTGAGCACCAGGAGCAGCTGAGGGAGCTGGGGAAGGGGTTTAGGAGGAAAGAGAGATCAGGGGGGGAACCTGGTTCTGCACAATTCCCTGACAGGAGGGGACAGCTGGGAGGGGATTTGGGATCAGGACACGAGGAGAGGAACAGCCTCAGGCTGGGACAGGTTGGATATTGGGAAAATTCCTTCCTGGAAAGGGCTGTCCAGTGGGGACACTGAACACCACGTGTGAGGTGACAGCCCTGGAAAGTCCCCCCCAAGGCCCAGCTTTAGTCACCCGCTGGATCTCTGCCCGCAGGGAAAAGCTCTGCTAAATTCTAGGGAAATCCCGATCTCCTCTCACCCACCCAATCTTGCTTTCTCCTTGGAAAACAAGAAGAATGAGGCCTGAAAACCATGTGGTGCAAAACCCCTGGGATTTCAACATTTTGGGATCAAAATTGATAACACCCGGACGGGGCGATTTTACAAACGGCCACGGGAACAAAAACTGAGAGGAGCTGCTGGATTTATCACTCCTAAAAAATAATGCTTTGGACTCATCCCCCTTCTTCAGGCAGGTTCAGGAGTTTGCAGGGAAGGCTGGGCCCAAAAACAGGCGGGTTCCCACCCTCCAGACCCTCCACACGGGGACAATACTGGGCGAGAGCCAGCAGGAATGAAAAGAGCGTCGTCCCGCAGGGAATTCCACTCCTGAATGACGCTTGGCTCTTCCATTGAACGGCCACAAAAGGGGGATTCATTCCCCAGGAAGGGATGGCTCCTGTAGCAGCATCCCCCGGATCAGATTCTGGTTGGAGTTGCACCCAGAGAGGGATGGAGGAGGATAAACCATCCAGGATCAGCATCCAGCACCCAAAATTCGGGATGGGATGTTTGGAAAGTGCTCAGGGTGTGGATAATTACCCTTAGAGGCTGTTTGGAAGCTGTTTCAGGGAATTTGGAAAAGCTGGTTTGGAGTTGATATGCTCAGGTATCCCAAGTGTTATTACTTAAACTTTTAAAATTTTAATAACTTAATATTACTTATTCTATTCATACAGAATTCCTTTTCCACTTTTACTTTCCACACTTTTCCAGGTGGCCACAGCTTTCTGGGTTTCCCTGCCTGACCCACACGTCCAAATCAGTGGCTCCAAAGAAAACGTTAGGAAAAATCATGAAAAATCCCAATATTTCCACACTTTTAGTCAGGGAAGAGCGACCATGAGAACAAAAAACAAGCACAAAACCCCTAAAAACAGGAAAGGGAGTTCAGAGGGGAGAAATCATGAGTTGTCCAAATAAACCTATAACAGGATCGCCCCAGTTGGGAAAAAATCATCCCAAAAAGGGGAAAAATAATCACTTTAATGCCATTTTTCCAGGAGGGAGCATTCCCTACTCATGGATGGAGCAGCTTTGGGGCTGGGAGGGGTCGGTGCAGCCCCTGCAGGGTGCAGGTGACACCGAGCCATCTTTTGGGACCCTTTTGGGACACCCAGACCCCTCAGCGAGAACATTTTCCCTTTGAGAGATCCCACCAGCAACAGAGAGCAGCTGAGCAGCAATTTCCTCCTTTCCTTGATGTGAAAACCCCGTGAGATTTGTGATATTTGAACCAAACCTCTGCTGATATCCCCCCAAAAAACCACCAGCATCACCTCCCCGAGCCCTCCACGCTTCTCTTTCCTGTTGCCGCTCAGCTGACGCCAAATCCTCTGCAGAGTTGCATTTTTCTCGTGTTTACACGTTTAAAAAAAAAAAAAAAAAGGGGCTAAAAAAAAAAAGGAATAAAAAAAGGAGGTGACCTCTTGCTCACCCCGGGCGGGCTGCGAGGAGCCGCCGCTGCCTTCACCTCCGGCTGAACTTCCAGATTATCTCAGCCAAGATTCACCTTGCACTGAACTTGTACCCGGAGCACGGCACAGTCACGGAGCCCTGATTAAACATTGCAGCACCACGGGGCCATAAATTTATGAGTTTAATGAGGATTAGCGGCGCTTCCTCCCGCCCCTCCTCGGGGGCTGGGGAGACCCATGGGAGCGCTCACCAGCACGGGGTTTGGACATGGAAAATCTGGGAATTAGTGGGAGATGAAGCGTTGTTCCCTGGGTACGGAATCCGTAGCAAAATCCCGTGGGAGCAACCACAGAATGACCCATGGATGGTTTGCAACTCTTTCCACTCAAAAAAAACCCCAGGAAAAAGCAGAAATGTTGTGGGATGAGGCTCTCCAGGAGCCCGTGTGGGTCCTTTGGCCCAGCAGGAAACCGTCCTCAGGCCGTGGCCTCCTAAACTCTGGCTGCCCTCTTCCCACCGAGCGCCGTCCTCCCGTCTCTTTTCCAGGACGGACGCGTGACGGGAGGCAGCGGCTGCTGCTGCCTTCTCCTCCTCCTCCTCCTCCTCCTCCTTCTCCTGCTGCTGCTGCTGTCCCAGCTGCCACAGAGGGAACAGGGAATGGGAGAGCTCCACGCTCGCCGACGCCGGCCGGGGTCACCCGGGAGAACGTCTGGGCGGCGAAATGGATCCGCTCAAGTTCAAGTGCTTGGAATGCCTCCCTCTTTTCTCTTTTTTTTTTTTTCCCCTCTAAGAAACTAAACTAATACATCCCTGCTTTCCCCCTGATAACTTCCTCCTTTCCCCCTCGGAGGTTTTTGTTTAGCAGATCCATTGTTCTCTCGGCCAGCCTTGCCCTGGGGTCCAATTTGAGAGCGTTCTCATTTTTCCCCCCCTATGTAACCGATGCTTATTTCTTTAAGCTCCACTGTAAACACAAAGCACACGGCAGAGCCCTGGCCCGGCTTTGCAGGAGGCAGCCTCAGCCCTGGAACTGCTTCTCCGTGGTATTTTTTTTTATTGGAAACAAAAGGATTGGGTCTCCTTGCTCTGAGGAGTCAAACACCTGTGGGATGCGGGAACCCGCGGGTGGTCCGGCGGCTCCGTGACCCTTCCCTGCTTCCAGAAATGTGGCCTCGCTAATTAAAGACTTCTTGATTGTTCATTAGGGGCAGGGGATGAGGCAGCAGGACCCGATGGAGGTGGCCTGAAGGTCCTTGGGGTGCTCGGGGTGAAGGAGGAGCCACCAGAGCGTCCCCATGGGAGGGGTGGTGCAAGGGGACAAATGTAAACTCAAATATAAAATAAATCCTTGGAAAAGGTGAGAGCACCTTGGATGGTCCCAGGGACACACCAGGAGATGGGGATTTGGGAAGGGTGGGTGACAAAGCCACCACTGTCCCCTGTCCCCAAGTGCCACGTCCACAGGGCTTTAAATCCCCTCAGGGATGGGGACTCCAAACCTCCCTGGGCACTTCCAAGGCCTGAGCTCCCTTTCCATGAGGAAATTTCCCCCAAAATCCACCCTGAGCC
>JBBMKD010000170.1:70972601-70983092 GCA_037834095.1 Argya squamiceps
GACTCTGAGCATTCCCTGGAGTTTTCCCTTCTCCAGGGGAACATTCCCAGCTCTCCCAGCCTGGCTCCAGAGCAGAGGGGCTCCAGAATCCTGGAATATTTCTGTGGGAAAGGACTTCAAATCCCATTCCATTCCCACTCCATCCATGAGCAGGGACAATTCTCACCATCCCACGTGGATCCAAGCTGCCCTTGGGCACTGCCAGGGATCCAGGGGCAGGCCCAGCAAATCTGGGAATTCCAGCTGAGCCCCTCCCCACCCTCCCAGCCAGGAATTCCTGCCCAATATCCCACCTAAACCTCTCCTCTTTTCCTTTAAACCCTTCCCTCATGTCCTGCCTGTGTGGAAAATCTCTCTCCCTGTTTCCTTAAATCCCCTTTAGGCATTGTAAGGTTTAAGGGAGCTCTCCCTGGAGTCTTCTCCCCTCCAGCCTCGACACCCCAGCTCAGACCATTCCAGCCGTGGATTCCTGATCCCTTGGATCCCGCCAGAAGCCTGTGCCAGCTCAGGATGAGAACCAACCGAGGCATTTGCAGCCAGATTTGGGCTCCCTGCGTGGTTTTGGAGCCGTGACTCATCCGCAGGGACTATTTCTGGTCACGGGCACAACCCGGCAGGGCTCGGAGCTCTCGGGTTCCCTTGATGTGCTCAACAAAAGATCCCAATCTCCCGTGGCTGTCAGTGCCCGTCCCCACCTCGTTTCCCCATCGGCAGCCCTCATGTCAGCAGCCAAATTAAGGGATTACAGCCTGGAACATTTAACGAGATTAGATCGGGGGAGTGTTTGGAGTGTTTGCTCTTCCACCGAGGCTGCGAACAGGAGGATGGGGAGATGCCAACAGCCTGGGTCACACCTACAGCTCCTCTGCCCTGTCTGTCTGTCTGTCTGTCTGCCTGACACAAAAGGCAGACTTTGTTTTATGGTGTTCAGCACGTCAGGCTCCATCCAGCCCGTGCTGAAAACACACACAGGGCTTTAAATAAAAAAAACCCACGGATCTGCGGCAACCGGAATTTCCAACGCCAGGAACTCCCAGCCCCACCCCAGCCCAGCCCCCAGCACTTTATGGGATCATAACCCTTCAAACAGAAGGGTTTGAGCTGGAAAAGATCACAGGCAGGGACCCTTCTGCTCAACCAGGCTGCTCCAAGTTCATCCAACCCGGCCTGGATTCGTGGGAAGATCCCAAATAAAAACCCCAACCGAAAACCATGGGAATTAAAGTGCTGCTCACAAGAGTTCTCACCCCACAGAACACACAAACCTCCCCGATTAAGCACCAAAAACAAAAGCTCTGTCTGGCCAAACCAAGCCCAAATTTTGACCAATTAATCAGAAAAGACATGAACGGAGCCAGGGAGCTGAATTATCCCATTTAGGGAACTCAGGGTTTGCTGAAGCAAGAGGAAGGCTGGGGGTGACTCACAGCACCCAACCGCTGCCATCCCTGCAATTATCCAGAAAACACGAGCTGGGTCAAGGAAGTTGGGCCATTTAACACCAACTATTCCAGTATTTATTTATATTTTTATGGGCCAGTTCACACCAACTATTCCAGTATTTGTTTTTTTGTTAAGTCAGAGCTGGTGTGCAGCACCAATTCTTGCAGCAGCATTTTCAAAGTTCAGCCAAAACAACTCCAGTGTCTCCTCAAAACTTTTCTCCCTCGGACTTCCCATGGATGGGAATCAGGGAATAAACATCAGGATCTCCCTATCATTCCTGCACCAAATCCATGCTTTTCCCAGGGACCCCAAACTGCAGCATTTTTGGGATTGTTTGGCTTTTTGAAGCAAGAGAATTCTCAAAGCAATGAGAAGTTCATCCCAGTGCTCTGCAAAGAGTCGGAGTCACAACTGCTCTGGAGAAGGGAAGAGCTGGGAGTTTCTCTCTGGGATGGGATTAATGAGGGAATTGTTGAATTATGGAATCATGGAATGGTTTGGGCTGGGAGGGACCTTAAAATCACCTCATTCCCACTTCCTTCCACCTCCACTATCCCAGGTGGATCCAACCTGGCCTTGGGCACTGTCAGGGATCCAGGGGCAACCCCAGCAAATGTGGGAATTCCAGCCCAGTCCCTCCCCACCCTCCCAGCCAGGAATTCCTGCCCAAAATCCCACCTAAACCTTTAAAACCCTTCCCTCGTGTCAGGAATTCCTGCCCCAAATCCCATCCATCCCTGTCCTCAGCCTCTCCTGGGGCTCCAGCCCCTTCCTGATCCTCTCTCCCTCTGCATTGCCTGGACAGTGCTGGAGTCCAGGAACTCCTCCTGGTCCCAAGGAACTCCCTCTGGTCAGTCTCTCACCTGCTCTGACCTTCATCCAATCCTCCCTGCTCTGCTGGTTACACCATCTCCATCAATTAAAGGCTGGGCCTGATGATCCCAGAGGTCTTTTCTGACATAAATGATCCCATGATCCTGCAATTAAAGCCCATTAGGCTAATTGTTCTCTTCCTCCCTGTGCAACCAGCACACGGAGCCCTCCTGGTGCTCCTCATTGATCCCATCATGGAGTTGTTCAGGACATGCAGGAAAACAGGGAATAATGAGGGTAGTTGTGCCAATATTTAGTCCAAATTGCACTCAGGATTTCTAATCTTGTTAAATCTGTGATGCTTTGGAGAATTTGTTCCATTTCCAGGATGAAGTGTTGGGTTTATCCAAGGGCAGGATACAAAGTCAATCTGGAGGGCAGAAGCTCTGTCCAGGATATTCCTGGTTGGTTCATTTTGGGTGTGAAGAATCATGGAATTACTGAGGCTGGAAAAGTCCTCTGAGATCACTCAGCACTGCCAAGGCCACCACTGCCCCATGTCCCCAAATGCCACATCCACAGGGCTCTGAAATCCCTCCAGGGATGGGCACTCCACCCCTGTGCCAGGGCTGGAAAACCTTTTCCCTTAAGAAAATCTCCCTAATATCCAACCTGAAGGGGACGTTCACCTGCCTGCATCCCCTCCACCCCACAGGAAGGGCCTTTTGGACACCACATTCCCAACTCCCTGAAATGGTAGAAGCAGATTAAAAGCTGGGAGGTGAAGCAGGTTCAGCACAGCTGGGCTGGAACAAAGCCCAGCTCAGCTCCCCTGGGAGCAAAAAATGTGACCTCACAGATGTGGACACACATCTGATTACCCACCCGTCACTCACTCCAGCCCAGGGCCCTGAAAAACATCCACCAGCTGCTGCTCCAGAGGGACACAAATCCCTTGGAAGGCCCTGCTCCATCTACTCATCCCTTGGTGGACAGCTGGGACACCTCTGGGCTTCTCTGACAGCAACACTGACACGCCTGGGCACGGACACACAGCATCATCTGGGCTGGAAAACCTTTCCCTCAGGTTGGGTATTAAGGGATATTTCTTCCTGTAAAGGATTGTCCAGCCCTTTAACTCAATAAATCTGTAACTTCACAGATTTCCAAAGATCAAGTCCAGCTCTTCCCAAAAACTGCCAAGGCCACCACTGACCGTGTCCCCAAGGGCTTTGGAATCCCTCCAGGGATGGGGACTCCACCACCGCCCTCAGAAGTTTTGTTTTGATGCTTGAGGATCTTTTTTCCCTGTAGGAATTCTACAGGAAATCTGCACTTAAACGCCGACATGGATTTAGAGCACAAACTTCCCATTTTCACCAGATCAACCTCAGAAAACTCCCAGCAGACCCAGCCTAAAAATAACCCATTTATACATTTAATGGTGGCTAGACCAAGCCCACACGCCCTGGAATTGGCAGAACCTCCAGGAATGGAAATGACCATTTTTATCCCGGGATGGCGGGGAGCTAATTGATTGAAAAACCATCCTGTGAGTCTGTGAATCCAACAGGAAGGTTGGAATCGATCCTGGTGTGATGTTCCTGGCTATACAGTGCCACCTTGCTGTCAACCCATCACTGAAATGACATCTGGGTGCTGCTGGGTGGGATGTGGAGCACCTTCACCTCGAGTGACCCGGGAATTCCGGGCTGGAATACGACACTAAAATCATCTTTATCCTGATTCTTAACCCATTCCAAGCCATCTGCTCTCTCTGATGGATTCTCCCACAGCTCCACATCATCATTCCCACATTTGAGGGATGAAGAGGTTGAGCTCCCTCTCCTCTGCCTCATTCCTCCCCTTCCTCACTGACCTTATCCCATCAATTTCCCTCCTAATCCACGTGTTCAGTGCTCTGTAAACGCCGCTCAATATTTGTACAACTTGAATTCAACAGGGGGAAAAAATCAATGGGAGGCTCTGAGAACAGATTGCTCTGGGATTGTGTGTCTGGGAGGGGAATTAATCCCTCATTCCTGAAGGATACAGGGGGCCCGAGGCCTCGCCAGCAAAGTCACCTTGGTGGGGAAGAGCCCCAGTCCCTCATCCCAGGGTGTTGTCCTGGGATAAGTTGACTCCTTGCCTGGCAGAACACACCCCCAAGGTTTTTCCAGGAGCTAAAATTTCCCTGCTCTGAAAAGATCCAGCTGCCCTGGAGAGGTCATGAGGAGAAGAATGGCAGGGATGCACCGGGATAAAGTTTCCCTGTGGTTTCAAAGGCACGAGAGCTCGGCACGACTTCCCCCGGCCACCCACCACGCTCGGGCTGGGGGATCCCATTCCAGGGAAACCCAACAGCAACGGGAGCTCCCAGGGTGGGGGGAACCTCACAGGGGCACCAGGTGAAGGTTGGAGGAATGAAAGGCAGCTCCATAAAAGCTCCTTTATGGACAGCTCCTCCTCATCCCCCAGGAGTGCTGCTCCAAGAGCGGGTTGGGTTTCCCGGCTGGGGTTGTGGAGGTGAAGGGCACCCCACCTCTGGCCCTCTCTGTTCCTGTCAGTCCCACCCCAAATCTGCAGGATAAAGGGGAATGTGGGCCCTGAAAATCCCAGTGGTGTCTGTTTTCCTGGCTGCAGTTACAGGGAAGGAATCTCGGGAAGGAGATCCTGGCTCCCACATCACGGCCCCGCTCCAGGGAGGATGGAGCAGGGGCAGCCAGAGGCTCCAGCTGAGTTTGGAGGAACAAAACCCAATGGAAAACACATTCCTGGCCCAGTGCAAGGTCCCTTGGGGTGAGGTTCTCCATGGAGTCCCCGGGAGTGGCTCCTTGTTTTGCCATAAAATCCCACCAGACCAGGCTGGAGTCACTCCCCATCCCTGGAAGTGTCCAAGGCCAGGCTGGAGCACCTTGGGATAGTGGAAGGAGTTTGGAATGAGAGGAGGAACGACTGAGGGAGCTGGGATTGTTTATCCTGGAGAAAAGGAGACTCAGAGGTGACCTGATCAGAGGTGGTCAGGTGGAGGTTGGTCTCTTTCTCCAGGCAGCAATGACAGAATGAGAGGACACTGCTCAGGCTGCACCAAGGGAAATATGGGCTGGAAATCAGGAAAAAGCTTTTTACAGAAATGGTAATAAAGTATTATTACTTTATTATTTATTATTTATTATTTATTATTTATTATTTATTATTATTACCTCCCCCGTTCTACCTGAGGAGGTGGTAGATCCACCATCTCTGGATGTGTTTAAAGCAGACTGGATGTGGCACTTGGTGCAAGGGTTTAGTTGAGGTTAGGGCTGGGTTGGACTTGATCTAAGAGGACTCTTCCAACCTAATGATTCTGATTCTGATTCTGATTCTGATCTTTGGGGTCCCTTCCAATCCAAACCATTCCCTGTGGGAAATGTGTGAAAGGTCTCTCCCACCTCACCCCCCCCTGCTCCCACCATCTGCCCCGTGCCCCGCCCGCACGGCATCCCGAGGAATCCAACACCCAACCACCAGCCCCCAAACTCGGCTCTCCTCTCTCTCTCCAGCTCCTCATTTCCTCCCTTCACTCCCCTTTGTCCCAAACGCTCCCAGTGACCGAGGATTTGTTTGTTTGTTTGCTTTTTATTGTTCCAGAGGGCCGAGTGTCGACAGGCTCCACAATTCCCAGCGCCCAGAAAACCCCGGCAGCGCTCCCCACCATCCTGAAGTGCTAACAGGACATGTTTGCACTCTGAGTTTTTTGGGGTTTTTTTTGTTGTTTGGAGGCTCTGGGGAACATCCAGGCACTTTAAAGTCCTCCCCATGCCACTGCATCCCTCCTGGATGGAGAGTGATGGCTCTGGAGCCTGAGCAGCCGAAGGGGACAGGGATCCGTGTGATTTTAATGGGATTGAACCACAACAGGCTGGGTTTAAAGCAACACCAAGACCAGTTTAAACCCACCACGGCAGGAAAAATCAAAGTTAAGGCTCTAAATCTGCTCTGAGCTCCTGCTTTTGTGTTTCCTGCCCTCTTCCCATCCCTTTTTCCGCAGAGCACAGCGAGAGGCAGCTTGGATTTCCAGCCCGAACTTTGGAGGATCCTTCCTTTGTGAGTCAGGCAGTTAACACTGATTTAAAAACAAATAAACTGCTCCATGTGCCCTTCTCCAACACTGCTGGGATTTGGGCAGTGGATTTTAAAAAAAAGAAGTGCCCTGAGCCTAACAAGGAAGAAACAGAGTGGTTTGGCCAAGCCTCTGGAATGTCCTTCCCGGAGCTCCAGGCTGGCCACAGCCCCAGGGATCCCTGCTGGCTCCCTTCAATCCATGGAAATCCGTGGAAATCCTTTTAATCTGGAAATCCATGGGCAGTGTCTGCCCCCACAATCCATGCCTGAGCACATGGATCCACGGGGAGATGCCCTGGAGGGAGGAAAAATGGATTTACAGATCATCTGTGACGGGTCTCCAGCGTTCCCGATGGGAATCCCGGGAATGGTGGGCAGTGCCAGAGGTGTGGGACACCTGGAAGAGCAAGGCTGGAGCCCAGCCTGAACTTCAGGAGGTCCCAAAAGAGTTCCCCAACCACCTCTTGCTACTTCTTAGATGTCTCCCAACTGCCCTGGGACAGATTTCCACCCAGATCCAGTTGGTTTTCCAGGGACAACAGCTCATTGTGATGTCACTGCCTGGGGGTGACACGTGAACACCAAGGCACATCAGGTGATGTTGGGAGCAGGAAATAAACCCAGAAAAGGGCCCCTCATTGAGCATCTGAGGGTTTGAGTTGGATAATTTTGGTTTTCTTCCATCCTCTTTCTGTTTCTTCATCTCTCCCAAGTGTTTTTGGGGAGCCATGGGGTGGGAGAGGGATGGATGGGGACAATTCTTTAATGGGGTCCCTTCTCCCAAGTGGAAAGCAACAGGAAAAGAGGAAACTGCCTCAGGTTGTGCCACGGGAGGATCAGGTTGGGTATTAGGGAACATTTCTACCTGGAAAGGATTGTCCAGCCCTTCAAGTCAATCTGTAACTTCACAGATTTCCAAAGGCAAATTAATTCCAATTATGGATTGAGAACACGAATCAAGGCATTTCTGGAGAGGGAAACCCAGTGTACAGGTGGTTCCTTTGTGTTAATGAAATTATTGACTTCCCCCTGCCCGTGACCTTGGAGAAGACACTCAGCCACCCCTGAGGTCCACCAGAAATTAACTGCAGCTCTGCTTTGGCTTCCCCAGGCAACCTGGCATTCAGGAAAGCCAAGATAATTTGGGTTTCTGGAAGCAGAGAGGTAGGACAGAGGACGAAGGTGATAATATTAATATTAAAAATAATAATAACAGCAACTTCTGGGAAGCTGATGTGGTTATGGATGCCCAGAGAAGCCTCCATCACACTCAGGGGTGTTAGGAAACAAAATATCCTTTAATTAGCAGTAATTAGCTCTGCTGGAAGTCAGGCACCTGCCCTTGCTGCTCTCCATTATCTCTCCAGACTCTTCAGGGCTTCGTGTTTGCACAAGAAGCAGCAATTTGGGCACTTTTCGATGGCCCGTGGGCACCACCTTAATGAAGGTGATTAATAACCCTGGATAAATGATCCAGGAGATATCAGCCAGGGTGAGCAACTTGGAGAGGAGCCACAGAAGTGTAATTAAGACCCTGGAGATAGGATCTGAACAGCAAAATCAACAGCAAAATCCCAGATTTAAAGGTAATGATCCAACCAGCTCCGACCTCTCCTTGCTGGGAAATGAGGAATTGGGGCTGACACTGGAACCTCTTTCTTCACACCTCTGTTTCCTGAGGGAAGATTCATGGAATTCTGGAATTCAGCATTTCCCTTGGCACATTTTGGGGGCATTTCCACACATTTCCAGCTTTTCCAGAGCTGGAAAAGGGCTTTGGATCAGGGGGCTGGACAGAACAACGTGGCAGAGGCCACATAAAAAATGGATAAAGAATTAAAGTGTGGTTCACTAAGGACAGGATCCACAGGGGTTAAGGATGCAGGAGAACAGGGAGAATGGGAGAGGTTGATGGTTGGTTGATGATCTCAGAGGTGTTTCCCAACCTGAGAGATTCTGTAAAGATGATTATGAAGTAAAAAAAGATGCAAAATGCAAATTTTGCAAAAAACACAGCAAAAACCTCCCGTGCAAAGGGCCCTGAATGCTGAAGGTGAGCAGAGACCCAAAATTACAACCTGAAAAATCATGCAGTCATGGAATGGGTTGGGTTGTGCACCATGGAGATCATCCAGTTCAACCCTCTGGGATGGGCAGGGACACCTTCCACCATCCCAGGGGGATCCAAACCTCAGTGTCCAGCCTGGCCTGGGACACTTCAGGGATCCAGGGGCAGCTTCTCTGGACAAACCCTGTGCTCAGATCCCTCTTTGTCTGGACAAATCCCAGTTCTCAGATCCTTTTTTCCTGGACAAACCCTGTGCTCAGATCCCTCTTCTCTGGACAAATCCCAGTGCTCAGATCCCTTTTTTCCTGGACAAATCTCAGTGCTCAGATCCCTCTTTGCCTGGACACAACACAGTGCTCAGATCCTTTTTTCCTGGTCAAGTCTCAGTGCTCAGATCCCTTTTTCCTGGACAAAACTCAGTGCTCAGATCCCTTTTTTCTTGGCAAATCCCAATGCTCAGATCCCTCTTTCTCTGGACAAAACTCAATGCTCAGATCCCTCTTTCTCTGGACATATCCCAGTGCTCAGATCCCTTTTTCCTGGACAAATCCCAGTGCTCAGATCCCTCTTTGTCTGGACAAATCCCAGTTCTCAGATCTTTTTTCCTGGACACAACCCAATGCTCAGATCCCTTTTTTCTGGACACAACCCAATGCTCAGATCCCTCTTCCCTGGACAAATCTTAGTGCTCAGATCCCTTTTTCCTGGACAAATCCCAGTGCTCAGATCCCTTTTTCCTGGACAAACCCCAGTTCTCAGATCCTTTTTTGGACAAATCCCAGTGCTCAGATCCCTTTTTCCTGGACAAATCTCAGTGCTCAGATCCTTTTTTCCTGGTCAAACCTCAGTGCTCAGATCCCTCTTTGTCCAGAGCAGAGCAAGGAAATTCCAAGAACTGCCCCACCTCTGAGGCTGAGGCTGGACAAGGCAGTGAGGGGAAGGGGTTGGGAGCCAAAGGAACAATTTGGGGATGAAAACCAGCCATGAAACGAGCTGAAAACCCCTCGTGAGTCACCTTTTCATCCCTCATGCAGTGACTAACGTGGCAGCAAAGCTGTGGGAGCTCCTCTCCAGGCAGGAGCCCTGGAGACACGAGCAGGGACTTGCCCCAGGAGACACCTCGGCGGGAGAGCTCAGTGCTCCTGCTGCTCTCTCCCAGAAAAACCAGCTGGGAAGGATCAGCCAAACCAGTTTGCTGAGAAGGATGGCTCTGGGCTCACCCAAAATCTTGTTTTTGCTTTGCTCCCCGAATGTCTCCTGATTTTACAGGGCTGGGGAGGCACATTGAACTGTGAAATACAAAAACAAGTTTAAAAAAATACAACCCAGAGCTGTCTGCCTGGTGGGAATGAACCTTCAGGACATCCTGGAGTGATTGGCTCCACCTTCCCATCATCAACACGGTGACAGAGCCACCAGTGTCACACCAAGGGGACCTTCAGCCCAAATTCCCAAGGGTTTTCCCTCAGCCACGACCTGGGGATGGAATCCCTGGAGCACAGGGAAGCAGCAGGAGACAGGGCTACATCTCATGGGACGTCCTGAGTGGAAAGAAATCCAAGACTGAGCCCAGGACACCTCAACAACCCCACCCTGTGCATCCCTGGGGTGATAATTATGATGATAATGATGATGATGATGATGTCCCAATGCTCCTGGACCCTTCCCTGGGGAGTTGTTCCAGTGCCTGACACAAGGACACAATCCCAGCCCTCCCAGTGCATCCCTGGGGTAAAAATGATGATGATGGTGGTGATGATGATGATGATGATGATGATGATGATGATGATGTTCAAACACTCGTGGAGCTATGGCAGCCTCAGGAATGTGACCCTTCCCTGGGGAATTGTTCCAGTGCCTGACACAAGGACACAATTCCAGCCCTCCCAGTGCATCCCTGGGGTGAAAATGATGGTGATGATGATGATGATGATGATGATGATGATGATAATGATGATGATGATGATGATGATGATGATGATGATGATGATAATGATGATAACGATGATGATGATGATGATAATTCTTACGAAACAACGACAACGACTACCACTAAA
>JBBMKD010000170.1:70984303-70995330 GCA_037834095.1 Argya squamiceps
CTGCAGGCCTTGTCCCCAGTCCCTCTCCAGCTCTCCTGGAGCCCCTGCAGGGACTCTGAGCATTCCCTGCAGTTTTCTCTTCTCCAGGGGAACATTCTCAGCTCTCCCAGCCTGGCTCCAGAGTCCTGGAATGGTTTGGATGGGGAGGGACCTTAAATCCCATCCCATTCTCACCCCATCCATGGGCAGGGACAGCTCCCACCATCCCAGGTGGATCCAACCTGGCCCTGGACATTCCCAGGGATCCAGGGGCAGCCCCAGCAAATGTGGGAATTCCATTCCAGCCAGGAATTCCTCCCCAAGATCCCACCTAAGCCTGACTTTGCCTGTCTCAGCCTCACTGACAGGGTTTGAGGAGCTGATGCTGAAACTCAAACCCACCAAATCTGCACAAAACAAAGCAGAAAAACGCTGGGGGAGAAGAGCAGAACCCCCCTGTCCTCACCCCTTGGACATCCAGGTGAGTTCCCACCTGCCCTGGGCCAAACTCCCCTCAGAGCTGAGTCTGGCACCTGCAGGGGGAATTCAGCCCTCAGGATTTACAATTCCCTGGGCAGAGGGAGAGGCTGGGAGGAGAGAGCTCTAATCACTGAGTGTGTTCCCTTCCCTGCAGCCCAGAGTGAAATTCCTCAAGTGCTGGAGACAGATTTTCCTTGGAAAGCAGCCACCAGAGCTGATCTGGCTTCTAGGAGAGATCAGCGTGGCCAGGGATTGCAGGGAGCTCACAGACCAGCACAGAACCCTCCTCTTGCACCAACCTCCTCACCACAAACACAGGAAAACCAAAAATTAAAACATTTCCAGCCGTGGGGGAAAAATGATTCCACACTCAGGCTTGGGAATGACCTGAGAGCACCTGCAGATCTCCAGGGGTGTTTGGATATTCTGGGGTGAAGAGCCAGAGGAGATAATAATTCCAAATTTCAGCAGGGTTATTTATGGGACTGAATTTATTTCAGATTTCTAAAATACACCAGAGAGTGTGCAAGAGAAACGTTTTAACTGGAAGGGGGAAAAGCAAATATTCTTTCCTTGGAAAACCTTAAATATTTGAGTCTCACTCCTACAGAAGGACTTGAGATGGGAGCTGGTTTCCTTTACGACTTCATTAAGGGTATTTATGGATTTATGGTATTTCATTAAGGGTATTCATGGATTTAGAATTGTCCCAGAATAGGAAATCAAGCCTCATTTTACATTTCTGCCTGCTCAAAATAGTGATTTTGATTCTCTGGGCTTGACTCTTCCTCTTTTCCAGGCAGGGATGGAATTGCTCCTGATTTTCTTGTGCATGAGGGGAAAATCAGGATTTTGATGTGCTAAATTTGATTCTGCTGCCCTGAGCAAGGACAAACCCTCATGCCTTTAAACAGTGACATCTTTTTAGGGTTTATTTCCCACTACAAGGATCTGTACCAAGGCACAAACCAAGTCACCACATTTTCCTGTCACTTTGTATTTTATTCATTTTGGTCATTCCGTTAATCATCCCCCACCACTGGGAAAATTTTCTTGGATTTACAAACGTTCCCTAACAGCTCCTACTGATTTTTTTTTTTTTTACATTTAAATCTCTTTAATTTCCCTACTTTGGACAATTTTTGCCCACTCATTTTCCTCCCTCCTTCCCCCAGCAAGGTCATTCCATTTAAATCAACATCGTGGTGACATTTCACAGAATCATGGAATGGTTTGGGATGGAAAAGACCTTAAATCTCATCCCCCTTTACCCCCATTTCATGGACAGGGACACCTTTCACTATTCCAATGTCCAACCTGGCCTTGGACACTGCCAGGGATCCAGGGGCAGCCCCAGCAAATCTGGGAATTCCAGCCCAGCCCCTTTCCACCCTCACAGAAAGGAATTCCTTCCCAATATCCCATTTAATCTACTCTGTTTCAATTGAATTTCATGGCATAAAAGAGACAGAATGACAAGTCCAGAAAGAAAAATGTGAAGACAAGTGGAAGAACAATCCAAGACCTTCACATCCATGCCCTTCCCACCTCTCCCTGCTCCCAGCTGGAGCTGCAGTCCAACAAGAAGTGCTGGGAGTGGTGGAGGTGTGGTGGCCACAGAGCAGCCACCAGAGCCTTACTTGGATGGAATCTGGTGACAAATTCCAACATTCCACCAGACCAGGTCATCAACAGGACCAGGCAGTGGGAACTGCCTCATCTTTCCTTGCTACAGGATATGTCAGGGATGGGTCAGCACTTCTCCATCAGATGTACAACACCTCATTTTTCCCCTCATCATCCAGGAGATCCAGGACTTCCCATCCTCACCTGGACCTTGTACCTGCCCTTTCTCTTTGCAAATTCACAACAGAACCCTGGAATGGTTTGGGTGGGAAGGGATCTTAAAGCCTACCCAGTCCCACCCCCTGCCGTGGGCAGAGACACTTCCCACTGTGTCCCAGGGTGCTCCAATCCTTGTCCAACCTGGCCTGGAGATTGAGAGGAGATGAAGTTTTTAAATGCAAGAACAAAACTCGGGAGCACCTCCTGAAACAAAGACGGAACCTCCGTGTTCAGGCACCCATTGGACAGAGGAGGAAGGATTGAGGAGACTCCTCCTCACCTGAGCTGGGTCCCTTTGGCTGCTCAAGAACCACACAAATATTTATTTCACTGCTCGACCTCACCAAGCCATTTTCAGGCGTTTCACTCTTCCAAGACCTCCAGCTTCCCCCTCCAAAATCCCGGCCTGGTGCTTGGAAAAAGGCCTAAGGTCTCCTCATCCCCTCACACCCCAGAGTGAATAAAATGCCAAGGAGCTAATGAAGATAAAAGTGTCAATGCAGCCCAGTGATAACACACACCTCTCCCATGGAGCTGCTGGGACCATTCTGCAAACAAATTTGGCAGTTCCTGGCAGGCCCGGGCCCGGAAAGCGGCGTCCCGATGTTATTAAAGTTAACACAAGTGTCGTGGGATGACAGATGGCTCCCTGCACATCAATTGGATTCTGAGGAGGTTCTCAAACCCTGGCGGGTTGAAAGCAGCTCCAGCAGGAATCAGAGGCGGGCGCAAAGATCATCGATACAAGGGATTATGCAGATTTTAAGAAATACCCTCGGCACCCGAAAGTTCTCAGAATGCAAACGACGTCAACCCCGCGAACAAGAGGCACTGCATCATGATGGCAGCAGGGACAAAGCCAGGGGGGTTTAACGGACAAAAAAAGATTGTTTTAATAGGAGAGAAGCATCAGTCATTGAGTCTTACTTCATTCAGACTTTTCTCTCCGACCCATCCATCTTCGGTGCCAAGAGATGACAGGACCACCTCACTTTTTCCCCCCCGGCCTAGTGTATCAATAATGCCCATTTCTCCCCCAAAACAAATGACTCCCCAGAACGGCCCTTTTCCCAAAATTGGCTGCCAAGCCCCACAAAGGCCTCCAGTACCTGCTACGGTCAACTCGGCTTCCAACTGGGCCCCCTCCAGAGGTGGCCACCGATGGGTGGAGCCTTCCCCAACCATCGTCCCCAAGAGCCACTTTTTTGTCATTCCTTGGCCTGGGGGAGCATCTGCGGAAGAGGGGACCGGGGCCAGGGTGGGGGTGACACAGAGAGGGGACACAAACGGGCACGGACACAGGGGAATGCAAATCCCTCCGCCCTTGCAAACGCCTCTGTGGGCATTCTCTTGGGAACAAAGGTCCCCGAGGCGGGCGGGCTCTGCATCACTGCTCTCTCTCTGTTCCCAGCACCTGCTCGGAGTCGCCCCGCGGTCCCTCGGCAGAAGCCAACAGGCAGCACAATGGCCCCCGTTGGCCAGGGTCAGGCCTGGCTTTCTTCCTCGCCCCCTTCCACCAGCCCTTTTCACCTCCACCATCTCCAGGAGCGCCGGGCGAGGAGGTGGCTTCGAGGGAAGGAGAGGAGGAGGAGGAGGAGGAGGAGGAGGAGGAGGAGTAGGGGGGGAAATATAGGTCTCTGGCGTAAATCACTGACGCCGTTTCCCCTCCTCTCCCCTTCCCTTAAGACCTGATGGTCTTCAGTCACACATCTTAAAAGCAAAACAAAAAACAAAAACACAAAGACTTACTTGTCTCAAGTCGATGAAGGCCAACTGCAGCGTGTCCCCTTGGAACCCAGGCACTGGGCCGGATCTGGCAAACTCTGTGGGAAAGAAAAGAGGATAAAAAGCGCCTTTAACTAACCATGGACAGGGAGATTGGCAGACGGATGACAGGGAAGACAAGAGAGGCTGGGGGAGAGGAGGACCGCGCTTCTAAGGAGTCATGTCTCCCTCCCTTCAGCGTCTTTGTTCGCCCTTCAAAATTCGTGTCATCAAAACACCATTAATTCCACCGTCCTGACAGCAAGGAAACTGTACTAATTCGACCTGAAATTTATTCCCATGAGCCGCACTGGGCTTCAGAGTATTTGTTTTGTGAACGGACAAACAACTCGCCCAGAAGAAAGGGGGGGATGGGGGTGGAAAAGTTTTTCCTCTCAACACAATAAAATCTTCAGCTGTGAAACCCTTTTCAGTTCCGAAAGCTATTTATATTTTAGGGCGCTGAAGGAATTTTCTAATTTCACGCCTGTCACCAGGCTCCACGAGCATTCATCAAAAAAATATGCCCGGCCTCGTCATTAATTATCAGGCAGCAGATTATTTGCATGATCTGGTGATGGCGCCTCTTGGTCAGCCCAAAGGCGGAGAACCGCGGGCCGTTGGGTGGCATTTTTATTTCTGGTGGATGAAGACATCTGACAACTGAATAACGTTGGCTTCCAAAGCGAAGAGAATATTCCCGAGGCCACATTTATCTCCTTCCAGGCTAATCTGGCCAAAATTCCATACTTTGGTCGTTCATTTTTCCTCCTAATCCATTCTTTAAACCAATCCTAAAACCGCTGAAGGGGCTTGAATGGATCCATGTTAGAGGATCTTGGTTCTTCCATGGCATTTAGCATCCGAGGGTGTCTTTTGAGGTTGGTTCTGCCCAACTTCACTTCGTTTTCACCCTCTGCAGTTACAGCTTCATCTCTGCTCTCCTCACAACCTCTCAGTGCTGAGGGGACCTGGTTTGTGAGGCCACAGCTCAATGACAGCAAAGGCTAGAGGGGGAGCATCTGCCTGGGGTTGAGTGGCGTGGCTCCTGCAGGCACTGGAGGTGCTGGAGGAATAAAATGTTTTCTTGGGATGAAGCCCAAAAAGGGAGAAAGGAAGGAAAATATACACCAAATCCAGATTTTTTAGTCTATCCAGATTATTGCCCATCTATCCTGGTTTTTACCCTACAGGAATCCTCCAACAGCTCCTAAAACTCCACAAAGATGAGGATTAGGGATGGCTGCGCAATATGGAAGGAGGATTTTGCCTTTTGTCTCCATGGCTAATCAGGGGTACCAATGGACAAAGAGATTTCAATGTCAGGTGGTCTCTTCGCCTTCAACACTTGTCCTCTCAAAAGTTTTCCTATTTCCAGGCCAATACCACAAAATCAGGAACATAAATCATCACATTCCCATTTCCAAAGCTTTCCTAGAGCAGCCCAATCACAGAGCAGCCCCTTGGCTCTAACAAGAAGAGATTAATGAGTGAAACACCAGGATTCAGTCCTGTCCCTCAAACCGCCTCATTTCAGGGAAGTAAAACAGGGTTATTAATCAGCTCCTTTGCTCCACCTTCCATTAAAACCTCAGGATGGAGAACATCCTTCAAGCCAGACACAGGCACCTCCAGGGGCACGGGGGACACTCCTCAGACTCTGCTTTTTAATAGTCTCAGATGCCAGAAGAGGTTTGAGATTGAAGCCATCGCTCATCTTGGCGGTGATCACGCAAGTGACAAGCGCCGCAGGACCAGAGCAAACACGGCTGGGAAATCATTGCTCTCATCTGAAGTTAAGAGTCGACAGGAGTAATAAAAACATAAAAAGAAAAAAAAAATATGGACATGACTGCTCACATTTAGATTTTGGATAGGAAAAGCACCAACTAAACTCAGCAGGAGCCATCCATGGTTGTGGAGGTTTTGCACAGGATGGGATTGGACAGGGATGAAGAGGAGGAAGTTCTTCCCTCTGAGGGTGGGGCACAGGATGTCCAGAGCAGCTGTGGCTGCCCCTGGATCCCTGGAAGCGTCCAAGGCAAGGCTGGATGGGGTTTAGAGCACCCTGGGACAGTGGGAGATGTCTCTGGCCATGGCACAACACGGAACTGGATGAATTTTAAGGTCTCTTCCCACCCAAACCATTCCATGGTTCCTTGAGATCGGAGCTGCTCAGCTCCAGCCAGTTCCACTGACCAATCCCACAATATTCTGGGTGCAAAGAGCCCAAAGTGACTTCACATGTGTCCCTCAAAAACTGTTTTAATTAATCCTAACCACAAAGGCATTTTAATGTAGGTTTGCTATAAAACTTGACTGCAGCTCGCCCGAGCCAGCAGGGAGGGAGGATCAACCCAAACTCCCTGACTCTGATCTGCAAGGGATAAATCATTTTTACACATCCCCTCTACACCCCACTGTCCCATCTGGAACAATTATCCCGAAAGCCACATCAATCCTGAAACACCCCACTTTGGAAAAGCACAATACCTGAGAAACTAAAAATGTTTAGAAGTGAGAAATGGTGCTTGAGCACCTTCTCAAGAGGTGAAATTCCCCTGAGTGGCTCAAGATCAGAGATGTCCCTGGGGTGAGGAACCCAATCATGATGTCCTGCCCTCCAAGGATGAGGTCACCTCATGTTCCTGATTACATTTGGAGAAATCCTGGAAAAGAAACCCTGGAAGGACTGTGAGGAAAGCGAGTTTCTATTTTGGACCAAGGGCCTCACAGCTGTTCAGCATCTATTTAGGAGCACACACGGAGTTGGGAAATTTAAGATCTTCCCCAAAGCATGAACTTCAAAATCCTCATGAGAAAATGCCTGTGATTGTGAATGTTCTCACAAGGCTGGTGAATTTATCACCACTGTCAGCTGCTTGTGAGCGGCCCAAGACGGATTCCATTCCAAGGCAGATTTTATCCCAAGGCAGATTTCATCCCAAAACCAGATTTTATCCCAAGACAGACTTCATCCCAAGAGAGATTTCATCCGAAAACAGATTTTATTCCAAGACAGACCCCATCCCAATAGGTATTTCATCCCAATAGGTATTTCATCCCAAGACAGATTTCATCCCAAGACACGGCTGCTCCTCAGCACGTCACCTTTAGCTGTGTCTGCCCCTTGTCTTTTCCCACAGTTCTGTGCCCATGGAGAGGCTGGAACTGGATGGCTTTTAGGGTCTTTTCTATCCCAAAGCAATCAGTGATTCCTAAGGAACCTACTGGAGGAAGGCTGGGGGAGTTATGGAGTGACACTGCCCTCCAAAACTTAGCACATCGAGCCAATGTGGATTTAAGCTTCAATTTTTCATTAAAATACTGAATTAACCATGCTCTGGAACCTTCTAGAGAAAGGTGACCCTGCCCACTGGGGAATGAGATGGTCTTTAAGGTTCCTTTCCATCCTAAGCCAATTCTGTGATTTCTAAGGAAGCTACTGCATGGAGCTGGGAGAGTTATGGAGTGAGACTTAGGATGGTCACACATCGAGCCAACACTTAATTGAACAGCAATTCTCATCAAAAGATTCATCAACACATTGACAAAGCTCTAGAACCTTCTAGAGCAAGGTGTCCCTGCCCATGGCTGGAACGAGATGATCTTTAAGGTCCTTTCCAACCCAAATTTTACAATTCTGGGATTCTATGATTGACATCCAGGAAGTGAAATGACATCCCAGGTGATATTCTCTGTCTCCCAGAAGAAATTATTTAGGAGCTGATATTCTTTGTGTTCCAGAAGAAGCAACATAGGAGCTGATTTTTTTTTTTGTGTCCAAGAAGACACAATGTAGGAGCTGATGTTTTTCATATCCCAGAGGAAAGGAGAACAGGAATTCAGCCCCAGACACTCAGAAAACCTGCTGCAGCCCTGGGCTGGAGAAATAATGTAGGAGCTGATATTTTTTTGTGTCTAAGAGGACACGATGTAGGAGCTGATGTTTTTCATATCCCAGAAGAAAGGAGAACAGGAATTCAGCCCCAGAATTCAGAACTTGGAAAAGCTGCTGCAGCCCTGGGTTGGAGAAATAATGTAGGGGTTGATATTTTTTTGTGTCTAAGAGGACACGATGTAGGAGCTGATGTTTTTCATATCCCAGAAGAGAGGAGAACAGGAATTCAGCCCCAGACAACTCGGAAAAGCTGCTGGAGGAATGAATGCAATGCTTGCCCTGGGCTGCTGGAGAAGGAGCTGCACCTCCCATAATCACAGCTCACACTTTACATACCAATGCCACCAGCTCATTCTGAGGGAGGAACGAACAAAGTTTCGGGGCAAAAAGAGGAGAAACAAAGAGGAGAGCGGGAGCTTTAGAAGAGAGACACAGCCAGTTCTTCTCGGGTTTAATCTCTTCAAGCAGATTTCAGGATAATTTTCTCGGAACGACCGAGCGCAGCGTTGGCCTCGGTACTGTCGGATCCCTTCATTGTTCTGTCTTCACCACCAAGGCAAGTGGCAAACATAGCAAGCAACCTACAGAGCAGCCCCTTGAGCAGAAAATCACAGGAGAATAGAGCAGATCAGTATGCGGCTGTTTGTACAAAGCATTTAGCCAGGCTAAAGGTTTGAGGGGTTTGTGTTCAGGCCAAAAAAGTAATGTCTTTGCAAGGTCTACAGGCTTGGGCCACCCAGGGCAGGTCACAGGGGGACTCCAACCTCTCTTCCAAAACATTTCAGTGATGAAAGAATCAAGGAACAGGAACCGTTAAGCCCTTTACAATGGACAAAGAATAAAGAGTTCAAAGGCACAGCAGAAAAGAGACATCCACTGTAAATTAATTAATTACAGCCCACGGGGGGATCTCCCCGTGCCCCCAGCACGGCTGCGCACGCGGGGACAGGGCCCTGCATGGATTGGGAGGTAAAAATGGACCCAGCCAGTGACTTCATCCCTCAAAAACATCATCTGAGGGCGAGAATTCCTCAGAATTACATGGGATTCGTGATGGCACCTCTGAGATGGAGGCTGACACAGCTCCCAGGGAAAGAGAGAATGTGGACTGATCTGCTGGTAAGATCTGGGGAATCGACCATCTCAGGATTCCTCAAGGAAGGATGGAGATCTTGAAGTCATCCTCCTGGGATAAAGCCCTGGAAGGTCATCCTAGAAAAGCCAAGTGATGGGACTTAGTGGGATAAAGCCCTGGAAGGCTGTCTTAGAAAGGCCAAGTGATGGGACCAACTTGGATAAAGCCTTAGAAGGCTGTCCTAGAAAAACCAAGTGGATAAAACCTTGGAAGGCTGTCCCAGAAAGGCCAAGTGATGGGACCACCTTAGATAAAGCCCTGGAAGGCTGTTCTAGAAAATCCAAGTGGATAAAGCCCTGGAAGGCTGTCCTAGAAAGGCCAAGTGATGGAAATTCCTTGGAAAAAGCCTTGGAAGGCTGTCCTAGAAAGGCCAAGTGATGGAAACTCCTTGGATAAAACCTTGGAAGGCTGTCCTAGAAAAGCCAAGTGATGGAAATTCCTTGGATAAAGCCTTGGAAGGTCATCCTAGAAAAGCCAAGTGATGGAAATTCCTTGGATAAAGCCTTGGAAGGCTGTCCTAGAAAGGCCAAGTGATGGGACCACCTTGGATAAAGCCCTGGAAGGCTGTTCTAGAAAACCCAAGTGGATAAAGCCTTGGAAGGCTGTCCTAGAAAGGCCAAGGGATGGGACCTCCTTGGATAAAGCCTTACAAGGCCATCTTAGAAAAGCCAAGTGATGGAAACCCCTTGGATAAAACCTTGGAAGGTCATCCTAGAAAGGCCAAGTGAAGGGACTTCCTTGGATAAAGTCTTGGAAGGCTGTCCTAGAAAAACCAAGTGGATAAAGCCTTGGAAGGCTGTCCTAGAAAAACCAAGTGATGGGACCACCTTGGACAAAGCCCTGGAGGGTCATCCTAGAAAAGCCAAGTGGATAAAGCTTTGGAAGGCTGTCCTAGAATGGCCAAGTGATGAGACCTCCTGTTCCTCAAAGTGACACTCTGAGGACACTGAGGCTGAAGAACAAATCCATGAAAGGACTCTGGAGAAGCTCACAGGTGGGGAAAAGGGAGAAATGTCGGGTAGGAATTGAGGCAAGAGGAGCAGAGAGAAGATCCCAATTCCCACACTGAGCTTCTCCTTCACCCAGTTCCCATACTCAGCTTCTCCCACACCATTCCCACACAACCCTGCTCTGAAGCTGTTCCCCATTACAGCCCGAGCTCTCAGAGCTCGTTCCCATCTGGGTAATTTTAGAGAGCTGTGGGAAGAGGGAGGAGTCACCCAAAACACTCTGAACTGGGTCAGATTAAAGAAAAACTCCCTCCCCATCAATCGTTCCTCTGATGGAACAAAGATGGGCCTGGGGTGATGTCACTGCCAGGGAAGGAGTGGTCCCTGTCATGGGACACTGGCAGGGCTAAGGAGCACCCACAACCCAAGGGAGGGACTCCTCAGGGGTTGACCATCAGATGTTTTTCGAGCTGAAGAAGAAGTTCTTCAGAAGGATATTGGAGATGTGAGCCAAGAAATTTGGAACAGAATCCATAGGACTGGATTAAGAGTCGAGTCGTGGATCTCCAGAGGTTCCCAGACCTCTGGAGCACAGTGGATGTGTCCTGGCAGATGTGAAGTTCCCAGATCAATAAATACCAACACCAGCAAATGTGAACTGTTGCCCATCCCACCAGGAGGAGTGGAATTTCCACTCCTGGAAGTGTCCAAGGCAAGGCTGGGGGTCCAGCTTGGCCTTCCAGGGATCCCGGGGCTTCTCTGGACCACCTGTGCCAGGGTCTCATCACCCTCACAGGCAGGAATTCCTTCCCAATATCCCACCCATCCCTGCCCTTTGGCAGTGGGAAGCCATTCCCTGTGTCCTGTCCCTGTTCCCTGGGAGCAGATCCCAAATTCCCCTGGCTGTCCCCTCCTGGCAGGGACTTGTGCAGAGCCACAAGGTCCCCCCTGAGCCTCCTTTTCTCCAGGCTCA
>JBBMKD010000170.1:70995430-71006864 GCA_037834095.1 Argya squamiceps
GGAATTCTCCAGCCCTTTCCCAGCTCCCTCAGGAATTCTCCAGCTCCTTCCCAGGTCCCTCAGGAATTCTCCAGCCCCTTCTCAGCTCCCTCAGGAATTCTCCAGCCCCTTTCCCATCTCCCTCAGGAATTCTCCAGCCCTTTCCCAGCTCCCTCAGGAATTCTCCAGCTCCTTCCCAGGTCCCTCAGGAATTCTCCAGCCCCTTCTCAGCTCCCTCAGGAATTCTCCAGCCCCTTTCCCATCTCCCTCAGGAATTCTCCAGCCCTTTCCCAGCTCCCTCAGGAATTCTCCAGCTCCTTCCCAGGTCCCTCAGGAATTCTCCAGCCCTTTCCCAGCTCCCTTCCCTTCCCTGGACATGCTCCAGCCCCTCCAGGGTCTGTCTTGTCATGAGGTGCCCAAATCTGACCCCAGAACCTGAGGCACGTGGAAAGTTCAGCACCTGTGGGGTGGACATTCCTCTCCTGATCTGTTCTGCTTAAACCTTCCCATCTCTCCACTGCAACATTCCCATTTTTTCCCATTTTTTTCCCCCAAATCCTGGTTTTTCCTGGTGCACTGCAGCAGGACAGACACCAGTCAGGGATGTCTTAACTCCAGCACCACAAACTCCAATCCCTGATGGATCACAGGTCGGGAGAACTCCTGGGAGTCCTTGGGATCATGCCAAGGGAGAGGATGGCTCCAGCATCATGGATAAACTGCGGCACTGCCCCCAAATCCCAGGATTTCCACGTGAAAAATTCCCAGATGAGGCAGCCAAGAAGGAGGTGGGGAATGGCTGTGCCAGGATCCACGTGGGATTTTGGGACAATCTGTTGGGATGGAGAATTCCTCAAGCCAGCAGAGACATCTGGGTGTGTGCCTGGCTGACCCCCAGGAGAGGGGCCGACTAAAAATAGGGTATTTAATGCGATTTGAAATGTACATTTTTAGGGTGCTCTTAATTTCCCATAAAGCAGCAGTGAAAAGACTTTGGAGATGATGGAATTGCTCATTTTATGATCTGAGGGTTGTGAAAACCCCTCAGCCACTGCTGGAACCCGTTATGGAGATGGGAAACACTTCCTAGGAGTGAGAACAGCCCCATTTCTTTGGGATTTTTTGACTGTCACCTCCAAATCTGGGTTGTTACATTTGATTCCCACTACGTCTGAGGTAGAGGGGAGATGGAAAAATTATATATTTATCAGAATATATGTTTTTATATGGATTTATCAGTTCAAAAAAAGCAGAGCAGGGCACGTAGGAATTAAAAAGTCCCATTGCATTGTTAAATCTTGGATTATGGATGCGTTCTGGGAGACAAGAAATGGAGAAAATTATCTTCATCACCTTCAAACTATGCCTAACACAATTAAATAATTTCCTTAATTCACCTCACCTCTCCTTTAACCAGATTGTTTCTTCAGCATTCACAGACAAAATCTTAATAAACTCCAGCATTAAACCCCTGCAGCCCCATTCCCTCATCATGGCACTCACTGGAAATAAATAGATATAAAATAGATATAAATAGATATAGATATAAAATAGAAATAGATATAAAATCCTATTTTAATGTGATAAAATTGCTGGATTGGGCAAGGTTTGGGAATTTGTGGGGAGGAAGAGGACGGAGGAAGAGGCACAAACTGGTGCTGTGAGGATGTTGAGATTCACACCTGTGCTTTCAGGTAAAAAAAAAAAGCCTTTAAAAATCACTAAAAAACCAAGAATAAACCCCAACCTTGCAAACTGAAATTAATTTTCTGAATACACCACTTCCCTCATGGAACTGGCTCATCCTAAAAATCAAATATAAATAAATATATGAATATAAATATATGAATATAAATACAAGTATACATATACATATACATGTCTATATTAATATATGTATAATATAATTAATATATAATATAATATAATATAATATAATATAATATAATATAATATAATATAATATAATATAATATAATATAATATAATATGTATATATGTATAGTAATGTGCATATATATAGCATACATATACATATACACATATATGTAGAGTATATATATAGTATATATACTATACATATATAAATGCACACATATATATATGTATAGTATAATGCATATATATTAATATATACATATAGTTATAAATGTCATTTAATAAAAATACCTGAATATCACACATAATTTCATGTAATGCACTAATAATTATTTCTGGTTTATACCCTGTAGTAACTTCAATTAAAACCTTTTCTTTGTTTTCTCCTGCCTGGTCAATAAAGAATTAATTTTATAATCAGAGCTAATCTTCCACCCTCAAAACTTGTGAGCCAAAGTCATTTTAGGTGTGGGCCATACTATTTATATGTATATAAAAATTATTTTATATATATAAAATATAAATTAAAATATAATAATTGGGTTAAATATAATAATTTTTCTGGTTTATATACTAATAAATTTTTCTGGTTTATACCTTGTAGTAACTTCGATTAAAATCTTTTCTTCATTTTCTCCTGTCTGGTCAATAAATAATTCATTTTATAAACAGAGTTGATCTGCCTCCCTCAAAATTCGTGGGCCAAAGTCATTTTAGGTGTGGGCCATATTATATATGCATATAATTATTTTATATATATAAAAATGTATTAAAATATAATATTTGGGTTAAGTATAATAATTGGTTTATATATAATAATTCAATTTGGTTTATATACTAATAAATCTTTCTGATTTATACCCTGTAGTAACTTTGATTAAAACCTTTTCTTCGTTTTCTCCTGTCTGGTCAATAAATAATTCATTTTATAAACAGAGTTGATCTGTCTCCCTCAAAATTCGCGGGCCAAAGTTATTTTAGGTGTGGGCCACTAAATTTTTGGGGTGTCTTCATTAAAGACTATGATGATGGGCAGTTGTAAAAGAAGTCTTTTATTGTATTGCTAAATCAGCCTTACGAAGGCAAAGCTATTGGAGTTTGCATAAAGTTCTCTAACATAAAGTTTTTAAGTTTTCAGCAGAAGCAGCAGCTACAGTAGCAGCTGAGGTGTGAGTAGTCTGTGTCTTGTGAGCATCTTATCAGCAGTAGTCACAGCAGAAGTAATAATAATTATAAGAATAGTAAAATAATAATATAGTAATATATAATATATAGTAATACTATAATATAATATCTAATAATACTATAATAATAGTAATAATAATAAGTATTGGTGATTTTATGAGTCCTGTATGTGTGTGTTCCTAAAGTAGTGCATTTTTATTCTATTTTTAGTTAATTAGGCACTTATATGAATTCTTTTACCATAGCGTTGGACTTAAGTTAAAATTGATGTGCAAAGGCAAACGTAAATTCTTATACAAATTCCTTGTATATTTCTTTGTATTTTTCTTTATTTATTTTCTATATTTTATATATAAAACATATATATTTATATATTTGATGTATCTTTTTATATTATTTATTACAATTACATATTACATATTATATATTACATATTGCATATTATATACTATATATTATATACTATATATTATATACTATATATTATATATTACATATTATATGTTATATGTTATATATTATATATTATATAATATATATACTATATATTATATATTATATATTATAAATAATAGATATTATATATTATATATTATATATTATAAATAATATATATTATATATGATATATTATATATTATATTTATTTTATATTTTTTCTTTCTTTGTTCTATTTAGCAAGGCTACATTATTATTGTTAGGACTAGAACTTAACTAACTTTGCAATGTTACTTGAACTTTAAACTAGGTTTTAGGGCTTCTCTTTCTACCAGCTACTTCAGTTCTCATTCAAAACTAAGCTTTCATTCTTACTTTATACCTGTGCAGATCTATATATTTTAGCTTTTCGCAAGGTTTTAATTCGATTTAATTTTCATATTTCTGAGGCTTGTGTGAATTCAGCCTAGGGAGACTCACACTCTAAGAGTGGATTTAAATCTTTCCCAAGCACCCGGGGCGGGGCAGGGATTGCCCAGGGCAGGGCCAGGGGTGGTGGGTCGGGGCTCTTACGTTCGCACTCCTCCACGTCCAGGTTGAACTGGTGCAGGGCGCCCAGCGTCAGCTGCCTCACCTCGGCCTCCAGCAGCAGCTGCAGCAGCGACGTCGACAGGTGTTTGCAGGCCGACATGCAGGCGGTCTGGGCCACCTTCCCCTGCGGGACAGACGGACGTGTGTCAGGGACAGGCCACAGGAAGACACCAGAGAACTTTTCCAGAGAAATCCAACCCCGGCAGTGAAGCCACCAGAGAACTTCCCCAGAGCAGCCAAACCTCCTCAGTTAAAGCCTTACAGCCACCAGAGAACTTCTCCAACGCAACCTTCTCAGTCAAAGCCACCAGAGAACTTCTCCAGAGCAGCCCCCAAGGTAAAGCCACCAGAGAACTTCTCCAGAACAACCTTCTCAGTGAAAGCCACCAGAGAACTGAGCAGACCAGCCCCTGCTGTGAAACCACCAGAGAACTTCTCCAGAGCAGCCAAACCTCCTCAGGCAAAGCCACCACAGAACTTCTCCAGCTCAGCCCCCGCAGTGAAGCCACAAGAAAACTTCTCCAGACCAGCCCAATCTCCTCAGTTAAAGCCACCTGAGAACTTCTCCAGCACAACCTTCCCAGTTAAAGCCACCTGAGAGCTTCTCCAGTTCAGTCCAACCTCCTCAGTTAAAGCCACCAGCACAGAACTTCTCCAGCTCAGCCCAACCTCCTCAGTTAAAGCCAGAGAACTCCTTTAGATCAGCTAAAACCCCCTCAGTTAGAGCCACCACAGAACTTCTCCAGATCAGACCAGCCCTGGCGGTGAAGCCACCACAGAACTCCTCCAGAGCAGCCCAACTTTCTCAGTCAAAGCCACCAGAGAACTTCTCCAGCTCAGCCAAACCCCCTCAGAGTGTCCTCTGAGATCCATCTGTGATGGATCTTCCCACAGTGCTCAAGGTCACAAGTGCCTTCTTCAAACAGAATCCCCTCTGGAAGTGTCCATGGCTGAGGTAAGGGTTAGGCCTTGTTGGGAGCTGAGAGAAGCTCCAGTCCAGGAGAGCTTTGGGGTGCTCAGAGCTCAGAGAGTTCTCATTGCATGGGCAAGACAACATCCTATGGATTATCAGGGAATCATGAAATGTTTGGGTGGGAAGGCACCCCAAAGCCCATCTCATTCCATGGGCAGGAACACCTCACACCATCCCAGGTTTGCTCCAAGCCCTGTCCAATCTGATCTTGGACATTCCCAGCCACAACCTGACCCTCTCTATGGCAGGTGGATCCACAACAGGAATTAAATCCATAAAAATAGGAAAATCCTTTGGGACAAGAGTGGGGTTTTTTGTCAGGCAGACACCACAGGGAACGATCCCGATGCCTGCGTGCACAACCCCACGAGGGAGGTTTTGGATCATGGTGCTGCCCTGAGAACGGCTCCAGCAGGAGATTATGTCCTCAAACACTCACAAAAGACTCTTAACACGCTTTCCTGACACCAAGGCGTGGCTTAGGAGCTCTCACTGACTCTTACAAGAGCTTCACAAGCTGTGTTTAAACTGGGATTAAAGCGGCGCTTACGCCGCGTTTCCAGCTCGGCATCGCCGGTTTCGTGATCGCGGCACGACAACATTTGATCTCTGTGCTGGGAAGGGTTTTTTTTTTCCCAGCTCTGCAAAGTTGGTTTGGATCTTCAGGCCACATCCATCTTCAGCAGGAGGGGGAAAAAAAATTGGGTTTTTATTTAAAAAAAAGGAGCCGAGTCGTGCGTTGCAGGGCAGGGTGCTCCATCTCCCGCCCGCCGCCGCTCCCAGGCTCCGGAGCGTCCATCACTCACCTCCCAACAAACACCTGCACCAAAATGAAGATGAAGCATGGCAACCATAAAGTTTAGCAGAGCTCTGGGGTTTTTTTTTCTTTGGTTTTTCATCATTTGTTTGTGCTTTTCTGACACGCTGGGTTATTTAAAACTCCGCTCGTGCCAATTCCTCATCTCGGAAAGCTGCGGGAAGTACGGCGCTGCCCGGCTGTGATTTTTCTTCATTACTTCCAACAGACACTCGAGTTTTTGCTGTGGCCGAGGAGTTTTGAGAGAATCAGGGAATATCCTGAGTTGGGAGGGACCCACAGGATTGTGGATCCTGCCCCTGGCCCTGCACAGACACCCCAAAAATCCCACCCTGTCCATGCGAGCACTGTCCAAACGCTCCTGGAGCTCTGGCAGAGTTGGGAATGTGCCCATTCCATGGGGAGCCTGGGCAATGCCAGCACCCTCTGGATGAGGAACCTTCCCCTGAAATCCAACCTGACCCTGCCCTGGCACAGCTCCAGGCATTCCCCAGGTCCTGTCTCTGTGACAGCTGCCCCCCAGGAGGAGCAAATCCCAGTGAATCTCCCCTGAGCTTCCTCTGCTCCAGCTGGACATTCCAAATGCCCTCAACCCCTCCATGTGGCATTGAGATGTCCCAGAGGGAGGCAGAGGATGGGAAATCTGCAGCCAAGCCCTGGGACCCTGCTGAGGACAGGAGATGGGGCTCCTGACCCTTTCTGGAAGAGCAGGAGAAAATCCCTGGAGTAGTTCATGCTCCACGTCAGTGGGAATTTACAGAGGGTTGTAACCCTTGGAGAAACTTTGGGGGTTCTCACCCCCAGGTGATCCACGGAATGGTTTGGATGGAAGGGACCTTAAATCCCATCCCTTTCCACCCCATCCATGGGCAGGGACACCTCCCACTGTCCCAGGTGGATCCAACCTGGCCTTGGGCATTCCCAGGGATCCAGGGGCAGCCCCAGCAAATGTGGGAATTCCAGCCCAGCCCCTGCCCACCCTCCCAGCCAGCAATTCCTGCCCAAGATCCCACAAAAATCTCCCCTTGCCCAGTGGGAAGCCATTCCCTGTGTCCTGTCCCTGCAGGCCTTGTCCCCAGTCCCTCTCCAGCTCTCCTGGAGCCCCTTCAGGCCCTGCCAGGAGCTGGGAGCTCTCCCTGGAGCCTTCCCTTCTCCCCTCAAGATGAACTTCATGAGTTTCCCCTGTGCTCACCTCTCCAGCCTGTCCTGGTCCCACTGGATTCCCTCCTTTCCCACAGCACACAGAAAAAACCAAACAAAAAACCAGGAAGGTTTTCTCTCCCTACTGACCAAAATCTCAGAGGTACAACCCTGTTACATCCCAAGCAGGGATCAGATCAACCTCTGGAGGTACCTGAGGAGGTGACCAAAACCTGCCCTGGGCACCAATTTCTGGTCAGGAGAGAGTGGATGAGAAGTGACACCATGAGAGGGTGAAAACCAGCGAACAACTGAGATGAAATGTCACATAATTAAGCCCCAAACGGAGAAAATAGGACGGGAAAAGCAATTTCATCATCAGGGCTTGGCAGCACCACGACTCTGAGAGGCTTCCCTGAGTGGAAAGGGAACTTCGGGGTGTTCCTGATGGGAATTTTCTCCCAGAATTTATTGTAGAGATGGCAAAGGGGATCAAAACAAACTCAAAGCAGCTTTTGGCTCAGCCTTCGCTCCTTCTGCCTTTTCCATACAGGATTAGGCCAGGCCTAAAACTGTTTCAGGTGCAAATGTCCACTGTCTTCACTCTGAACCTGAATCTTCTCAGGCCAGCTGAGAACATGACCTTTAATTTCCATTATTCTTGAGGTTTGACCACCTAAAACTCTTTTCTTTTAAAAATACTCAGTTTTTCCTCTCAAAGAACACACAGATGCCTCACGGTTTAGATCCACTATTATCCAAAGAAAAGCAAAACTATATGGAATTATTTTTTTGTCTGCTTTTTAAGCCTGAATCCCTCTTTTTTTTTCCCCTTATATTTATTATCAGAGAACTCGGAGATGCCACAGGAGTTTCAATCACGGTGTTAAATGTCTGCTCAGAGAACAGAAGGTACCACCAGGGATGAGCAGCAGCTCCTGCCCTGGGCACCAAGATTTAAAACCCTTGCAGAATTTATGGCTTTCACTCCTTATAAATAAGACCCAACTTAATCCTTTCCTGCCTCACCCCTGCGCTCCACGAGTTACAGCAGCTCCTTATAAAGTCAGCCGTGGCTTGTGAACATCAATTTCAGGCCATTTCCCCAGGAATACAGCGGGAAATCTGCTGGATAAGCAGCTGCTGCTGACAGGAGACAAACGAGCGTGCGGCCGCTGATATATCAGCGCTAATAAGCTGCTGCTGCAGCTGAAGGTTGTTTGTATTCCCCAGCTTGAAACGGCTGGGGCTGGCAGGGATTGAGCACATCCTCCTGCCACGGATGCCCATTACCACGGAGTTTCACTTCACTTTTTTTAAAAAATAAAAAAACACCTTTTTATTTTGAGTTTTTGTGCAGCGCTGGAAGAGCCGGACTCTCCCGCCCGGCTGCGGGATGAGTGGAGCCCAGCCCGGCACCGACGTGTTTGCCACGGCCCCAACCCTCCCAAAAAATCATTACCCGCCCCAAAATCATCGTTACCCATCCCAAAAAATCGTTACCAGCCCTGCCCTGGGCGGCGGTGCCGGGACTTGTGCCTTGGCAGGGAAGCTCCGAGATGTCGCCGCTGCTGCAGAGCCCCGGGGGCTGCTCGGAGGAGCTCCGGCCCCAAGCCAAGGCCCTGATGATTTTTTGGGAGTGTGGCAGAAGCAGAGGCACTCCCAAATCCTGTCCCCGTGCCAGCACCCTGAGCAATCCTGATCCTGCTCCCCCCTGGCATGGCTCCAGCACGGCTCTGGACCTGTCTGGGTTTTTAGGAACGACCTGCCCAGACACTTTGGTCCCTTCTCCAGCTCAGGAATGATTTGTCCAAAGGGTGGGATGAGATCTGGAGAGGGAGGAAAGAGTAGGAATGCAGCCCTGAGCTGAGCTCTCTGCAGGGAGAGGGGAAAACAAACACCTCAAAGGCACCAATGCTCATTTACCAATGTGTAAACTACATGTTTTCTACTACTACTACGTGTAGAAAACTACAGAGCTTCAATCCACATGAAGCAATCCCAGCTCTGTGGGATCACTCAGTATTTAAGACCTTTGCAAATCCCATCAAAACCTGGATTTGCACTGGGAAGAATGAGGATCACAGGTAGAAACTGACAGATCTCCATGGCCAAGATGTCCAGACACCTCCTTGATCCAACCTCAGTCAAGCAAAGCCATTCTGAGGGTGTTAACCCAGCAAAATCCATGGATTTTATTGTTTTGTGGCTCAATCTGTTTGTAACCAGATTCCTGGCAATGAATCTCTCTGTCTGTGGCTCCTGATGGAACCTTGGGGTTGTCATGACACCTCTCAAGGTGACACTTGGGTGGTCAATTATTGGGTTAAAAGTATAAATAATACAGGTGTCACCTCATTATTGGGTAATTAGAGCTTCAAAGACCATGGAAAGAGTTAGAGAGGGATCCATTTTCTACCTTGTTAGCTAGGGCTCACAACACATGAAGAATTTATAAATATCTGAGTCCAAACACAAAAAACTGTGTCTTCTGTACATTAATCCTGGTTCTGACATGAAGAAAAGAAGATAAAAACCTCACAGACTTCAAATCTCTCTGGGCAGTCCCAAAGCCCAATATCCATGGGCTGTCCTCCACCCAAGTCCATTCTCTTTGAGGAGATCAGCCACAAAATCCTCTCTTTCCATCCATATCCCACACCAGGGGCAGGCCCTGTGGGGAAGGGCATCCACCCTGAGCACTGAGTGCCACCTCCATGTGACACCTGCAGAGCTGGGGACTCCAAATGTCCCTGGGCAGCCCCAAAGCCCAATCTCCATGGGCAATACTCCACCCAAGTCCATCCTCTTTGAGGAGATCAGCCACAAAATCCTCTCTTTCCACCTATATTCCATGCCAGGGGCAGGGCCTGTGGGGAAGGGCATCATCCTCAGCACTGAGTGACACCTCCAGGGGTGGAGTGCACACTCCAAACCTCCCTGGGCAGTCCCAAAGCCCAATATCCATGGGTTGTCCTCCACCCAAGTCCATCCTCTTTGAGGAAATCAGCCACAAAATCCTCTTTTTGCATCCGTATCCCATGCCAGGGACAGGGCCTGTGGGGAAGGGCATCCACCCTGAGCATTGAGTGCCACCTCCATGTGACACCTTCGAGGTGTGGGGACTCCAAACGTCCCTGGGCAGTCCCAAAGACCAACGTCCATGGACTGCTCTCCACCCAAGTCCATCCTACTTGAAGAGAGCAGCCACAAAATCCTCTCTTTTGACTCCATATCCCACACCAGGGGCAGGCCCTGTGGGGAAGGACATCCACCCTGAGCACTGAGCGCCACCTGCAGGAGTAGGGACTCCAAACCTCCCTGGACAGCCCCAAAGACCAATCTCCAGGGGCTGTCCTCCACCCAAGTCTATCCTCCTTGAGGAGATCAGCCACAAAATCCTCTCTTTTGACTCCATATCCCACACCAGGGGCAGGCCCTGTGGGGAAGGGCATCCACCCTGAGCACTGAGTGACACCTCCAGGGGTGGGGACACCAAACCTCCCTGGGCAGCCCCAAAGACCAATATCCATGGGCTATACTCCATCTAAGTCCATCCTACTTGAGGAAATCAGCCACAAAATCCTCTTTTTGCATCCATATCCCACACCAGGGGCAGGGCCTGTGGGGAAGGAGCCGGCCCCGCTGCCGACAGCGTTTGTTTAGGAATGGCCAATCTGTTCCCAATTAAGGAGAGGAAACGCCAAGAGGCTGCCTTGTTAATTAAGGAACTGGCTATCAAAGGACTCATTAAGAGCTACCGAAAGGGAATGGTTGTTCAAATAAATACCCATTAATCTTAACGTGCAATCAGGAATGAGCTGCCAGGCCCCACCGCCCTGCAGGAGCAGCTTTGGAATCGTGGAATGGGTTGGGTTAGACCCCAAAAATCAGCCAGGCACACATCCCACTATCCCAGGGTGCTCCAAGCCCTGTCCAGCTGCTCCTTGGGCATTTCCAGGGGTGCAGGGGCAGCCACAGCTTCCCTTGGCCTGTTGGTACAAGGATCTGTACCAGGGCACAAACCAAGTCACCACATTTTCCTATCACTTCGTATTTTATTCATTTTGGTCATTCCCTTAATCATCCCCCACTACTGGGAAATTTTTTCTCAGAGTTACAAATGTTCTCTAACAGCTCCTACTGAATTTTTTTGGGAAGGGAAATCTCTTTAATTTCTCTACTTCGGAGATTTTTTGCCCAGTCATTTCTTCTCCCTCCTTCCCCCAGCCAGGTCATTCCATCTAAATTAACATCGTGGTGACATTTCACAGAATCATGGAATGGTTTGGGATGGAAGGGACCTTAAATCCCATCCCACTCCACTCCCTGCCATGGACAGGGACACCTCCCACTGTCCCAGGTGGATCCAACCTGGCCTTGGACATTCCCAGGGATCCAGGGGCAGCCCCAGCAAATGTGGGAATTCCAGCC
>JBBMKD010000170.1:71007432-71022738 GCA_037834095.1 Argya squamiceps
TTCCCTTCTCCAGGGGAACATTCCCAGCTCTCCCAGCCTGGCTCCAGAGCAGAGGGGCTCCAGAATCCTGGAATGGTCTGGGTGGGAAGGGACTTTAAGGATTATCCCATTCCATCCCCATCCATGTTCAGGTAGATCCAAGCCCCAGTGTCCAACCTGGCCTTGGGCAATTCCAGGGATCCAGGAGCAGCCACAGCTTCCCTTCACCTGCTGGTGCCTCCTGCCCAAACCAGGTTGGATGTGCTCCCTAAAATCCAAACCCAACTCCTGCTGTAGCACAGAAAACCTTCCCAATGACTTTCTGAGGAATTAATGCAGCATTTCCATGGAAAACAAAGCCTGACAGGCTCCAAGTGCTCTCAGAGTTTCCAATTCTGTTTTTTTTTTATTTGCTACCAGCAGAATTCCTTCCTCACCCACAACAAGCATCGGGATTGATGAGATTAAGGATATTTAGATGTGCAAATCCAGGGAGTTCAGGCAGCAGAAACCAGGGCCAAAAAATGGGAATTCTTTGGTATTAAATGTACGATTTTCTATAAACACCACGAGCTGTCCCCGTAATTTCAACACTGGATTTCCTGACTTTCCCAATCTGTAAAGGCAGCACTGGGGATGTTTTGCAGAGGATGGGAACGTGATGGGGAAATAATGAGCAATTGTTTGGTAGCACAAACCCCGGGATAATCCCAGTGGATCCTCTCTCTGTGGCCACGGATGGAGAGTTCAGACCTCCCAGGGCTCATCTCCTGCCCCAGAAGCTTCTGGATCCCCTGGCTGCCCCAAATCCCCCTAAACTGGGGGCAAATTCAGTAAATCAGCTCTGGAAATTTTTCCTGCCTTGACTGTGCTGTCCTGATTTGCCTTTCTTTTTAAAAAAACCCAACAGTTCTGCACTCACTAAAGGTGGCAGAAAAATTCCAAACCATCACTCAAAAACATGAACTCTTCCCAAAGCATCAAAACAAATGAACTACGAGTACTTGTAAATTTTTAAAAATATTTTAAAGAGGTTTACTTAAAATATAAACCCTTCATTAATTGCCCAGAAGTCCATTTTCAGCTGGACCAAGCAGGTTTTCGTGGAGGTTTTTGGTTGGAAATTTTTTTTTTTGGGTTTGTTTTGGGTGTTTTCAGCTTTGTTTTAGTTTAAAAAACCACACAAAACCAAACATAACCCCTACCAAAAAAACCCAACAACAACAAAAAAAGACAACCCAAAATCTGTGGATCTGCACTCAAGATCCTGCAAAGAAATGGGTCTCCAGGACCCTAATTACCCATTAATGAGGTGACATCTATATTATTTATATTTCTGACCCAATAATGACCACCCAAGGCCTGCAATGGGACCTTTTTCACCCAATTACAGAAAACCAAACCCAAACTCATGAAGAAGAAGGAAGAAGAAGGTGAAGAAGGGTTCATGTTTTTGCGTGATGGTTTGGGGTTCTTCTGCCATCTTCAGTGAATGCAGAGCTGTTGTTTAAATAATGATAGTAAGAGTTAGAAGCTCTCCATTTTACCTCATTTCTCTGACTTGCTGGTTAGAGCTCACAGCTCATGAGCTTGTAAAAACTGTAAATAGGTAAGAAATAATAAACATTCCAAGTCCAAACTCAACTCTACGTCCCACCATGGAAAGAACCATCAGTGCCATCAGCAAATCAACAGATTTCAACAAAATTTCTCTGCTGGAGTTTTTCCTGAGTAAAAAAACTGGGATTTTGGCCTTGACTTTGACCATCCCTACCACAGTTCAGGAGACAACATCCCACCATGTAAAAAACCCTTGGTGCCATCAGCAAATCACCAGATTTCAGAAAAATTTCTCTGCTGGAGTTTTTCCTGAGTAATAACTCTGGGATTTTGGCCTTGACTTTGACCATGCCTACCTCAGTTCAGGAGACAACATCCTACCATGGAAAAAACCATCAGTGCCATCAGCAAATCACCAGATTTCAGAAAAATTTCCCTGCTGGAGTTTTTCCTGAGTAAAAAAACCTGGGGTTTTGGCCTTGACTTTGACCACTCCCACCTCAGTTCAGGAGACAACGTTCCCACCATGGAAAAAACCATCAGTGCCATCAGCAAATCACCAGATTTCAGAAAAGTTTCCCTGCTGGAGTTTTACCTAAGTAAAAAACCTGGGATTTTGGCCTTGACTTTGACCACTCGTACCTCAGTTCAGGAGACAACATCCCACTACGGAAGATCTCAGGTTTACCATGGAAAAACCTATGAAGAGCAGCACCAACCAACCCAATTCCAAGTTGAAATTTGTCTCCTGCAAAGACCAGCTCAACTGGAGAACTCCAAAGAGCCAAAAGTGGAGCTGCTCCAACCAACCTGGAAGGGCCCATCCCCTGCCTGACCCAGGATCTCTCCCAAATTCCCGGGGAAGCTGAGCTGTTTCAGCAGCTGCATTCCAGAAAAAACTCCACGGGGTGTCCCTTGCCAGAGGCAAACATTTCCCACCTCAACGATATTTTGGGCAAAAAGGGATCCAACAAGAAGACCAACACATGAACTCCCACCAGAAGCTCAGGGACAACCAGACAAACCAAAAAAAAAGAAAAAAGGAAAAGGGGGAAGAAAAGAGAAAAAAGCAAACCCAGCAATTATCCTCACCACACCAAAAAATAAACCAGGCACTGCAGCCTGATACAAATCCCTGACATTCCAATAAAAGAGGAAGAAAACCTTGGCTGTGTCCAAGATGCCCAAGGTCAACAGCTGGAAGTGTTTTGGCTGGAGCTGGGGGAAGCTCAAGGAAGAGGGAAATCACACTGGGGGTGATGGTCACAACCAGCTCCTGCAGGCAGGGCTGAAAGGAGCTTTTATTAAAAATATTTAATGCTGTTTTAGCTGGTTTGGGGCTTTTTTGGGGGGTCTTTAATAATTCGTGGAGTAGCCAGCTTCATTGAAAGGTTTTTCCTCTGAAGGAGTCAAGGAGTCTTGGAATCATGAGAAGCAGAAGCAAAAACACCCAACAGCAAAAGCACAACTCAAGGAGTTTGGAACCATGGAAAATCGTGGGATTAAAGATCTCAGAGGCTCTGGGATGTGAGCAGAAGCAGGAACACACAATTTGTCCCTCTGTCAGAGTCAGCGAGTGACTCCTGCTTCATTATTTTTGTTAAATATGAAAATAATTTAATAGAAGGAGGGGCAGGGGGTGGGGAAGGGAAGGACCTCAGGATGCAGCTGCCAAAGCTGAGCAGGGGCAGCTCCTCTGAAGCCTTAAAGAGCCCAAAGTGGGCGGAGATCGCCTCTGGAAGCTGCTGGGGGAAATTTGGATATGCACATATGCAAAAACTCAAGGAAAACAGAAGATTTCATGAGCTCTGTCTTTTTCCCCATTCAACATCCAAAGGCAGGGCAGGATATTTTAAATTAAATGGTTTTTGGGAGTCAAGAACACGGGAATTGTTGGGTGCAGAGCCTGGATCACCCAAAATGAGCCAGAGCTGCTCTCCAGGCTCCTGCAATGCTGCAGGAACTCCCCAAGGACATCCACACCAGTCACAGGTGGGAAAGATTCCTGCCAGTCCCCGTTTGGGGTGGGACAACATCACAAACTGAGAAACTCCAGGGAATATTCTAGGAATTACTCTAGGAATTATAATAAATAAATCAATCTTTTTCCTGGTTTGCCACTGGGTTTAACTGCAGACACTCAATAACCACAGAACCACCTGATCCCAACTGTCCCACCAGGCTGGAAGTTGAGACTGGCATCAAAATCCCAGAATTCTGGAATGGTTTGGGTTGGAAGAGACCTTAAATCCCATTCCATTCCTACCCTTTCCATGGAGAGAGACATCTCCCACTATCCCAGGTGGATCCAATGTCCAACCTGGCCTTGGGATCCCAGGGATCCTGGGGCAGCCACAGCAAATCTGGGAATTCCATTCCAGGATGGCCTCACCATCCTCACAGGAAAGAATTCCTTCCCAATATTCCATGTAAATCTCCCCTCTTTTGGCTTGAAGCCAAAGGAACAGGAGGAACACAAAGTAGCCTTGGTTTTTTTGGTCTTATTTGTGTCTCCCAAGGTTCTCTCCTGGTCCCTGTGCCCAGGATCTGAGATTTTCCAGTTCCTTGATGGAAAGCAGAGCCGTGGCCCGGCCACGATCGGAGCGCGCGGCTCCAAACTGGAATGAACAAGACCCAAAAAAAAAAAAAAAAAAATTAAAATTAAAATAATAATAAAAAAAAAATGGACATATTTCATCCTCCTCTTTTGTGGCTTTTATTTTCTTTTGTATTCGCTTTGGGAATAACATTCTTTCCATTGGGAAGAGCCTGATTTTCCATTAAATACAAAGCAGCTGCCATTTTGGAAACAAAAAGCTGATTAAATGCAGATTCTTTTTTTTTTTTCTTTTTTTTTTTCCTCGCTTATGAAGAGCAAGAACCACGTTTGTTTCTGCTGATTTATCGGGGGCAAAGCTGCCAATTACAGCAGCAGGAAAACTTGAAGGGAGCGACTCGAGCGGCTCCATCTTCCCGAAATAATTTCGTAATTATAATTGGATGTCGGAGGAAAAAAAAAACAAACCAAAAAAAAGGAAACATCCAGAAGTTTGGAGCGCTCCGGGATGGTGACCCCGGGGGTTCCTCACCCTCTGCACACACAGGGATGGCTCCAGATTTCCCCATTTACGCAGATTCCTGCCCTATGGGATGGCAGGAAAAGGCTCGGCACATCGGGGTGACGCGCGGGGCCCGGAGGAGACGTAACCACTGCCCCACTGCGGGCCCAGATGTTGAACAGACTGGAAAAAAGGGATGAGCTCCAAGGAAAAATCCCAACCCACTCACTCCATTGCTGCTCCATCAGCCAGCAAGGCTCAGCCCAAGAGGTTTTTGCAAGCAGAGCCGAGTGACCGGCAGAAGCGGCGGCCAAGCCTTCAGATCGTCTCGTCTTTTCCCAAAAAACTGAATCATGTCTTGAGTTTCCATTTCAAAATTGAGGTGTTAGAGGTAAAACCCAAGGAGAAGATGAATAAAATCAGGAAGAAGATGGATAAAGCAGAGAGAAGATCAATAAAACCAGGGAGAAGGTGGATAAAACTAGGGAGAAGGTGGATAAAACCACAGAGAAGAGGGATAAAACCAGAGAGAAGATGGACAAAAGCAGGAAGAAGATGGAGAAAACCAGGGAGAAGATGGAGAAAACCAGGGAGAAGATGGACAAAAGCAGAGAGAAGATGGACAAAAGCAGAGAGAAGATGGACAAAAGCAGAGAGAAGATGGACAAAAGCAGAGAGAAGATGGAGAAAACCAGGGAGAAGATGGATAAAACCAGGGAGGAGATGGATAAAACCAGGGACAAGATGGGGAAAGCTGTAGGAATTAGTGATTGGTTTTTAACTAACCCATCAGGTTCTCCTCGTTTCTTGCCCTCCACGAAATCCAACAAACACCTCCAGAGGATCATGAGATTTCCATAAGATTTCTAGGAGAATTCCATAGGGATCTGCACTTTGAGATGTTTCCCCACTCCTGCCATTCCATCTACCCAGGGCTGTAAGATCCAGGGGAAACATTTGTGGAAAGGGACCCTGTGATGGTCACAAAACCATCTTCACCCACAGTGGTGGCATCAGCCATGGCTGGTGGCTCCAGGTGAGGATCCTGAGCACCCAACTTTTCCCTGCACCCTCAACTCAAGTCTTCCCTAAGCACAGGGACCCCCCAAAAGGTTTGGGCTCCTCCAGGGCATTTGGGGCTCCTCTTGTGGATAGGTTAGGAAGGTGTGGAGAGCTCTGGAAGCTGTTCATGGATGGCCCTTCCCACATTCCCAACTTAAGAGCCTTGGAAGAGCAGTGGATGAAACAAGAGGAAAGCAGGAAATGGCAAATCCTATGATTCCCCTAAATTTCCCAAAGGGTAAAAGAATCCCAACCCAAACTTCATCTCCTTGGTAGGATTTTTGGAAGGTCCAGGCTGAGGCTCTGGAGCAGGAATTTAGATTCCATACCCCAGGGCTGGAATTTCAGCTGCCAAATTCCGTGTGCTACACATTCCTTTATGGATGGAGGTGCAGGCAGGAGAAATCATCCAACAGCTCCCTCAACCCCAGCCTGGAAAACAAAATTCCAAGCCAACCATGCCGAGGTGACTCCACAGAGGGAACGTGACCTATGGAAGCACACCCTGGTTTAAAAGATTTATGGGATTGGGCATTTTGTCTTCCATTAATTTTCCAACTGCTGAAAGCAGACAAGGAAACCTTGGAATTCCAGATAACCTGGCTTAGCCTCGAGTTTACAGAGCTCCTGGGTTAATCAGGGGTCAGCCTGCCCCATCCTGCATGAAATCCATGGGATTTGGACACTCAAAGCACCACCAGCTCCTGTTTTGACCCCTCCGTCCTGACCAATATTTGGGATTCTGGAGGCACTTGAGAAAGCAGCAATGGGCTGCTCCAGCCACCAGTCCATCCTCTTCCCTCCAAGGCACCCCTGTTTTATGGGAATTTTGCTGACTTTCATTCAGGCCAAGCAATCCCCTAAAAGACTTTGAAAACTTCTGGAGTGGAAAGCCTCAGGCTTTGGAAGATTCTGGATGCTGTTCATGCCCTGTCCATGTCTGCATCCCACTTTTTTTACCTTTTAAACTTCCAGGATTAGCCACAACAACCTCCCACCGGACAAATTAAACTCTGCTAAAATCCCTCCTTTGTCCTGCTACTTGGAGCAATCCCGTTTTTATTCTTCCACCTCTTCCATGATTTATTCCCGCCAATTAATTCCCAAGTAGGCAGAGAACAGAAAATGAGGAGGGATAAAAGGAAAAGTGGGATTTGCTGCCGTTAAGAACAAGCCTGACTAAGAGCAGGCTGGCAAAGCCCCTCCATATAAAGGGATTACTCCATCCCTGACCCTTTCCAGGGGAGCTCCAGGTATTATTTTCCATTGATTTACCTTAATGAAAGTAATGCCCCCCTCTCTGTAGGAAGCTGACTCCAGAGCTGTCTAGGCACTGGATCCAATTAAAGGAATAAATACATCTGGTTTCTAAACAGCTCCAAGCCTGGAAAAGCCAGAGGGGGGGAAAAAGGGCTTTTTTGCATCTCTCCCTCTCACCCTGAGGACACCACGGAGGACGCCTGACATCCAACACCGCTCCTGGAAACCCCTGGCTGCAGGGAATGCCTGGAGCATCCCAGCTGCTTTGATGGGAGCCAGCCTAGGATTGCTTTAACGAGGCTCTCCAGGAGCTGGTGTTGATTTGAGGCCTCGGTGTTGGCTTAGAAATCCCCCTGCAAATAGTCCAGGCTTAGCCAGGCTCAGTTTCCAGGGAAAGGGGCACAAGCATCCCGCCGGAGCAGGGAACATCGGGAATATCACTCAGAATTCCCATGAAGAGCAGGGAATAAAGGCTGGGAAGCAGAAGCAGGGTCCAGGCTCTGGATGTGACAACCCCACAGAATTCCCAGGAGGGTTTTTTGCTCCCTGGGTTTGTGGGAATAGAGGAAACAAGGTGGCTGCAGAGCACTTTGTTTGCCGTCTGTCCCAGGAAATGCCGCGGGTTTTCCTCCTGCACACGGAACAAGCAGAGATGACAACGATCACGGGGGGGTTGCTGAACCAGAAGGAAGGTCTGAAACTCTCCTTGGCTTTGTTTTGGTGCTGATTGTCCAAATCCAAACTGGGAGATTGGATCCACATTATTTTCTGGACAAAAACCGTGGAATCCCAGAATGGTTTGGGATGGAAGGGACCTGAAAGATGATCCAGTTCCACTCCCTGCCATGGCACTTCCACCATCCCAGGTTGCTCCAAGCCCAAATGTCCAGCCTGGCTTTGGACACATCCACTCTGGTCTGAGGGAAGGCTTAGTGGTCCAATCCCTCAAACCAGGAGGAATTTTCAGCTGGAACACCCATGGGGAATTTTTGAGAACAAGAATTTTACAGATATCTTTTCTCTTTGGAGCAGAGCATGAGGATCTCACCCAGATTTCCCTAATATCAGGCATTCCCCCTTAATTCCCTGCATATTTAGGTATTCCAGGGTGATAAAAGGAATTTTTATCCATTCCAGTGCTCTAAGATCAACAATTTAGTGCCCCTCATTGCAAAGCAAACCCTTTCCTTCAGTCTCTGATTCATCCCAGAATTATTTACCCCATCGATTTTAACTTTCAATCCATCTTTTCCTTTCCTCCTGGCTGACACAAAGGACCTTTTTCTGGTTCAATTTCCCCCACCCTGAGGCTGGATGTGGGAGCAGAGCAGAGCCAAGGCGAGGCACGAGGCGTCCGGTACTCACCGACATGGTGGAGTGGACATCTGCCCGCCCCTACAGAGGACAACACAGGAGGTCAAGGTCAGAGGCACAGCAGAGAAAAGCACCAGGACAGAGGCAGAAAGGAGCACAAAGGTCAGCAGAGGTGACCACAAACCCCCCTTCAAAGTTCCAATGGCAGCTCCGACATGGAAAAAGGATTGTGAAAGCAAAATGGGGGGTCCTGGGAGTGTTTGGAGCAGGAGGAGGAGGAGAATAAAGAAGCACAAAAGCAGTTTTGTTGTTGCTCTGTCACAGAATCCTGGAAAGGGTTGGGTTGGAAGGGACTTTAAAGAGCATCCTGATCCAAACATCTCCCACTGTCCAAGGGTGGGAGACACCCCTGGGGTGCTGAACCAGAAGGAAGCTCTGAAAGTCTCCTTGGCTTTGTTTCGGTGCTGACTGGCCAAATCCAAACTGGGAGATGGCATGTGTCAAGGATCCACATTATTTTCTGGAGAAAACCATGGAATTCCAGATTGGTTTGGGATGGAAGGGACCTTAAAGATGATCCAGTTCCACCCCTGCCATGGCAGGGACATCTTCTACCATCCCAGGTGGATCCAAGCCCCAGTGTCCAACCTGGACTTGGACATTCCCAGGGATCCAGGGGCAGCCCCAGCAAATGTGGGAATTCCAGCCCAGCCCCTCCCCACCCTCCCAGGCAGCAATTCCTGCCCAAGATCTCACAAAAATCTCCCCTTGCCCAGTGGGAAGCCATTCCCTGTCCCCACTCCCTCTCCTGCCTGCTCAGTGCGTCACCAGTCCCTGCTCCTCAGCAATCCCACCTGCAAGAGGTGATGGATCTCAAACCCTGGGATCAGCTCCAGCAGGGCTTGCTCAACTCTTCCAAAGGCCAGGGGAGTTATTTAAGCACAGACTTGGGCTTGTGCAAACCCAGAGGTGACTCTGGTGCTCCTGAGATGTTTTCCTGATGGTTATTTTCCACTTGGGTCCCTCCCAGCGCGGCCAAGGCTGTGGTTGGTGCAAAGTTCACGGCATTTCGCTTCCATGCACAGGGCCTTGGCTTATAAATATTCCAGGGGGGATTTGACTTTTCAAATAAAAACACAGGCAATCGTTCTCTTTGGAAAGAAAATAAACACTTGCAAAGCTCTTTTCTACCAGAGCAAGAGCTGCCGGGGCCGTTCGTTCGTGAGGGGGGGGAAGAGATGCCAAGAGAAGGCAAAAAACCGTCACGGCTCCAGCTGAAATCTGTGCCTGCCATCTGGCAAAAATAAGCAGAAAAGGGGAAAAAAAAATAGGGGAAAAAAAGAAAAAGAAAAAAAAAAAAACAACCCTCCTCTGCAGAGGGTTCACACTGAAGTGCTCCACGGCAGAGGTTGGATTTGTTGGATCGTTGAAAGATTGCTTCCCCTTCCCAGGTCAGCCTCACCTCTTGACCTGCCCTGATTCCCCTCCAAAGGAGGTTATCGAGATACAAGACTAACAGAGGATTAAAGGAAACTGAAAATAAAAACAAAACACCCCCCCCACTGCCTCTTCCCCCAGCCCCGCTCCCCTCCCCCAAGAAAACATCCTTGCTTTGTTAACCTGACAGTTCAGGGGAGGTGTTGACACAACCCTCCATCTCTGAGGAGCTTAATGTCAACAAATCAGTGTGTTTGGAGTAGCCCTGTCAATGCCATTTACATTAACTTGTCCAACAAGAAATAAAAACAACAATCAGCCATCAAAGACAAAAGGCTTTTTCAGTCATTCTTTGCAAAGTCTTAGGCTGGAAATGTTCATTTTTGGAGGCCGTGGCCTTTTTGCTTGCTGAAAACCAGAAACCACCTTTTTTTTTTTTTTTTTTTTTTAAGGCCTAAACCATTTTTTGCACTAAAATATTTTTTTTTCACCCTTAAAAAGAGGTTTTTCTTTTAAAGGAGACCCAAGTATCCCATATTAATGAGATCCACAGCAGCAGCAGCAGCAGGAACCGACTCTCCCTGGTTAACGCAGGAAGAGGGCGGCCTCGGGAGCCAAATGTTAATTATGCTTTGATTCCCATCAGCGTTTTATTTGCTCCCAGACATTTTTGGGCACTTAGTGGAGCACTCTGGAATTGTGGCTCTAAACCACCATGACTGTTCCATGTAGCACTGGCATGCACCAAAAACCCCGAGAAGTTCTGGGTGAACTTTTCCTGCCCCCCGGCACACGCTGTCCCCACGGCTCTGGTGAGGGCTCAGAGTGCTCCAGAAAACTGCAACGTGCAAATAAATCCCAGGAATTCCCAAAATCGAGTGGTTTTCATCATCTCCCACAATGCCTGTTCCAAAGGAAAAAATTGGGATTGTAAGGCTGAGAAAAAACGGAGATTTTAGGCCAATCCACCAGTCAGGATTTTGGGCTGACTTATTTTTGCTGAGTGCCCAGAGAAATGGTGGAAAATTTGGAAAAAATCCAAGGCCATGGCTCTGGACAACTTGTTCCAGTTGAAGATGTCCCCCAGAAAAGTACAACATGCAAATAAATCCCAGGAATTCCCAAAATCAAGTGCTTTTCATCATCTCCCACAACGCCTACTCCAAACAAAAAATTAAGGACACAAATTCTTGCTTGAGCTCCAGAGAAAAAGTGGACTCTCTAGGTTATGAGCCAGGATTTTAGGCTGGGTCATTTCGCTGCTTGAATTGCCCACAGAGGTTGTGGAGGCCTAATCCCTGGAAAAATCCAAGGCCATGGCTCTGGACACCTTGATCCAGCTGAAGATGTCCCCCAGAAAAGTAAAACATGCAAATAAATCCCAGGAATTCTCAAAATCAAGTGGTTTTCATCATCTTTCACAATGCCTACTCCAAAGGAAAAATCTGGGGCTGAAATTCCTGCTTGAGGCCTAGAAAAATTGGAGACTTTAGGCCAATCCACCAGTCGGGATTTTGGGCTGAGTTATTTTTGCTGAGTGCCCAGAGAAATGGTGGAAAATTTGGAAAAATCCAAGGCCATGGCTCTGGACAACTTGATCCAGCTGAAGATGTCTCCCAGAAAAGTCAAACATGCAAATAAATTACAGGAATTCTCAAAATCGAGTGGTTTCCATCATCTCCCACAGTGCCTACTCTAAAGAAAAAATTAGGGACTCAAATTCCTGCTTGAGCTCCAGAGAAAATGGAGATTCTTAAGGCAAATCCACCAGCCCAGGATTTTGGGCTGGGTTATTTTTGCTGGGTGCCCACAGAAATGGTGGAAAATTTGGAAAAATCCAAGGCTCAGGACAATTTGATGCAGTTGAAGATGTCCCTGCTTATTGCAGGGGCTTGGAGCAGGTGACCTTTAAGGGCCCCTCCAACCCAAACTGTTCAACACAATAATTCTGGGATTCCCAAAAAAATACAGGAAAACTTCAGCCTAAAGAGGGAAACACAAACCCTAATCCCAAATCCTGGCTCAGATTCCTTTCAGCTCTTCACCCCCTGTCCAAAGCTGAGTCCCAAGGATCTCCCAAGACCACTTGAGCTGCCCTGGGGCCTCTGGTGACCCCAGAGAGGTTTTCCTGCAGCTCCATCAGTGGGACAATGGGATTCCTCAGCCCTGTCACGGTGCATTTCTGCAGCCTCAGGACTTTGGGCTCTGTTTTTTACTGTGATGGGGCTTTTTTTGGAGGTGGAATTTTAGCCCAGGAACTCTGACATGCCCGGGCTGAGGCTCCCTGATGGGTTAAGGTGGAGGTGTCATTCCAAAAAGCAGAGGAGCAACAAAACTGCACCTTTCAATACCAGGGGAACACTTTTCACTTGGCTAAAATCCTGTAAATTCAACAGGGATCAGCTCTGGAAGATGGGGGAATTTCCAAACAGGACAGGAGAACAGGAATGTGGTGCACACAGGAGTGAAGGTGCCCCAAGGACACCTCAGCCCAGGATGGGGCACAGTCCTGGAGCTACTGGCATTGTGGAAATCCTGGATTTTATGGGACCAGGCTGAAAACTCATCTCAGACAGGGCAGTAGCTCCTCTCAGACCCCAAAGCTGTGGTGTTTATTTCCAATCACACCTCTCGTGCTGATGGGCTGGGATGGGTTTGGATCAGCTCCGCCTCGTCCCCAGAACCCTGAATATCCTCCCAGAGCTGGAAATTTCCTTTTTAGAAATGTTCCTTCACCCCCTCTTGCTCTTTCCTTCCCCTACTGATGCCCACCCCACATTTTTGGTGCTTTAACAAACCCCTCCATCATTTTCTGCATCGTTTTGGGCAACAACTTCATCTCCTGCACTTCAGCAGCAAAGCCCAGGAATTTCAGTGTGCTCCTAAATCAGCCACTGGAAAAAAATCTCCTGAACCCTACAAGGATGAAAAACCCTGACACCAAAAGATGTGGAGGCCTTTAGGATGCAGCCTGCTCCTTCCTGCCTTGCTCTCACCCACAATTTGGGTGATCCATCAGCAACATAAAGAAAAAAACCTCCAATCAATGTCAAAAAACCCCAAACCTGCAGCTCCCACAAAGCTTTGAACCACAGAGCTTTGAAAAAACTCCAATCAATATTAAAAAAAACCCCAAACCTGCAGCTCCCACAAAGAACCAGAGCTGGAGCTGAGACCCAAACCAGGCTGAGGTGTCTCCCCAGGTTTTGGGGAGGCTCTGGAGGCAAATCCTCAGCTTTGGGGCTTTTCTAACCCACTTCTGGAAGAACAAAAGGCTGCTTCGATCTGTCCTGGTGCTTTTTTAGACCAATTCAAGTCCTCCCAGGCTCCAAAGCAACCCTGACTGGCTCCAAAAGGAAACATTAATATTTAAGGAAGATAAATCACTCCCAGCCCACCTCATAAATCACTGTGGGCATCCCCCCCTCAGCTCATCTCTGCTGCTTCATGCTCTGGTGCAGAGACCAATCTCCCTGTCAGATCCCATTACTGGCTCCTGGATATTCCCAGCCTGATGGGTGGAAGCCTCCAGGTGCTAAACCAACTCACAGCTCCTTTTTTTCTTTTTTTTTTTTTTAATAGAAATCCAGCCACTTCCAGCCTCTCCTGGCTCTGGAAAGCACCTGCCACAGGACACCTGCTTGGGGACGTTTGGGACAAACCTGGCCAGGGAGATGGATTAAAATTCTCCCCCACCTCTCTGCTCAGGAGGCAACACTTCATTGATCAGTTTATTTATCAGTTTGTCCCACTGATAACAGAGCTGAGAAAGCCACTTCTCCTCAACACAGGTGTAGAGGAGCAGGGAAGGCACTTCCAGTCCCTTTTTGGGGGCTTCTCCCCCACAGCAAACCAGCCTGAGTTGCCCCTGCTCCCAGGTTTTCCTGCTGGGATGCCCAAAGACACGTTTTATGGGGGTGACACCTCCCAAAACAGCTCTGGGACCTCTTTCCAGAGGAGAATCCCAGGGCACGAAGGGAATGAAGGAAGCTGCCACTGGGGGATATTAAATCTTCCCTTTCCTGTTTACTCCCAGCTCGTGAAAGCAGCAAAACAAATCCCAGTTTTGTAAAGAAAGAGAGATCTGAAATTGCTTTTAGAACAACCACAGAGTTCAGGGGATTTGCTGTTTCCAAATACCTGCTGCTCCCAGCTCCTCCCGAGAGTGTATCCACAGAGGTCAGAACAAATCCCATTTAGAGGAGGAAAAAAACAGCTGCTGGAGCAAAAAAAGGAACCTCCCTGGTGATTGGATTTTTCCTACCAATGAGACACCACTCAGCTGACTGCAAAAAGCAACATAAAGCACATTTCTGATGGCCACAGCAGCATAAACACAGGGACTTTAGACAGAAGAGAGAAGGAAGAAACATATGGTGCCTTCCAAGTGAGCAATATTGGGATGGGAGGCATCAGGGACTTGACAAACACTTGGAAACGCAGCTGTAACACAAGTAATGCACCCATAGGATGGATTTTCTGGGAAAAAAAATCCTGGATGGACATTAACTGGAAGTTCAAATATCTAAAATACAGGTGGGGAATAAACTATGATCCTGCTGGTACACGGTGGGCTGGAATAGAGCCTCAACCCCACAAAATCAGACTTGAAAATCATCAGGAGAGTCCTACAGAAGCCCAAATTATGGTGAAACAGCTTCCCTTAAAAACAGAATTTTTCCTTCATCCCCCATAGCACCAGGCCCTTTCCCACCACACTCCATGGAGTTTGGGTTTCCAGCAGAGGCTGGTTCGTATTGGTTCTGTTAATCATATTGGTTCTGTTAATCATAATGGTTCAGTTATTCATATTGGTTCTGTTATTCACACTGGTTCAGTTAATCATATTAGTTTTGTTAATCATACTGGTTCTGTTACGGACATTGATTCTGTTACTCATATTGGTTCTGGTATTCATATTGGTTCTGTTAATCACATTGGTTCAGTTAATCACACTGGTTCTGTTGATCACGTTGGTGCAGTTATTCATATTAGTTTTGTTAATCATACTGGTTCTGTTACTCATACTGGTTCTGTTAATCACACTGTTTCAGTTACTCACACTGGTTCAGTTACTCACACTGGTTCAGTTAATCACACTGGTTCTGTTACTCACACTGGTTCAGTTACTCACACTGGTTCTGTTACTCACACTGGACTGGTTCAGTTACTCACACTGGTTCTGTTACTCACACTGGACTGGTTCAGTTACTCACACTGGTTCTATTAATCACACTGGCTCAGTTACTCACACTGGTTCAGTTACTCTGGTTCTGTTACTCACACTGGTTCTGTTACACTGGCTCAGTTACACTGGCTCAGTTACTCACACTGGCTCAGTTACTCACACTGGCTCTGTCACTCACACTGGCTCTGTCACTCACACTGGCTCAGTCACTCACACTGGTTCTGTCACTCACACTGGTTCTGTTACTCACACTGGCTCAGTCACTCACACTGGTTCTGTTACTCACACTGGCTCAGTCACTCACACTGGCTCAGTTACTCACACTGGCTCTGTTACTCACACTGGCTCAGTCACTCACACTGGTTCTGTTACTCACACTGGTTCTGTCACTCACACTGGTTCTGTTACTCACACTGGCTCAGTCACTCACACTGGTTCTGTTACTCA
>JBBMKD010000170.1:71032673-71043269 GCA_037834095.1 Argya squamiceps
TCATCCCCCAAAACACCAAGGATTCATCCCCAAAACCTGCTGCAACTTCCTGCTGCTTTTCCTTTGCATTCCCACGTCTCCCAAAAATCCATATTTATTCCCTCCCCAGGATAAGAAAAAAACCCTCCTGAGCAATAAAAATTGGGGATAACATTTTTAAAGGAGGAGAAGAAAACATCATTTTTTTAGGCCCTGCAAGGGGCTCTGAGGGTTCCCTGGATTTTTCCCTTCCCCAGGGGAACATTCCCAGCTCTCCCAGCCTGGCTCCAGCCCTGCAGCACCTCCTGGATTTATTGCAGCAGCTCCATGGCAGAAGGGATGAGCTTTAAGGTCACTCCCCACCCAACCCATTCCACAATTCCATAATTAACCCCTCAAAAACTCCACGTGAGGGGCCAAAACCCCTCAGGGAGAAGTGTCTGAGGTGTCTCAGGTGTTTCTTTTGTGTCTCACCTGAACACTCCAGCCCATTTCTTCAGCAGGGTCTCGCTGTACTGGTCCTGGATCTCCAGCAGCATGTCAAAGAGCTGGTTCACAGGGAAGCCATAACCCTGCAGGGCAGGAAGGGAAAGAAGGAATAAAATCCACCACCAGGCAGCTGGGGATTGTTTCTCTGCACTGAACAGGGGGAAATTCTCCTCCAGCACCAGCCCTGGTGCTGCTGTGAGGGGTTTAGGGGGGGATTGAGAAAGGGAGAAACACCCAGAGCTGTCCAAAGCCAAAGGCAGGGATATTTCTGTCCCAAAAATGGCAAAAAAAAGGAGTTTGGTCAGCTCAGCTCAGGCTGGACAAGCTGGATGAGGAGAGGGAGAAAGGGAGAAGCACCCAGAGCTGTCCAAAGCCAAAGGCAGGGATATTTCTGTCCCAAAAATGCCAAAAAAAAGGAGTTTGGTCAGCTCAGCTCAGGCTGGACAAGCTGGATGAGGAGAGGGAGAAAGGGAGAAGCACCCAGAGCTGTCCAAAGCACAAGGCAAGGATATTTCTATCCCAAAAATGCCAAAAAAAAAGGAGTTTGGTCAGCTCAGCTCAGGCTGGACAAGCTGGATGAGGAGAGGCATGAACCCCTCATACTTTTAAAATAATAAAAGTATTTTACTGTTATTTTTAAACTAATAATTTTTTTTTTTGTCAGGGTCAGGATTAAATGCTCAAGATGGTATTTCTTGTTCAGACTCAGACATTTATTAATTCTTATCTAATATTATAGTTTCACAGTCTGTGAGTTCTACAGCACTTCTAGCTAATAAACTAAAAATGGGCCTCCATCTCTTTCTCTCTCTCTTCACAAAGGCCTTTTAAGGATAAACTATCCAATTAAGAAATGACACCTAAATTATTTCTTATTTTTAACTCAGTTAACTAACTACTTGTGGCTTGCAACACAGATTTTTTCTATTTAATTAGAAAATACCACCTACACTCAGGAAGAAGAAGGTGAAAAAGAAGGACTGGCCTATGCCCTAAAACTTCTGTTTTGCTTTATATATATATTACTATATATTTTATAAAAATGCTATATTTTATATATATATCTATAATATTTTTATATATATTTTTATATAGATATAAAATATTATATATATTATTTATAAATTACTATTTTGTAAAAGCTTAAACTCTAAGTTTTCCACTTAGAGTTTAATAATAATATGTGATATTATACAATTTTTATTCAAGTTTTATTCATTCATTTCTTATTCATTTATTCACTTTATTTATTATACAAGCTTTTTACAAGTTTATACAAGTTTTTTTATACAAGAACCATAATTCTAATTGTGTTATTTAATTTTGGAAGCCTTTTCCATTGCCTCAGGTTGAATGCAGTGGGTTTTTTGGGGGGATTCAGTGCCCCAAAATCTGGAATTCTCAGTGCCCAGGGCTCCAACACCTACCTGGAGGGTGTCAGCAAAGAGCACAATGAGGTTCTTCAGGTCCAACACCAGGCTGGGGTCAGAGCAGTAGGACTGCAGAGAGGAAAATATTGATTTTATTGCACAGCACCAACCCCCAAACCCCTGCCCTGAGCTCTTATCTCACTGATAACTGCCCAGAGCAGCAGCTCCATCCTCCTGCACGGGGCAGGGAGGGCTGCCTGGGGAATATCTGTGTTTTTCCTGGGCTGGAGAAGGTTTTGGGGTGTCCCAGAGATACCCCAGGGTGTGTCTGAGATTGCTCAGGAGCCAGAGAGGAGATGGCAGCCACAATGTGATTATTTTCCCCCCCATTCAGTTTTTTTTTTTGGGACAAATCAACTCTCTCTGGCTGGTGCTCCTCAAAAATGATGAATAAAATAATGATGAAAAACATAAAAACCCACTGTTTTCCCTCTTCACCCACAGGACAGGGACAGTTCCTCTCATTTAATATTTACAGTGTTGTGTCTGATGGTAATGAAGCATCTCAGGCAGCCCGTGCTGAGGGAAAAACATGCCAGATTCCAGCTCCAGAGCAGGGAGTTATCCAGCTCCAAACCCCCAAGACACAACTCAGTGTTCCCAGAGCTGCCTCAGTCCCCCCGCAGCTCAAAGCTGAGCAGCCAAAAAAACAAAAATCCCTCCTCCCCGTGGCTGAAAAATGTCAAGTTTGAGACAGAGCCTGCCCAAATATAGAATCAGTGATCCCAGGCTGGAAAAGAGAGCTGGGATTTAAAGCTGGAAAACTCCAGGAGGAAAAGGCTCCATTAATCAGAGGGAAGGACTGGGAGACACACGTTTTCCATCTCCCTGTCCAAAAAGGAGAGGCAGGAAGAAAGATAATGCCCTGAAGCAGCACAAGTGATTAAAGATGTCCCTGTCTGCGGCGAGGAGGAAAAATCCAGGGATAAATTTGTCTGTCTTGAAGAACTGAAACAGCCTCAGTGAGGTGAGACCCTCCCTGAAATCCCAGTTTGGGATGCAGGGCAACTGGGTGAACTGGGAGTGTGCTCAGAGCAAGTGGTGGTGGCCACAAAGGTTGGGAAATTAGGGAAGGTTTTTGTGATTGCTGAAAAAGCCTCCCCTGGCAGCCACCCTGTGAGCTCCTTTTGGCACCACTTGAAACAACTAGAGTGGCAACAAAGGTGGGAAAATCAAAAAAAAAAAACCCCGTGGCTCAGCCTCCTGCTCCCAGCTCCCAGAAAATCCCAGTTGAAACCAAAACAAACACAGGTTTGCAGCCTGCTGGGGGGTTGGTGTTTATCCCCTCTGGTAGAGCAGGAGCTCAGGGGGAAAGGAGGGAACTTTCCAGTCACCTGGATGGGGATGGAGAACACCAGGAAACTTCTGGGGTCCCTCATCACAGAGAGATCCAGGTCCAGGGAAGAACTGTGGGAAGGAAAGGACCTTCAAACCCTTCAAATCTGGAGCAGGATGCTCCAATCCTGGTGTTTTCATCCATCTTTTCCCATATTTTCACCCAAGGTGCTCCTGAGGTTCTCCTTTCCTGGATTTGGTTTCTCAGCTCATTTCTCAGCCATGAAATTTAAGGGACCAAGATGATCTTTAAGATCCATTCCAACCCAAACCACTCTGGGATTCTCTGATCCTATATCAAACAAGGTCATGCTTCAGTGTGCCAAAAAGATACTTTTCCTCTCCCATTTTTTTTTTGGGAAAATCAACTTTCCAATCACCTGGATGGGGATGGAAACACCAGGAAACTTCTGGGATCCCTCATCCCAGAGAGATCCAGCTCCAGGGAAGAGCTGTGGGAAGGAAAGGACCTTCAAACCCATCTGATTCCTCCTGGAACCACCTCCTTCCACTGGACCTGGATGCTCCAAGTCTGATGTTCATGTCCATCTCTTCCCATGTTTTCAAAATTAACTTTCCAGTCATCTGGATGGGGACGGAAACACCAGGAAACTTCTGGGGTCCCTCATCACAGAGAGATCCAGGTCCAGGGAAGAACTGTGGGAAGGAAAGGACCTTCAAACCCTTCAAATCTGGACTAGGATGCTCCAAGCCTGGTGTTTTCATCCATTTTTTTCCATATTTTCACCCAAGGTGCTCCTGAGGTTCTCTCTCCCTGGATTTGGTTCCTCAGCCCATTTCCAGCCCATTTTTCAGCCATGAAATTTAAGGGACCAAGATGATCTTAAAGGTCCCTTCCAACCCAAACCATTCCGGGATTCTCTGATCCTGTATCAAACAAGGTCATGCTTCAGTGTGCCTCAAATATTCTTTTCCCCCCTCATTTTTTGGGACAAATCAAGTCCCTCTACTGGTGCTCCTCAAAAACCATGAATGAAATAACAATAAAAACATAAAAACCACTGTTTCACTCTTCAAAATATTGAGTTTGGTAGGGAAATGCAGTCAACCAAGAGGCTCAAAAATGAGAATTATCTGCACGTGAGGCTCAAAAAAGAGAATTATCTGCACGTCTGTGTCGCTCTTTTAAACACTCATTGGAAAAGGGGGAAAACAAAGAATCCTGGTGAAAAAAAAGGCAGAATTGCAGCATGTCAAGGACAGTCAAGCAACAGCTGAGCTCTGTTGGGCTTTTACTCACGGAGTGAGTCCTCAGGGCGGCGATGGTTTTGGACAGGGCCATCTCCCACAGCTCATCAATATAGGCCCGATTGACCAGGCCCTGCGTGGTGTGCAGGATGTGATCCTCCACCACAAAGAACCTGCAAGGGCACAAAAAACCCCATCAAAACTTCCAATTTCACAGATCAAAAGGCAGCCCTGAGCCCCTCGGGTGAGGTTTGAGTGTGTCCGAGGGCTCCGGGCCTGCTCCGGGCCTGCTCGGGTTTGAGGGATCTGTCAAACCCAGGCAGCTCCAAACACATTTATTCCCACATTTTTCCCTTTTTATTCCCTCATTTTTTAACGGCACTGGGTTAGAGGAGTGAGTTAAAACACACTCTTGTGTGTACACAAAGGCAGAATTCCCCCTCCCCACCAGTTCTCTGCCTCGTTATTCCCACAAGAACCACAGATTAAACTGTGTTTCAGCCAGCAGAAAACCCATCACAATTGGGGAAAATGCTCTGAACTGCAGGGGAAATGCTTTATCCTCAGGGAAAAATGCTTTATCTACAGGGAAAATTGCTTTATCTGCAGGGAAAAATGCTTTATTTGCAGGGAAAACTGCTTTATCTGCAGGGAAAAAAGCTTTATCTGCAGGGAAAAGTGCTTGAACTCCAGGGAAAATCCTTTCTCCCACCACGTGCTCCCAAGCCATTTCCAGACAATCAATTCACTCCAATCTCCAGTTATCAACTCTGCTGTTCCCAAAAAAAAAGTGTTTTCCAGGGAATGAGGGTGAGACTGGATATTTTAAAGAGCAGCACATGAATTTCCAGGTAGTTTTTTTTCCAAGGAAATCCAGCCCAGGAGCTGCACGAGGGGAGCAGCACATGTGGAATTGTGGTGGTCAGGATTAGGTATTGAAATTATTCTTGTTATTAGCTGAAGAAACAACAAATCCTATCCTATTTTTATGGATCAGCAGCCTTTGGAATTCTCCTCCAGAAGATCGGTTTTGGAAGATTTTTACCAAATTTGAGAGTGGCAAAAAGGAGCTCTGAGGAATAGAGAATCCCCTCCTTCAGGGGAAAATAATTAAAGAATAATTATTCAGTATTCATTAAGGCAGAGGGCATATCCATGTCATTAGCGAGGCAAGAAGATGCACATAATCCACAGGGATCATTTACACTCAAATTCCCACAAACTCCCAGAAATTCACAGAAATTCCCTGAAAATCCCTGAAATTCATAGAAATACCCTGAAATTCACAGAAACTCCAAGAAATACCCAGAAATTCACAGAAACTCCCAGAAACTCCCAGAAACACCCAGAAATTCACAGAAACTCCCAAAAATTCACAGAAATCCACAGAAATTCACAGAAATACCCAGAAATTCACAGAAACTCCCAGAAATACCCAGAAATCCACAGAAATTCACAGAAATACCCAGAAACTCCCAGAAATTCATAGAAATTCACAGAAATACCCAGAAACTCCCAGAAATTCATAGAAATTCACAGAAACTCCCAGAAATCCACAGAAATTCACAGAAATTCCCAGAAACTCCCAGAAATTCACAAAAACTCCCAGAAATTCCAAGGCTGCTGCAAGAGCTTGGCAGGTCCCTCCTCACTCCCCCCAGTGACACAGCAAAGTGGATAAAATTCTACCAAAAAAAGCACAAACCACTTTTTTTTTTGGTCCCATTTTGACTTCAAGGACCACCAAAAATATCAACATTCCCTCCTCTCCCAGGTTTTTTTTTTTTTGTACTCCTCAGCAGCCCAGGACACCCATTTTTAGCAGGGCTGTGTATAAAAGGAACACCTACCCTACAATTTGATTGAAATACTTCCTGTAGCCATCTAAAGTTTCGTGCTGCAACAAAAGAGAGATGGAGCAGAGGTTAAAAAAAACAGGTGGCTGAGGAGGCAAAAAAAAAGGGAGATTTTTAGGGATTTTTTAGGGCAGCAGGAGGTCAGGGATGACATTCCAGGGTGGGAAGGGCAGGGCAGGACAGACTGACCATGTTGGAGGGAGGCTGCAGCACCAGCCGGGCTTGTTTTCTCCTCTGCTTCCTGTAGTAGCTCTCAAAGGTCTCCCGGGCTCCCTGGAAAACAGGAAAGGGTCATTCCAGTGGTCAGGATGTGCTGGAAGAGGTCACTTGGGAGATAAATCATGGAATTGCTGAGGTTGGAAAAGCCCTCGGAGATCAGAGAGGCCCAGCACTGCCAGGGACACCACTGTCCCCTGTCCCCAAGTGCCACATCCATGGCTTTAAATCCCTGCAGGGATGAGGATTCCAAACCTCCCTGGGTAATTCCAAGGCCTGAGCTCCCTTTCCATGAGGAAATTTTCCCAAAATCCACCCTGAGCCTCCCCTGGCCCAGCCTGAGGCTGTTCCCTCTTATCCTGTTTTTCCCTGGGATCAGATCCCAACTCCCACCTGGCTCCAAACCTTCAGGGACCTGTGCAGAGCCACAAGGTCCACCCTGAGCCTCCTTTTCTCCAGGCTCAGCCCCTTCCCAGCTCCCTCAGGAATTCTCCAGCCCCTTTCCCAGCTCCCTCAGGAATTCTCCAGCCCTTTTCTTTCCCAGCCCCCTCAGGAATTCTCCAGCCCTTTTCCCAGCTCACTTCCCTCTCCAGCCCTTCCCAGCTCCCTCAGGAATTCTCCAGCCTTTTCCCAGTTCTCTTCCCTTCCCTGTTCATGCTCCAGCCCCGCCAGGGCTCTCCAGAGCTGTCCCAGCCCAGGGGACAAGGACACTGCCCTGGCCCTGCTGCCACCCCAGAGCTGGTGGACATTCCATTTCATGTCCAACCTTGTGTTCCTCCAGCACAAACGTGGAACTTTCCTCCAAAATTCCATTCAGGTATCAGAATACAAAGAGTTTATCTGAAAACACCAAGTCCAGCCCCAAATGTTCAGGTACCAGAACGTTCCATGCCCAGCTCCCAGCAGATTTGGGATGCACAGGGATGTGTCCAGCTGCTTTCTGGGCCATAATCTGAGCAAATATTGGATTTATTGATCCAGAAAACAACCAATGATGGTGGCAGCAAAGAGAAAGAGGGGCCAAAAGACACCAAAGACACAAACAGGGGGAATTAAAGGGCAGGGAATTAAAGGACTGAAGATTCCCAACACATGGATGGGCTTTAAAGGTCCCTGCAACCAACCCCTCCTGGGGACTCTGGCAATTCCAGCATGTTCTAAGTACAGGGAAAAATGTTTGTGTGGGGCACAGCACCTGACCCCTCCTTAGAATTGGGAGAAATAAACTCTGGAGCTCATTTTTCCCAACTTGGCTGTGGCTCTGAGCATCCAGAGGATTTCCACCCCAACATCTGCACCCTTTCCATGGCCACCACCCCTGGGCTGGGCTCTGAACAGCCCCTCTGGGGTGGTTTTTTTTTGCACCAAACCATGCTCCCAGCTCAGCATCCCAACCCTGGAGCTCCTCAGGATCCCAGGAGGATCTGCTCACCCCAACCCCCCTCCCAGGGCCATCCAACCCTGGATGTTTCATCCCTGCCTGTTTCTCCCTCCTCCTCCTTCACACCCGCCCTGTTTTCTGTCTGAAATTGGATCACAAACATCTCTCAGGGAAGGGACAACGTCTTGCTTTGATCTGTTGGGAGCCAAGGGAGAGAAAAAAAGAGAGAGAGAAAGAAAAAAAAAAACCAAAAAACCCACCCAACACAACTCTGCCTCATTTAGAATTCACAAAACAAACAACATGCAACAACAAATATCACCTGAGCGAGGCACCAGCTGTCAACCTGCTCCTCTCCCAGAAAATGAATTAATTAAAAGCAAAAAAAAAAAAAGCTGATGGTAATTTAATGATTCTCCAGCTGTTGTGGCATTATACAACCAAGGCTGCCTTGGGATGCCCTCAGCTGCCAAGGGCTTGTGAGGAGCCATTGCCTGAATTGCTCCTGGTTTTTTTCCAACTGCAGCTCCAGGCTCAGGCAGGAATCAGCCCAGGGATGTGCCCAGAGCTCTCCCACCTAATTCTACCCTTCCCAAATGTGTCAAAATCCATCCAAAAATCTTTTTAAGTGCTCAAATCCATAAAAAAAAAAACTTCTTAGGTGCTCAAATCCATCAAAATAAACTTCTTAGGTGCTCAAATCCACATCCAAATTCTTCTTAGGTGCTCAAATCTATCCAAAAAACTTTTTAAGGTTCTAAAATCCAGCCTCAAAACCTTCTTAGGTGCTCAAATCCAACCCCAAAATCTTTTTAGGTGCTCAAATCCATCTCCAAAACCTTTTAAGGTCCTAAAATCCACCCCCCCAAAACCTTCTTATGCACTAAAATCCATCCCCAAAACCTTCTAAGGTGCTCAAATCCATCCCCAAAACCTTCTTAGATGCTCAAATCCATCCAAAAAAACCTTTTAAGGTTCTAAAATCCAGCCCCAAAACCTTCTTAGGCGCACAAATCCAACCCCAAAATCTTTTTAGGTGCTCAAATCCATCTCCAAAATCTCTTAAGGTTCTAAAATCCATCCAAAAAAACCTTCTTAGGTGCTCAAATCCACCCCAAAAACCTTCTTAGGTTCTAAAATCCATTCCCAAAACCTTCTAAGGTGCTGAAATCCATCCCCAAAAGCTTCTAAGGACCTAAAATCCATCCAAAAAATATTCTTAGGTCCTCAAATCCATCCATTCGTAGGTCCTAAATGCATCCCCAAAATCTTTTTAGGTGTCCAACTCCATCCCCAAAACCTCCTTGCCACTGTGCACGTGCACTGCAAGGGAATGTGGAGATTTCTAACGTGGATTTTGTCCCTGAATTCTGCTTTTTGTCCTTGAATTCTGCTTTTTGTCCTGGCTGAGTCTCAGGATGAGCTCCTGATCCATGCCAGGCACACCCCTGGCAAATCTGGATCACAAATCCCAGCTTTTCCCCTGTGATCAGGCTCAGGATCAACTTGAATCCATGAGAAATTTGATATTTTTTTGACAGATTTTAGAAGTGGAAACTGTGAGCCCACATTTTCCCTGACAGATCTTCTCAACACCCCCAAAAGTTGTTTCCCTCAGGAAAGGGAGGGACCCTGAGGCAGAAATCAGGGATTTACAGGGGAAACACAGAAAAATGAGGATTATTATAGGTTTTATCAAACCAAGAGATGAAATCAGGAGGTGCCTGGAGATAATAAGTGATAAATTCCAGGCAGGGAGCAGTGACCTCCCTTTGAGCCCCTCTCCAATGCCTCAAGTTGATCATTCAGGAAAACCAAAGGAAAAGGGATTGTCCCACTCCCATCCCACCACTGAGGGGACCAAACTGAAGGGATTTATTAAATTCTGTGGGGTTTTGACTCTCCAAACCTCCACAAGCAGCACAAACCCTCCTGATCATCTCCATCCTCATCAACCCAGCCCTGGTGGCATCACCGGCACCTCAGAGTGAAGCCACTCGTTAAGCTGGAAGGAATTGATTAAATCATTGAATTTTGGGGCCAATTTAAAACTGAAAGTGGGTTTTTTTTAACCATTTCTTTAATAAATGAACGTGTGGCACCATCAAAGGCAGGAGAACAGCAAGGCTGAGCCACCACCAGCAGCAGCAGCACCACGGTTGGACACTCACACCGAACACCTCATTTGGTTTTATGCAACATCCCCTAGACATTAATGAGTAATTAATGAGTAATTAATGAGTAATTAATGAGTAATTAATGAGTAATTAATTCATCCCTGAGCTTGCAGAAGCTGCCATCACCTCACTATTTTGTGGTGGCCTCAGGGATGTGTTTGACTCTCCAAGAGCAGCTCAATAGGAGCAGGAGACTGATTTTTAGAGCAGGTTTTGGAGGTTTCTGCTGAGACTGCAGCAAGGCAGTTCCCTCATCCTCCAGCTCCAGCCCCTGCCTGCTCATCCTCCTCCACATTTTCCTTCAGGGAAAAATGGACAAGGAGCCATCCCACACCGGGCTGCACTTCCAGTGTCCCACCAAGGCCTGCCCTACCCCATCCCACAGAATTCCAGACTGGGTTGGGGGGGAAAGGACCTGAAAGATCATCTCATTCCACCCCATCCATGGGGACACCTCCCACCATCCCAGGTGGATCCAACCTGGCCTTGGGCATTCCCAGGGATCCAGGGGCAGCCCCAGCAAA
>JBBMKD010000170.1:71049394-71059686 GCA_037834095.1 Argya squamiceps
TCATTTTTTCTATTTTTCTATTTCTTTTTCTCTATTTTTCTCTTTTTTTTCTATTTTTCTCTTTTTATTTCTATTTTTCTAGTTCTTTTTTTCTATTTTTCTCTTTCTTTTTTTTCTATTTTTCTCTTTCTTTTTTTCTATTTCTTTTTTTTTCTACTTTTCTATTTCTTTTTCTCTATTTTTCTATTTCTCTATTTATTTTTCTCTATTTTTTTCTTTTTTTCCCCATCCCTACTTTGAACCCTAAATCCCAAATTTCACAGGGATCTGTGACGTTGCTTGGCTCCCTCCTGATTTAATGGGCTTAAAAAATAAATTCACTGGGACATGGTGAAGAGCAAGGAGGTGACACCCAAAGGTGATCCCAAAGGAAAGGAGTCTCCACAGGCTGAGTTTCCCCATCCCAGGGGTGTCCAAGGCCAGGCTGGACAGGCTTGGAGCAGCCTGGGATGGTGGAATGTCACCCTCATGGGATTTAAGGTCCCTTTCAAGACAAATAATTCCATGATTCCATGAAATCCCAAACGAAGAACCCAGAAAACCTCACCTCTCCCTTCCCTCTCTGCCATCCTCACCTTGGCCAAGTCCATTTTAAAGCAAACTTTGAAAGCGACGAAAATTTACAAAGAAAAAGCAAGAGGGAAGAAAAAAGCAGTTTGGAATCTGGGTCCAGCAGATTCAGTGACCTCTCCAGATGCACTGAGCACGGCCAGGCCTGCCTGGGACAGCAGGGGACACGTGGGCAAGGAACACGGGGAACAAACGGGCATCAGCAGATCAGAGAATTGTTTCAGACCCAATTCCCTCCAGGGGAAATACATTCAAACCCCCATTCTTTCCAGGAGGAATCATTTCAGACACAATTCCCTCCAGGGGGAATTGTTTCAGACCCAATTCCCTCCTGGGGGAATCGTTTCAGACCCAATTCCCTCCTGGGGGAATCGTTTCAGACCCAATTCCCTCCTGGGGGAATCGTTTCAGACCCAATTCTCTCCAGGGGGAATCATTTTAAACCCAATTCTCTCCAGGGGGAATTGTTTCAGACCCAATTCCCTCCAGAGGAAATCTTTTTAAACCTAATTCCCTCCAGGGAAAAACTTTTAAACCCAATTCCCTCCAGAGGGAATCGTTTCAAAGCCAAATCTCTCCAGGGGGAATCCATTGAAACCCCATTCCCTCCAGGGGGAATCATTTCAGACCCAATTCTCTCCAGGGGGAATCCTTTTAAACCCAATTCCTTCCAGGGGGAATCCATTCAAACCCTGCTCTCTCCAGAGGGAATCGTTTCAAACCAAATTTCCTCCAGGGGGAATCGTTTCAGACCCAATTCCCTCCAGGGGAAATCTTTTTAAACCTAATTCCCTCCAGGGAAAAACTTTTAAACCCAATTCTCTCCAGAGGGAATAATTTCAAACCCTGTTCTCTCCAGGGGGAATCGCTTCAAACCCAATTCTCTCCAAGGGGGAATCCTTTTAAACCCAATTCCCTCCAGGGGGAATCCTTTTAAACCCAATTCTCTCCAGGGGGAATCATTTCAAACCCAATTCTCTCCAGGGGGAATCGCTTCAAACCCAATTCTCTCCAAGGGGGAATCCTTTTAAACCCAATCCCCTCCAGGGGGAATCATTTCAAACCCAATTCTCTCCAAGGGGGAATCCTTTTAAACCCAATTCTCTCCAGGGGGAATCATTTCAAACCCAATTCTCTCCAAGGGGGAATCCTTTTAAACCCCATTCTTTCCGGAGGGAATCGTTTCAAACACTGTTCACTCCAGGGAAAATCACTTCAAACCCCATTCTCTCCAGGGGGAATCCTTTTAAACCCAATTCCCTCCAGAGGGAATCCATTCAAACCCTGCTCTCTCCAGAGGGAATAGTTTCAAACCAAATTTCCTCCAGGGGGAATTGTTTCAGACCCAATTCTTTTCGGGGGGAATCCTTTCAGACCCAATTCCCTCCAGGGGGAATCCTTTTAAACCCAATTCCCTGCAGAGGGAATAATTTCAAACCCAATTCCCTCCAGGAGGAATCACTTCAAACCCCATTCTTTCCAGGGGGAATCCTTTTAAACCCACTTCCCTCCAGGGGGAATCCTTTTAAACCCAATTCTCTCCAGGGGGAATCCTTTTAAACCCAATTCCCTCCAGAGGGAATCCATTCAAACCCAATTCTCTTTGGGGGGAATCCTTTTAAACCCCATTCTCTTCAGGGGGAATCATTTCAAACCCAATTCCCTCCAGGGGAAATCCATTCAGACCCTGTTCTTTCCAGAGGGAATCATTTCAGACTCTGTTCTCTCCAGGGGAAATCCATTCAAACCCCCATTCTTTCCAGGAGAAATCATTTCAGACCCAATTCCCTCCAGGGGGAATCATTTCAGACCCAATTCTTTACAGAGGGCATCATTTCAACCTCGTTCTCTCCAGGGGGAATCGCTTCAAACACAATTCTCTCCAAGGGGGAATCCTTTTAAACCCAATTCTTTCCAGAGGGAATCCATTCAATCCCTGCTCTCTCCAGAGGGAATAATTTCAAACCAAATTTCCTCCAGGGGGAATTGTTTCAGACCCAATTCTCTTCGGGGGGGAATCCTTTCAGACCCAATTCTCTTCGGGGGGGAATCATTTCAGACCCAATTCCCTCCAGACGGAATCGTTTCAAACCCAATTCCCTCCAGGGGGAATAGTTTCAAACCCTGCTCTCTCCAGAGGGAATCAGTTCAGGCCCTGTTCTCTCCAGGGGAAATCCATTCAAACCTTGTTTTTTTCCAAAGGGAATCGTTTCAGACCCAATTCCCTCCAGGGGGAATTCTTTCCAGGAGGAATCCTTTTAAACCCAATTCTCTCCAGGGGGAATCCTTTTAAACCTGATTTTCTCCAAGGGAAATCGTTTCAAACCCAATTCACTCCAGGGGGAATAGTTCCAGACCCAATTCTCTCCAGAAGGAATCTTTTTAAACCCAATTCTCTCCAGGAGGAATCGTTTCAGACACAATTCCCTCCAGGGGGAATCCATTCAAACCCCCATTCTTTCCAGGAGGAATCATTTCAGACCCAATTCCCTCCAGGGGAAATCTTTTTAAACCTAATTCCCTCCAGGGAAAAGCTTTTAAACCCAATTCTCTACAGAGGGAATCATTTCAAACCCTGTTCTCTCCAGGGGGAATCGTTTCAAACACAATTCTCTCCAGGGGGAATCCTTTTAAACCCAATTCCCTCCAGGGGGAATCCATTCAAACCCTGCTCTCTCCAGAGGGAATCAGTTCAGGCCCTGTTCTCTCCAGGGGAAATCCATTCAAACCTTGTTTTTTCCAAAGGGAATAGTTTCAAACCCAATTCCCTCCAGGGGGAATTCTTTCCAGGAGGAATCCTTTTAAACCCAATTCTCTCCAGGGGGTATCCTTTTAAATCTAATTTCCTCCAAGGGGAATCGTTTCAAACCCAATTCACTCCAGGGAGAATAGTTCCAGACCCAATTCTCTCCAGAGGGAATCTTTTTAAACCCAATTCTCCTCAGGAGGAATCATTTCAGACCCTGTTCTCTCCAGGGGAAATCCATTCAAACCCTGTTCTTTCCAGAGCAAATTGTTTCAAACCCAATTCCCTCCAGGGGGAATCCTTTCAGGCCCAACTCTCTCCAGGAGGAATCGTTTCAGACCCTGTTCTCTCCAGGGGGAATCGTTTCAGACCAAATTCCCTCCAGGGGGAATCTTTTCAACCCCTGTTCTCTCTGGGGGAATCCATTCAAACCCCATTCTCTCAAGGGGGAATCGTTTCAGACCCAATTCTCTCCTGGAGGAATCCTTTTAAACCCAATTCTCTCCAGGGGGAATTGTTTTAAACTCAATTCCCTCCAGGGGGAATCCATTCAAACCCTGTTCTCTCCAGAGAGAATCAGTTCAGACCCTGTTCTCTCCAGGGGAAATTGTTTCAGACCCCATTATTTCCAGAGGGAATAATTTCAGACCCAATTCTCTCTGGGGGGAATCCTTTTAAACTCAATTCCCTCCAGGGAGAATGGTTTCAAACCTAATTCTCTCCAGGGGGAATCCTTTTAAATCCAATTCCCTCTAGGGGGAATCCATTCAAACCCTGTTCTCTCCAGAGAGAATCAGTTCACACCCTGTTCTTTCCAGAGGGAATAATTTCAGACCCAATTCTCTCCGGGGGGGAATCCTTTTAAACCCAATTCTCTCCGGGGGGAATCCTTTTAAACCCAATTCTCTCCGGGGGGAATCCATTCAAACCCTGCTCTCTCCAGAGAGAATCAGTTCAGACCCTGTTCTCTCCAGGAGAAATCGTTTCAGACCCCGTTCTTTCCAGAGGGAATAATTTCAGACCCAATTCTCTCTGGGGGGAATTATTTTAAACTCAATTCCCTCCAGGGGGGAATAATTTCAAACCCTGTTCTCTCCAGAGGAAGATGCTGGAGGCTCTGCCTCAGCTCTGCTGCAAAAGCCACCCCTCATCCCAAACTCCTGGCTCAGCTTTTCCCTCTCCCCACCAGCCATGTAAGAGTTAACCACGAGGAAAAAAAAAGGTGAGATTCCCCCTTTTCCCCCTTCCTCAGCGGCAGGCACCCAACCCCTCCTGCCTGCCCCTTCCTCCCAGCAAAGCCCAGCCCATTACCATTGTTCCCAGCCCCTGGATATGGGGAAGCAATATCCATTTTCCATTTAGACCAGGGGCAAAGCCTTTAATTTCAAGGCTCCTGCCTGCAGCTGGAGTTCCCTTTTAACTGCTGGGCTGCAGGAGTGAAGACAGTTTTATATGGAGGGAAAGGCTGCAAAGGCCACTTTAATATGGTCACATGTGGGAAAGGGGGGGAGTTTTTCCAAGGGTCTGGTAATGAGGGGCAGAGGGATATTGCACTTCCCATCTGGCTGCTCTGCACAGCAGGGAAAAGGCTCTCCTGGCTTTTTAAGGACAGGCCCCACTGCAGTAAAACAGTTATTTTCTCGGCGCCGAGACAAAAAAAATATAAATAACAAATAAAAAAAGCGTGAGGAGGAGATGCCCTCTAATGTTCGAGGCTGGCAGCACATCCGTGGAATGGGGTGAGGGGGGAAATTGGGAGAGAGGGGCAGGGATGATACTCCAGGGGTATCCTGGAGTTTTGGGATGGCCCCACACGTGGGAAGGTCCCCCACACACTGAGGGCTCGGCTGCTTGGCCACGGCCACCCGGGTTTGTGTTGGGGTGGACGAGGAGGGTGGCCCTGAAGTGACCTGGGAAGGCCCTTCCTGTCCTGTTCTGTCCTGTCCCATTCTGTCCCATCCTTTCTGTCCCATCCCATCCTGTCCTGTCTCTTCTGTCCTGTTCTGTCCTGTCCCAACTCATCCTGTCCCATCTGTCCCACCCTGTCTGTCCCATCCTGTCCCATCCCATCTGGTCCTGTCCCCTCTGTCCCATCTCATCCTGTCTTGTCCCGTCCTGTCCTGGTCCTGTTCTGTCCCATCCCATCCCAATCCCAAATGCATCCCAATCCCATCCCACCTGTCCCATCCCATCCCATTCCATGGATCCCATCCTGTCCCATCCTGTCCCAGTCCTGTTCTGCTCCATCCCATCCCACCCCATCCCATCTGTCCCATCCCATCCCAATCCCAAACCCATCCCATCTCATCCCATGGATCCCACTCCATCCCACCCCATCCCATCCCCCAAACTCATCCCATCCCATCTCAATCCCATCCCATCCCAATCCCAAACCCATCCCATCTCATCCCATGGATCCCACCCCATCCCAAACTCATCCCATCCAATCTCAATCCTATCCTGTCCCGATCCCAAAACCCATCCCAAACTCATTCCATCCCACCCTATCCCATCCCATCTCATCTCATCCTGTCCCATCTCAATCCCAAACCCATCCCATCCCATGGATCCCATCCCATCCCAATCCCAAACCCATCTCAATCCCATCCCAAACTCATCCCATCCCACCCTATCCCATCCTACCCTATCCCATCTCAGCTTCATCCCATCCCATCCCAATCCCAAACCCATCCCATCCCAGCTTCATCCCATCCCATCCTAATCCCATCTGTCCCAATCCCATCCTGTCCCATCCCAATCCCAATCCCATCCCATCCTGTCCCGTTCTGTCCCATCCCATTCCATGGATCCCATCCCATCCCAATCCCATTTGTCCCAATCCCATCCTGTCCCATCCCAATCCCAAACCCATTCCATCCCATCTGTCCCATCCCAATCCCAAACCCATTCCATCCCATCTGTCCCACCCCATCCCATCCCATCATGTCCCACCCCATCCCAATCCCAATCCCTATCCCAATCCCAATCCCAATCCCAAACCCACCCCATCCCCACAGCTCCTGACAAATCCACCCAACAAAGATTTGGGAGCAGCCTTGTTGGAGGGAAAACAGCTCTGATTTAACAAGCCTGGCTTTGGGAATGCAGCATTAACCCATGGAACACCTTCCCAAAAGTATTCCTGTGGGAATTCCTTTGGGAAAACCTTCTGGCTCCTGCCAGAGCCCTCCTTCCCCAGCTCCTCCTAATTAAGGGTTAATTAGACAGTGATTTGCACAACCTCTGACCCGGGGTCAGGACAGCAAAGGAGGAGTTTCCACCCCAAAAATGCATCCCAGGAATGCAAAGGGCTTGGATGGATCCCAGGGATGAGAAGGCTGGAGATGAGATCCCTTCCTGCCCCAACCATTCCAGCACTCTTCCCACTTCAGACCCTTTTCCAGATGCTTTTCCCAAAATCAGGAATCCCCGATTTGCTGGGAAATGGGACATTTTTACAGCCTGTGTGATATGGAGGGGAGGAATTCACTCTCCTCATTTACATCCAAGGATTTCAGAGAGATCCTGATCCTGGTGGCCCCCAGCTCCCCATCCCTTCTGACCTGCTGCTGCAGGGGAGAGAAAAAATTTTTTCTGACTTGTTTTTTGTTTCCCTGTTTTCTGACACCATCCCCTGTTTTCTGACACCGTCCCCTGTTTTCTGACACCATCCCCTGTTTTCTGACACCATCCCCTGTTTTCTGACACCGTTCCCTACTTTCTGACACCGTTCCCTACTTTCTGACACCGTCCCCTATTTTGTTTTCTGACACCATTCCTGATTTTCTGACACCATCCCCTATTTTGTTTTCTGACACCATTCCCTATTTTCTGACACCATTCTCTATTTTCTGACACCATTCCCTGTTTTCTGACACCATTCCAACAAATTCCAACAAGTTTCAACCAATTCCAACCAGTTCCAACCAGTTCCAAATATTTCCAACCAATTCCATCCAGTTCCAACCATTTCCAATTAATTCCAACCTGGGGTCAGGACAGCAAAGGAGGAGTTTCCACCCCAAATGAGCATCCCAGGAATGCAAAGGGCTCGGATGGATCCCAGGGATGAGAAGGCTGGAGATGAGATCCCTCCCAACCCCAAACATTCCAGGGTTCTTCCCACTTCAGACCCTTTTCCAGGTGCTTTTCCCAAAATCAGGAATCCCCAATTTGCTGGGAAATGGGACATTTTTACAGCCTGTGTGATATGGAGGGGAGGAATCCACTCTCCTCATTTAAATCCAGGGAAATCAAAGAGATCCTGACCCTGGTGCCCCCCAGCTCCCCATCCCTTCTGACCTGCTGCTGCAGGGGAGAGACAAAAATTTTTCTGACTTGTTTTTTGTTTCCCTGTTTTCTGACACCATCCCTTGTTTAGTTTTCTGACGCCATTCCCTATTTTGTTTTCTGATACCATTCCTGATTTTCTGACACCATCCCCTATTTTCTGATACCATCCCCTATTTTCTGACACCATTCCCAATTTTCTGACACCATCCCTGGATTCCTGACACCATTCCTGATTTTCTGACACCATTCCTGATTTTCTGACACCATTCCTGATTTTCTGACACCATCCCCTATTTTCTGACACCATTCCTGGATTCCTGACACCATTCCTGGATTCCTGACACCATCCCCTATTTTCTGACACCATTCCCAAATTTCTGACACCATTCCCTGTTTAGTTTTCTGACACCATTTCCTATTTTCTGACACCATTCCTGATTTTCTGACACCATTCCTGTTTTCTGACACCATCCCCTGCTTTCTGACACCATTCCTGATTTTCTGACACCGTTCCCTACTTTCTGACACTATCCCCTATTTTGTTTTCTGACACCGTTCCCTGTTTTCTGACACCATTCCCTGTTTAGTTTTCTGACACCATTCCTGATTTTCTGACACCATTCCTGGATTCCTGACACCATTCCCTGTTCTCTGACACCATTCCCTGTTCTCTGACACCATTCCCTGTTCTCTGATCTGGTCTGTCCCAATCCAGGCCAAGCTCTGGCAGGGAAGTGCCTGTATGGAGGCACAAACCTCCAAACCCAGGGAATTTGAGGGAATTTAGGGAATTTGGGGGATTTTTCAGGCTGAGGGAACTCCTAACATGACACACAAGTGGCCACAGTGAATCATCTGAGCAATCCAAGATGGGAATTTCACTTCAATCCCATTTCAGAGGTTCCAGTGTGAACAGAGATGGGGTTTTTTCCTGGAATATCAGGAAGGAAATTCCGTGTTTTTGGTGCTGCTCAGTTCATTTAATGTGGGCAGTGCAGGGGTTCAGTCTGGATCATTTATTTTCTTCTTCTGCTCAGCCAGAAGAGTTTTTCCTCAAATCAGCCCAAGCCAGGAGTGCTGCCCCAATCCAAGCTGGATTTCCCACCCCTTCATCCTTTGGATCAACACTGGATATGTGGCCAAGCCTTTCAAACATCGAGTTTGGATCTATCACCCCAATTTTCCAGAATCAAAAGAGGTTTGTTCATCCAGCAGGAATGGACAACCCTCCAATCCTCCACAAGATTTCCCTTTTGGGATGTTCCAGCTTTCCTTTTGGAACAGCTGGAGGGGGAAAAATCTTGGGAAGAGCTGGGCTGGGCCAGGCCAGAGGGACATTAAACCTCTCTGGGGTGACAGCTCTGGTTTTCCCAGCTGCTCCACAGGGCTGGAAAAGCACAGGAACAAAGCTTCTCCCAAAATTCAGATTATCCCCTCAGGTTATCCATGAGGGGCAGCAGCCAGTGGAGGGTCCCTGGCAGGGCAGTGACACCAGGGATCAGCCAAAGATCTGCTCCTTTCCCTGATTTTCCACAGCTTGGGTTTTGTTTCCAGCTGACAAAATCCACGGAGCAACAGTGGATGTGTCCAGAGTTTATGGTGTGAGCAGGACCAGGAAGAGATCCAGAGGCCTTCCTGGATGGAACAGCTCCTTCCACTGCTCCAAGGATAGATTCAGAGTTGCCAGAGCCTTCTGTCACTGCTCCAAGGACAGACCCAGAGCCCTTCACTGCTCCAGGGACAGATCCAGAACCTTCTCCTGTCACTGCTCCAAGGACAGACCCAGAGCTCTCAGAGCCTTCTGTCACTGCTCCAAGGACAGACCCAGAGCCTTCTCCTGTCACTGCTCCAAGGATAAATCCAGAACTCCCAGAGCCTTCTCCTGTCACTGCTCCAGGGACAGACGCAGAACTTTCCCCTGTCACTGCTCCAGGGACAGACCCAGAGCTCCCAGAGCCTTCTCCTGTCACTGCTCCAAGGAGATCCAGAGCTTCTAGAGTCCTTTTCCTGCTTCTGCTCCAAGGACAGACCCAGAGCTCCCAGAACCTTCTCCTGTCACTGCTCCAGGGACAGACCCAGAGCCTTCTCCTGCCACTGCTCCAAGGACAGACCCAGAGCTCTCAGAGCCTTCTCCTGTCACTGCTCCAAGGAAAGATCCAGAGCTCCCAGAGCCCTTCTCCTGTCACTGCTCCAGGGACAGACCCAGAGCCTTCTCCTGTCACTGCTCCAGGGACAGACCCAGAGCCTTCTCCTGCCACAAAGAGGCTTTTCCACATCACCTTCATTCCTGCTGAAAACTTCCCAGTGAGCTGAGCATCCCCAGATCCACCTGTCCCCCTCCTTGCACCCAGATTTCCCCACAGGAATGAACTGGGCCTAAAATCTGCTTGAGGAGAAGGGCAAGGAGCTCCTGGGCTGCTGAGGAAGGTTGAGTCTTTCAGATGCTTCAATGAAAGAAAAGCTCAGCCCCTGATTTATCGCACTTGGAGTTACCCAGGATTAGGCTCAGCATTCCAAAGGCCAAGAGATTCCCAAGTAGATCTGGGAATCAGGGCACTGATTTCAGAAAAATGATCCTAAAAAGGGTAAGGGCAGCTTCCTGTACTTAAAGGGGCTCCAGGAGAGCTGGAGAGGGACTGGGGACAAGGCCTGCAGGGACAGGACACAGGGAATGGGAAAAGGG
>JBBMKD010000170.1:71136609-71148851 GCA_037834095.1 Argya squamiceps
TTCCCACATTTGCTGGGGCTGCCCCTGGATCCCTGGGAATGCCCAAGGCCAGGTTGGATCCACCTGGGACAGTGGGAATTGTCCCCACCCATGGATGGGGTGGGAATGGGGTCGGATTTAAGGTCCCTCCAACCCAAACCATGCTGGGATTCTGGGAGATGGGAGCTGTGCTTGGCTGAGGAGCTGCTGTACGTGGAGATTTGGGAAATTCCAGAGGTACAAATGTGTCCTCCTGAAGCCACTCCCGTGCCCTCGTTCTCCTCTGGAATCCTTGCAGTGGTTCCTTCACGTCTGCGCCGCGACTCCGAGCGCGGCAGCAAAAATTGGAACGTTTCGCTCCGAAATTGAAACATTTTGCTGAGCCTAATTAAAGCAACTCCTGATGATTATGTAAAAAACCCTGTCCCAGGCCTTCAAACGAGTTCCTCAGGCCAGGCTCTGCTCGAGCTCCGTGCCTAATCACCCCTGGAAGGAGCAGGAGCTGCGGGTGTTGAAAGGGAACAGCTCGAGCTTGGCCGGGACGAGTGTGGAAACTCGCCGGGAACACGAGCAGAGCTTTGATCCCAACTCAATCCTAAATTTCCCCAGCTCAGGACTCACTGAGGGCGCTGAGCAGGCAGCAGGGGAAAGGAGGAGGTTTTGGAGAGACTTCAGAGCTCGTGACAGCGCTGTCACAGCTGTCATCTCATGGGAGCCTGGCTCCGTGGAATTCCTGGTGCAGAAATGGGATCCAGGTCAGCACAATCCCTTCCCTCTCATGCCGAGACCCTCTTTGGGTCCTTCAGGTTCTTCCAAACTTCCATTTCACTCAGGGAATGTGCAGAAAGATTTAGGGCCTGTGGAAGATTCTGGCATGTTCCTCATTTTCTCTCAGAAGGACAAGGTGGAAATGGGGCTCCGTGGAATTCCTGGTGCAGAAATGGGATCCAGGTCAGCACAATCCCTTCCCTCTCATCCTGAGAACCTCCCTGGGTCCTTCAGGTTCTTCCAAACCTCCATTTCACTCAGGGAATGTGCAAAGAATCTGGGGTTGATGGAAGATCCTGGCATGTTCCTCGTTTTCTCTCAGAAGGACAACATGGAAATGGAGCTCTGTGGAATTCCCAGCACAAAAATGGGATCCAGGTCAGCACAATCCCTTCCCTCTCATCCTGAGAATCTCTTTGGGTCCTTCAGGTTCTTCCAAACTTTCATTCCACTCAGGGAAGGCAGAAGGAGAACATTTTATGATGCAGCCAAGGGAATGTGGAAAGGATTTGGGGCTGATGGAAGATCTTGGAATGTTCCTCGTTTTCTCTCAGGGCAACATGGAAATGGAGCTCTGTGGAATTCCCAGCACGGAAATGGGATCCAGGTCAGCACAATCCCTTCCCTCTGAGCCCGAGAACCTCCTTGGGTCCTTCAGGTCCCTCCAAACTTCCATTTCACTCAGGGAATGTGCAAAAAGATTTGGAGCCAGCGGAAGATTCTGGTATGTTCCTTGTTTTCTTTCACAAGGGCAAGGCAGAAATGCAGCTTCATGGAATCCCCAGCACAAAAATGGGATCCAGGTCAGCACAATCCCTTCCCTCTCATCCTGAGAACCTCCCTGGGTCCTTCAGGTTCTTCCAAACCTCCAAACCTCCATTCCACTCATGGAAGGCAGCAGAAGAACAGTTTGAGATGCAGCCAAGGGAACGTGGAAAGGATTTGGGGCTGATGGAAGACATTGGAACGTTCCTCATTTTCTCCCAGAAGGACAACATGGAAATGGAGCTCTGTGGAATTCCCAGCACGGAAATGGGATTCAGGTCAGCACAATCCCTTCCCTCTCATCCTGAGAACCTCCCTGGGTTCCTCCAAACTGCATCATTCATGGAAAGCAGCAGAAGAACATTTTGAGATGCAGCCAAGGGAATGTGGAAAGGATTTAGGGCCAATGGAAGATCCCAGCACACTCCTCATCTTTTTTCACAAGGACAATGTGGAAATGGAGCTGCACAACTCCCAGGGTCACAAATGTCACTTGAGGTGTCCTGGAATTCTTTTAAGCCAGGCTTGGGAGAGGGGCCAAACCTGTTAGAAACTGCTGAGAGCTGAAAAACCAAGTGGGAGCTGCAGCAGTGATGGATTTGGTTCATGGATAAAGGTGGGACTGTAAATGGGATGATCCCAATTCCTCAGGCTCTTCAGTTCAGGTAGGGTGGCTTTTTGAGGAATAATGGCCCTCCTGACCCCATCAGGAATCTGCAGGAAGTTCAGTGATGCCAGGGAGCTTCTGCACACTCAGATCCCTTCATCAGCTCTTGATTTTATATGTAATATTAATTCATCCTGCTTTAACTGGACTGAGCAGGATCAGCAGAACACCAGGAAAATGAAGGGTGGCTGAAGAAGCACCAAATTATTCCTGAGGTTGGGCCTGGGCATGTGAAGGAAGGGGAGAACCTGGAACTGGATTGTCCCAGTGGGAGAGAAAGGCTGGGGTTGAGAAAGAGCCAGGAGAAGGAGGAGGAGAAGGAGAAGGAGAAGGAGAAGGAGAAGGAGAAGGAGAAGGAGAAGGAGAAGGAGAAGGAGAAGGAGAAGGAGAAGCAGAAGAAGAAGAAGAAGAAGCAGAAGAAGAAGAAGGAGAAGAAGAAGAAGGAGAAGAAGAAGAAGAAGAAGAAGCAGCAGCACTGGCTGAGCATGCCCTTGTTGTGGCTGCAGCAATCAGAATCCCACAATGGTTTGGGTGGGAAGGACCTCAAAGCCCATCCAGGGCCACCCCCACCATGGGCAGGGACACCTCCCACTGCCCCAGGGGGCTCCAAGCCCCATCCAACCCAGCTCTGACCCATTTTAAACTTCCAGTTCAGCCTTTAATGGATCAATTATCAATCCCAGCTCCTTGAAGATGCACCAGAGATCAAACAGGAGCTGCTGAGATGGGGAAGCCAAGCTGCTCTCCATATGGCTGAGGAAAGGGCCCTCTATAAATAGCAGAGTGGGAAGTGAGGTCTCCTTTAGGAACATCACTGATGCAAAGTTGGGTTTGTTCCCAGCTCCAGAAGGAGGAGGAACAACAAAGGCTGACTGCAATCTGATGGATGCAGCTCTGTTATCTCTGCACTCCCAGGGAGGCTTCACGTGAGAGCAGCCCTGGAACCCTGCAGGGAACACGAGCTGAGCTCCCACCCCAGGCTCAGGGACCTCCTCTGGCCCAGCTCTGGGAGAAATCAACAGCTCAGCTGATAAAACCAGGATGGGATTGCAGGAGATTCCAGCCCTCTGCTCCACCTCGTCCTTCCTAATTTTTCAGCCTCCTGATTGTTTTCATATTTCTACTGGAGCTTTCTCACGTTTGCAACAAAACCAAAAACTGATATTTTGTAAATATGCATTCCAAAGACAAATTTATGAACTTCTGAGTTGACCACTGGGGTCAGAGAGGTGTTACTCTCGTCCCCCAATCCCAGAACAAATTCCAAATCTTATATAAACCCCAAATCAGAATAAACTTCCTCTTTCTCTTTTCACTTCTCAAGCTGACAAGTGAGTGTGGTTCTTTTGTGTCCTCTGGTGACACTCCTGCTGTGTCCTGCTCCATCCCAGAACTTCTCACACATCCAAACATCTCCAAGCTTTTCCAAAGTCACTCCCTAGGGAGGTTTGGAGATCAAGGCTCTGCAAAACTCTCCTGAACTCTTCAGGAAGGAATTCTGGAATGGTTCCCCAAGGAATGGGAACAATCTCAAAGCTGCCAGAGCTCCAGGGGTGTTTGAGCACCACTCCCAGGGACAGGGTGGGATTTTGGGGTCAGGATCAGGACTGATGATCCTGGTCATGGATTCCCCTCATGGCAAAGCCCTCTGCTCCACCTTGTCCTTCCTCCCTGATTTTTCAGCCTTCTGATTGTTTTCATATTTCTACTGGAGCTTTCTCACATTTACAACAAAAACAAAACCTGGTATTTTGTAAATATGCATTCCAAAGACAAATTAATGAACTTCTGAGTTGACCACTGGGGTCAGAGAGGCGTTAGTCTCGTCCCCCAATCTCAGAACAAATTCCAAATCTTATATAAACCCCCTTCTGCCAGGTCAACGACAGAGGCAACACCAAGCCCTGACACTGCTCCAAAAACTCTGTGTGGACCATTCCCAGGATGATGAATTCCCTGGATCAGCCCCTGGGAAAGGCAGGAGTGATGACCCCAGATCCCATTAGGGCTCCTGTCAGCAATCCCACCAACCCTGCTCCCAAATCCAGGGGCTGAACTTTCCCTGCAGGAGACAATCCCAGCAGGAATTCCAGGCAGCAGGAGCCCCTCCTGAGGATCTGCCTGCCCCCCACGCTGCCACAGCACCATGAAATGTCACCCTGAATTTTCCTGCTTTTCACTGTTTGCAGTTTGTAGTGGAGGTTCTCACACAGCTTCATGTAAACTATGTAGATATTTAGAATTTATCTATTTTGTTTACATATTTCTCCTCTGGGAGGAGGGATGTGATTGATGGTGATGTCCACCAAGGAGATCAGAAAGGTGGCAACCTGTGTAAGCCAATCTTTTGCCTTCTGATCAAAATGTATAAAAATATGGAGTCAGAAAATTAAAAGAGAAGCTTTTCCTGCCTGACCTTCTGCTGTCTGCCTTGTCCTTTGTAAGTCTAAAATTGGCACAATGAAATCCATCCATCCATCCATTCCCCTTCCCAAATATCCAGCTCCTCTTCCCCTTCCCCTCCCAGCTCCTCAGCAAATGCTGGAACATTTCAATTTGGGAAAAGCTCCCAAATCCAGGGGCTGAACTTTCCCTGCAGGAGAGAATTCCAGAGGGAATTCCAGGCAGCAGGAGCCCCTCCTGAGGATCTGCCTGCCCCCCACGCTGCCACAGCACCATGAAATGTCACCCTGAATTTTCCTGCTTTTCACTGTTTGCAGTTTATTGCAGAATTTCTCACACAGCTTCATGTAAACTATGTAGATATTTAGAATTTATCTATTTTGTTTACATATTTCTCCGCTGGGAAGAGAAATATGATTGATGGTGATGTCCACCAATGAGGTCAGAAAGGTGACAACCTGTGTAAGCCAATCTTTTGCCTTCTGGCCAAAATGTATAAAAAGATGGAGTCAGAAAATTAAAATAGAAGCTTTTCCTGCCTGACCTTCTGCTGTCTGCCTCGTCCTTTGTGTGCCTGAAATTGGTGCAATAAAATCCATCCCATCCATTCCTCTTCCCAAATATCCAGCTCCTCTTTCCTTTCCCATCCCAGCTCCTTGGGAAGTGCTGGAACATTTCAATTTGGGAAAAGCTCCTGTTGCCTCTTCCCATCCTCTGACAGCCCCAGCTGGGATCCTGTAAACACCTCCCCAGTGCAGCCATCCCAGGGAGGGGGTTCTGAAGTGAGAAAAAAACCCCAAATTTCCCTTTAAGTGAGGGAAATTGGAATCCTGCAATCCTGGCCAAGAGCTGAGCAGGAGGTTCCCCCCAAAATTCCCGCTGTGTGCCCAGGGATGAGGATGGGAGGTGGAAGGAAGGAAGGAAGGAAGGAAGGAAGGAAGGAAGGAAGGAAGGAAGGAAGGAAGGAAGGAAGGAAGGAAGGAAGGCAGGCTGTTTAATCTCTTCTTGATTTCCCCAATAATTATTTAAAGCTGCCAGGGGCCCTTGTTTTGAAAACCCCACTGTGTGCACTCCATATATCCCCACTGACACCAGGAATTAGAAAATTCCAGCTCCAGCAAAAAAACGGCTTTTTTCAGGGAGGAATTTCTCTGCTCTGGATTTTCTCAGGGCCTGCAGACAATGCATTAAAAGCTCTCTCCTCCCTAAAATAATATTCCACCCTCTTTTAACAGCACAGGGGAAATATTTCTCTTCTGTTCTAGCCTGTTTGCTACCACCAAATTTCCAGCCAGTGCCAAATTTCTGCCGTTTTCCAGCAGAAATGGGGGAATTTGGGAGGTTGGAATCAGCAAGGAGCTCGGGAGTTTTAAGCATGTGCTTGATTTCCCCTGAAGGTGACTGGTGGCCTTTCCTGAGCAGGCCTGGTTTGCTCAATCAGGGCATGAAAAATTCAATAAAAAATTGAAAATACACTTTAATAGTGACTGAGGGTTTCTCTCCCCACCGAAAATGAGGAATTAATATGGATGGGATGGTGTTTTCCTTGGTCACTGCTGTGTTTTTCCAGCCCTCTGTGTGTTATTCCAGGTTATTTTATGGACAGGCATTATTTGCTCAGCTGAATTATTCCCATTTTATCCCATCTGATTCAGGCATTCGTTGGATTTCTGGACAATGGAAGCTCCTTGTCAGAAATCAGAGGGGATTTAGGGAGATTTCTCCTGGAAAAGTCATTTTTGCAAAGATGGAATTGACCTGAAATTTGTCTTTGATTTTAGTTTTGGGGTTTTTTAGTTTGTGGAAGTGCCCAAGGTCAGGTTGGATGAGGCTTGGAGCAACCAGGAATCACCAAATTGGGAAGTTTTAAATAAAATTATTGAAGTACTGAGCAAATCAGCCTCATCAGAGAGAACCTGCACCACAGGGTGAGTCCCACACCAGGCTGGAAAAGTGGGAATTCTCCCAAAATCCACCCTGAAATCCTCATTTAAGCTCAACTCCTCCTTCAGACCCCTGAGATTAAACAGAATTAATTCACTGGGAGACCAAGAGTGGAACCCGAGCAGTGCAGGAGTGATGCTGCTGCTCCATCCCTACACTCCACATACACCTGGCAGCAAGGAGAAGCCTCTGACAAGATTTCCTCTCCATAAAACATCTCAGAAAATGTTCTGAGTCAAAGGTGAGCCTTTACCAACATCACAAATCCCTCAAGTCACTCCTGCCCAGTTATTCCCATCTCTAATTCCATCCTTTTTCCCTTCCCCTGATATTTTTAAACTTAAAGAGAGGAAAAAGCAGCTCAGATATCAACACTTCAAGCCTTGCCCCTTCTCTGAAGAGTTCTGCCCTTCCCGAACTTTCTGCCACATTCCCTGTCACTGTTTGTTCTCCAAAAAACCCTCATCATTCCCCAAGACTTGGTTTTAACCCCAAAAATCACCTGGCAGGTGAGGAACCAAGGGTGGAAACGTTTCTGAGTAGGAGCAGAATTCCAGAAGGGCATTCCCAGATTTTGCCACAATCCCCTGAGGTGATGCTCAGATTCTCCTTGAAAATCAGCACAAAATCCCAGAATCTTTGAGGTTGGAAAATCCCTCCAGGACCATCCAGTCCAATTCCCACCTTGGCTGGTTGTAAAATTGAATTTTTCCAGGTGGGCCCTGGCCCAGAGGGAGCTGATTTTGGGGTTTGATGGAACTGCTCCCCTTTAAGATGTTGTGGATGTTGTGTTTGTGTGGAGCATTGGTGGTTTTATGCCCAATTTTTATGTATTTATATATTTTTTGCATATTTATATTTTTTGCACAGCTGTGATCAAGTCATAGTAATTTGAGTTTCACCTGTCAAAAAAAGTGGGAGAAAAAGTGGCTGCTGTTTGTAAAATTGAATTTTTCCAGGTGGGCCCTAATATCCAATCTTTATTTCCCTTGGCAGAGCTGAACACTGTGCCCTGTCCTCTCAGAAAAGAGACCCCTGAGCAGGGCCACCTCTCAGGGGGTTGTTTTCCAACCTCAGCAATTCCCAAAGCAGGATGGCAATCCCAAATTTCCACCTCCTGTCCTCCATAATTCCCCATCTCATTTTCTGCCTTTCCACACCACAAAGGACATTTCCAGGGGCTGCCACATCCAGGCAGGAGCTCAGGCATCCCCCAGGAGGCTCCACAAGTCTGAGACAACAACAACAACAGCAGCAATGCTGGAGAATCCCTGGGATGACTCAGGAATCATTCCAACAATTCCATTTATCACCCTTTCTGTAAAACAACTTTTTTCCTGATCTCCAATCTTTATTTCCCTTGGCAGAGCTGAACACTGTGCCCTGTCCTCCCAGAAAAGAGACCGCTGAGCAGGGCCACCTTTCAGGGGGTTGTTTTCCAACCTCAGCAATTCCCAAAGCAGGATGGCAATTCCCAAGGGCTGCACTTCCACCTCCTGCCCATCTGGGGCAGGATTCATCTGGCAGGGATGAATTCCCCATCTCAGCCCCTGTTTTCCACACCACAAAGGACATTTCCAGGGGCTGCCACATCCAGGCAGGAGCTCAGGGATCCCCCAGGAGGCTCCAGAAGTCTCAAACAACAACAACAACACCAGCAGCAATGCTGGAGAATCCCTGGGATCACTCAGGGCCTGATTTTCCAACTGCTCTCCCCTCTGTCATTCCAAAGGCTGCTCTGGAAAAAGCCCTGGAGCTCCCCAAGGATGGGCACACGTGGGACAGGGCTGGGGGCATCTGCTCATTTGGCTCCTGGTGGGGATCACCGAGGTCAGCAGCAGGAACCCAGAGGAAAATGTCAACAGTCCTTTCTCCAGAGTGGGGGGGAGAGGCCTTGGAAAGGCTTTTTTTTGTCCCCTGCCATGTGTCTGGTTTTACACTGTTGGTTTTGGCTCTTCCAAGGAAGGAAATTAAACGAGCAGCTTCTTTTTTTATCCTTCTGGAGTCCTCCAGAGGAAGAGAGGGCTGAGCCCAGGCTGAGCAGGAGGACGCCGGGGCCTTTTGCTCAGGCCACACAGTTTTGTTGGGTTTTTTTTGTCAGGGCGGGTGTAGAATTCCCAATCCCTCCAGAATAATTCCCTGCAGCTGTCATCACCCACACACCAGGTTCCCAAAAAAAAAAAAAGGCTCCAGCCACAAAATCTCCCTGGGGAAAGAGCACGAGGATGCTGCAGATTGGGAAGCAAAGGGCAGGAGGATGGATGTCCCTAAATCCCACCCTCCCAGATGCTCTCTGTGCCTTCACCTCCTTCCCACAACCACCAAAAAGCTGGAAAAGACCTCCAAGATCATCGATCCAACCATCACCCCCAGGATTTCAGCCTGCTCTGCTCACACAATTCCAGTTTCAAGCCCCTGGTCCAAACCCCTGAGGAGGTTCTGTTTCAATTCTGCAACTCCTGAGCTGCTTCACCCCCAAAAAACAGCCAGGGCCAGGTGAAGCCAGGAACTGCTCCAGGTATTCCAGCAGCACAGAATTCCTGCTACTGGGATGGCTGCAGCAAATCTTCCCAGCTGCCCTGGGCCAGCTCCAAGAAAAGGCTGAGTTCAAATTTCCACGCCAAGAAATTCAATTCTCGCTCCGGGACCGCAATAAAGAACTTTTCAAGGTCTGAGAAACATGGAGGAAATGGTGCAAAGACAGGGAAAAAAGGCAACAGGATGGTTAAAATTCCCAGGAAAGCAGGAGATGAAGTTGCTTTCCAAGCTGGAGTTAAGAGGTCTGAGCTACCAGAAGTCATCAGAAGCAGCAGGGAGCCCAGACAAGGTGCAGGAACAACCTTCCTTGGCCAGAGAAATCCTTCCTTTCTCCAAGAGAAATGCAGCCATGGTTTTCATTTCAAACCCATTTACCTTGGTGGGAGCCAAGGCAGATCCAGAGCCTGGGATCAAATTTGGGAACAGCTCCCACCTCCCTAAAAAACCCCTGGGCAGCTTTCCCACTCTCTCATCTCACTTTGCCCCGCCGTGCTTTCTTCTGTTCTGGCCTCTTTCCTCCACCTTGCCCTTCCTAAATCCCAACTCCTCATCCCCTCATCTGCCACTTCTCTTTGTCTGGCAATTCCTGCTGGGATTTCTTCCTTGCAGAAGCCCAGGAGGAGGGGGTTGTTTCACCTCTAAATGCAGAATTGTTACATAAATGCCCCTGGCAGGAGCTCCGTGCTCCGTGCACGGGGTCGCTCGCAGCAATTGGGGATTTTAATAGACATCAAAACAGGAAAACAGCCCCAGTTATGCAATCCCAGCCCCTGATTGAAACCAGAAGCAGCCAGCAGCTCCCAAAAAAAGAATTGGGAGCAGCCAAGTGGTGTCCACAGAGCTCCCTCCCTCTGCATCTCAGAATTCCCACATTTTGTCTGGAAGCAAATCCAATTCCCTGGGACAGAGCTTCTCCTGCTTCCTCATGGAAGCACCTTCCAAGGTGCTCTTCCAACCCTTCCCATCTCACCTCTGCCCCTCCCAAATCCTCCTCCAATATTCCAGTGTTTTTCACAGCTCTGGGAATCATTCCTGAGGGTTCCAACCTTTCCAATCCAGCCCAGAATTCCCACATTTTGTCTGGAAGCAAATCCAATTCCTTGGCACAAAGCCTCTCCTGCTGCTCCTGGTCAGAAGCTGCTTCCTCATGGAAGAACATCCACAGCTCCTCTTCCAACAGGGACCTTCCCACACCTCCACCTCTGCCCCTCCCAAATCCTCCTGCAATATTCCAACACTTTTCCAGGCTCTAGGAATATTTTTTTTAGGTTTAAACCTTTCAGCTGCAGGGCAGGACCAGCCCAGGAGCTGATGGTGAACTCAGCCCTGCTCTTCCACCACCTGAGCTCTCATTTCCCAAACTCCAGGGAATTTTGTCTCCAACATTTCCACTCCTCCCTCCTTCTCCAGCCCAGAATTCCCATATTTTGTCTGGAAGTAAATCCAATTCCCTGGGATAGAGCTTCTCCTGCTGCTCCTGGTCAGCAGCTGCTTTCTCATGGAAGAACCTTCCCATCTCACCTCTGCCCCTCCCAAATCCTCCTGCAATATTCCAACATTTTTCCAGGCTCTAGGAATCATTTCTGAGGGTTCCAACCTTTCCAATCCAGCCCAGAATTTCCACATTTTGTCTGGAAGTCAACCCAGTTCCCTGGGACAAAGCCTCTCTTGCTGCTCTTGGAAACCCCTTCCAAGGTGCTCTTCCAACCCTTCCCATCTCACCTCTGCCCACCCCAAATCCTCCTCCAATATTCCAGCATTTTTCCCAGCTCTGGAAATCATTCCTGAGGGTTCCAACCTTTCCAATCCAGAGCAGGAACAGCCCAGGAGCTGATGGTGAACTCATCTCTGTTCTCCCAGCACCTCATTTCCCAAACTCCAGGGAATTCTCTCTCCATCATTTCCACTCCTCCCTCCTTCTCCAGCCCAGAATTCCCACATTTTGTCTGGAAGCAAATCCAATTCCCTGGGACAGAGCTTCTCCTGCTGCTCTTGGAAGCCCCTTCCAAGGTGCTCTTCCAACCCTACCCATCTCACCTCTCCTCCTCCCAAATCCTCCTGTAATACTCAGGGTTTTTCCCAGCTCTAGGAATAATTTCTGAGGGTTCCAACATTTCCAATCCAGAGCAAGAACAGCCCAGGAGCTGATGGTGAACTCATCCCTGTTCTCTCACCACCTCATTTCCCAAACTCCAGGGAATTCTCTCTCCATCATTTCCACTCCTCCCTCCTTCTCCAGCCCAGAATTCCCATATTTTGTCTGGAAGCAAATCCAATTCCCAGGGGCAAAGCCTCTCCTGCTGCTCTTGGAAGCACCTTCCAAGGTGCTCTTCCAACCCTTGAGGTGACACCAAGTAAACCCATCACAATCCCTTGGGACACAGAATTATGGAATCATGGAATGGTTTGGGTGGGAGGGGACCTCAAAGATCATCTCATTCCATCCCCCAGCCATGGGATGAGGAATCAGCTGCTCAGAGGGGTTTTGGGGAGCAGCAGGACGAGGAGAGGACACCATGGGAGGATCCCAAATGTCACCTGAAGGTGACACCAAGTAGACCCATTATAATCCCTTGAGACATGGAATTATGGAATGGTTTGGGTGGGAAAGGACCTCAAAGGTCATCTCACTCCAGCCCCCAGCCATGGGATGAGGAATCAGCTGCTCAGAGCCTGCTCAGAGGGTTTTTGGGGAGCAGCAGGATGGGAACACCATGGGGGGATCCCAAGTGTCACCTTGAGGTGACACCAAGCAGACACATCACAATTCCTTGAGACATGGAATTATGGAATTATGGAATGGTTTGGGTGGGAAAGGACTTCAAAGATCATCTCATTCCATCCCTCAGCCATGGGATGAGGAATTGCCTGCTCAGAGGGGTTTTGGGGAGCAGCAGGAGGAGGAGAGAACACCATGGGAGGATCCCAAATGTCACCTTGAGGTGACACCAAGTAGACCTCTCACAATCCCTTGGGACACAGAATTATGGAATCCTGGAATGGTTTGGGTGGGAAAGGACCTCAAAGATCATCTCATTCCACCCCTCAGCCACGCCATGAGGAATCAGTTGCTCAGAGGGGTTTTGGGGAGCAGCAGGACAAGGAGAGGACACCATGGGAGGATCCCAAATGTCACCTGAAGGTGACACCAAGTAGACCCATTATAATCCCTTGAGAC
>JBBMKD010000170.1:71191178-71206883 GCA_037834095.1 Argya squamiceps
TGACCTCTGTACAAATGTATATATAGAATGGAGTCAGATAATTAGAATAGAATAAAGAAGAATAAAGAACCACAAGCCTTCCCTTGACCTGCTGCGTCTGCCTCGTTCCTCGGTGCCCCTGAGGATGCTACAGTCCTGGGCAATCAGGATTTTCCCCCTTTACACCAGGAAGGTTTTTGGTGCTTCCAGCAGCAGAACCAAGCTCACACCTCCCTATTCCAAATTCCCACAGAAGTTTGGATTCATCCACAGAAAATTGATTCAGGATCCATTTTTCTACATCAAATTGACTCAAAATCCATTTTTTTCCCTACTGGAAAAGATCCTGGGCAATCAGGATTTCCCCCCTTGCACCAAGAAGGTTTTTGGTGCTTCCAACAGCAGAACCAACCTCACACCTCCCTATAATTCCCACAGAAGTTTGGATTCATCCACATAAAATTGATTCAGGATCCATTTTTCCCCTATTGGAAAAGATCCTGGGCAATCAGGATTTCCCCCCTTGCACCAGGAAGGTTTTTGGTGCTTCCAGCAGCAGAACCAAGCTCAGAATGCCCTTTAATTCCCACAAAATTTAGGATTCATCCACATAAAATTGATTCAGGATCCATTTTTTCCACATAGGATTGATTCAGGATCCATTTTTTTTTCCACATAAAATTGATTCAGGATTCATTTTTTTCCCTACTGGAAAAGATCCTGGGCAACCAGGATTTCCCTTTTATACCAGGAAGTTTTTTGGTGCTTCCAGCAGCAGAACCCAGCTCACAGCTCCCTATAATTCCCACAAAATTTAGGATTCATCCACATAGAATTGATTCAGGATCCATTTTTTTCTACATCAAATTGACTCAAAATCCATTTTTCTCCCTACTGCAAAAGATCCTGGGCAATCAGGATTTTCCCCCTTGCACCAAGAAGGTTTTTGGTGCTTCCAGCAGCAGAACCAAACTCACACTTCCCTATAATTCCCACAAAATTTAGGATTCATCCACAAAAAATTGATTCAGTATCCATTTTTTTTCCACATAGGATTGATTCAGGATCCATTTTTTTCCCTATTGGAAAAGATCCTGGGCAATCAGGATTTCCCCCCTTGTGCAGCTCACACCAGGAAGGTTTTTGGTGCTTCCAGCAGCAGAACCAACCCACAGCTCCCTTGAATTCCCACAGAAGTTTGGATTAATCCACATAAAATTGATTCAGGATCCATTTTTCCCCATAGGATTGATTCAGGATCCATTTTTTCCCATAGGATTGATTCAGGATCCATTTTTTTCCCTATTGGAAAAGGTCCTGAGCAACTAGGATTTTCCCCCTTGCACCAGGAAGGTTTTTGGTGCTTCCAGCAGCAGAACCAAGCTCAGAACTCCCTAATTCCCACAGCAGCCCTGGTGCTTTTGGAACTTCCCAGGCTGGAGGAAAGTTCTCCATGATTTCCCCCTCCAGCATCTGCATCCCATCTCTCCCTCCCTGCTGCAGTAGCTGCAGCCCTGCTGGCTCCCTGCCCTGCCCAAAACCTGCTCATTTCCTTTCTGATGTCTGCAGCTTTTACCAGCAGGAGCTCAGCAGCTCCTTCCAAAGATTCTTTGATTTGTTCAGATCCCCAAAATCCCACCAGGAACAACAAAAAAAGGAAAAAAAAAAAGAATCCGTGTCGGGTAATTTAAAACTGCTCCTAAAATAAAGCTGAGGAGTTTCTGTTTAAATTCCACAGCAATCCCAGCTCCAGGGGAAAAAAGCAAGGCTGGAGCAGATCCCTGCACGTTCCTGGGTTTTTCTGGGGGGCAGGAGGTCGTGTTTGGGATTGTTGCTGGAGTCTCCAGGCCTGGATGATTATTTACACAGACCCTGTGAGCTAAGCTGGGCTTTGCAGAGCTGGGATTTGCTAAGCCAGGCCAGACAGACAGGTGGCAGGGGAGGGATGAGGCACCACGAGCTCTCTGGGGATTTGTGAGATGGACAAATTGTTCCTTCATCCACAGCCCCATAGAAGGGGTTTCAGAGAGTCCTTGGGATCATTCCAGAGGGGGAAAATGTTGGGAGAGAGGAACAAAAAGAGCTGGAGAAGAATGGAGCAGCCTCTGGATCCATCCCAGTCCCTCCACTGGGCAGGGAAGGGAGTGACCATAGTGTTCCTTCATCCTGGAAAACTCAGAACTGCTCCCAGGGCTCCTCCTGACACATGAGGGAAAATTCTCTCACCAAAGGTGTTGTCCAGCCCTGGCAGGGGTGGAATCCCCATCCCTGAGGGATTTAAAGCCATGGAGGTGGCACTTGGGGACAAGGGGCAATGGTGGCCTGGGGATGGTTGGACTGGATGGGCTCAGAGGGATTTTTCATCCTGAATTGTGGGATTCTGTGAAATGAAGCAGGAATAATCTCTGGTTTAGGACTGACAGGTCCAAAAGGTGGAGAATTAAGAAAGGACTTTGCAGCCACATGACCTGAGATTCCTGGAGAAGGAAGGGCAGCCCCAGCTGGGATGAGGTGGGATAAAAATCCATCAGGAATGGCACAGCTGAGAACCATGGAATGGGTTGGGGTGGAAAAGACCTTACATCCCATCCAGTGCCACCCCTGCCATGGGCAGGGACACCTCCCACTGTCCCAGGCTGCTCCAAACCCTTGTCCAACGTTGGACATTCCCAGGGATCCAGGGGCAGCCCCAGCAAATCTGGGAATTCCAGCCCAGCCCCTCCCCACCCTCCCAGGCAGCAATTCCTGCCCAAGATCCCATCATTCTGTCCATGACTGCAATGGCACCTCTTGGCTGAGCCACAGCAGGGGAGCTCCTTTGCTGAAAATCACAGAATCCCCAAAATCATCATGATTGGAAAAGATCATCCAGTCCAACCATCCCCAGCACTGCCAGGGCCACCACTGACCCCATGTCCCTAAGTGCCACATGCACAGGGCTTTAAATCCCCCTAGGGATGGGCACTCCAAACCTCCCCGGGAACTTCCAAGGCCTGAGCTCCCTTTCCATGAGGAAATTTTCCCCAAAATCCACCCTGAGCCTCCCCTGGCCCAGCCTCAGGCTGTTCCCTCTTATCCTGTTTTTCCCTGGGATCAGATCCCAACTCCCACCTGGCTCCAAACTTTCAGGGACTTGTGCAGAGCCACAAGGTCCCCCCTGAGCCTCCTTTTCTCCAGGCTCAGCCCCTTCCCAGCTCTTTCAGGAATTCTCCATCCCTTTCCAGCTCCCTCAGGAATTCTCCAGCCCTTTCCCAGCTCCCTCAGAAATTCTCCAGCCCCTTTCCAGCTCCCTCATGAATTCTCCAGCCCTTTCCCAGCTCCCTCAGGAATTCTCCAGCCCTTTCCCATCTCCCTTCCCTTCCCTGGACACCCTCCAGCCCCTCCAGGCTTTCTCTTTTTGGGAGATGCCCAAAACTGCCCCAGGATTTGAGGTTGTGGCCTCACCAGGGCCAGCACAGGGGACAAGGACACTGCCCTGGCCCTGCTGCCACCCCAGAGCTGCCCAGGGACCTCCAGTGGTCTCTTGCCCAACTGGTCTCATGTCCATCCAACTCATCCTCAAGGAGATAAAATTCCCAACCCAGACCTCACTCTTCTGAGGGAAAACCAGGACAGAAAACGCAGTGCTGAGGTTTTTAGCTCATTTGGGGTCCCCCAGAGCTGGCACAGCACACGGGCCTCCACTGGCCTCTTGCCCACCTGGGCACCCCAGGCTCATTTTCAGCCAACTCATGCTCAAGGAGATAAAATTCCCAACCCAGTGCTCACTTCTGAGGGAAAAACCAGGATAGAAAACGCAGTGCTGAGGTTTTTAGCTCATATGGGGTCCCCCAGAGCTGACACAGCCCAGGGACCTCCAGTGGCCTCTTGCCCACCTGGTCTCATGTCCATCCAACTCATCCTCAAGGAGATAAAATTCCCAACCCAGTGGTTTTTTCTGAGGGAAAAAACAGGACAGAAAATGCAGTGCTGAGGTTTTTAGCTCATTTGGGGCCCTCCAAATGAGCCACTGTCAGAGCTGGGTGACACACGAGCCACACAAGGTGACACATCCAGGTGGAGCTGAGCTCTCCTCTAACACCAGTTTCTGCTCCAATTTCTGCATTTCCAGCCTCCAAAGCAGCCCAGGAGCACAGGAGAGGAGGAAATGGAGCAGGGAGGGCTCAGCCCTCAGCTCCTCACGGGTTTCAAAGCTGGGCCCCACTGAGAAAAGGCCAAGATCAAATGGAGGATGAATGGCTGGAAGCAAACCCACTCTCAGCACTCGATCCACAGATGATTCCCCAGGGAACAGCCTGACAAAGAGGGCTCAGGGTTTCAGTGAAGCCTTTCTGGGGATGTTTTCTCCATGTGCTGTTTTTATGGATCACATAGGCACGGAAATCAAGGGAGATCCTGAGGGGACAGGGATGGACTTCACAGTCAGCCACCAACAAAGGGGCTGGTGGCAGAATGGGAACCAGCTCCCAGCAAACAAACAATGTGCAATTCTTGGCTGGAAACAATGGCTTGGAAAAATTATTATAAAAAAAAATTAAAATAAAAAAAGGGGGGGAAAAAAGACTTATTTCATGGTAATTCCAATGGACTCATCCTGCAATGAATTGCTGGATGAATTCTCCTCAGGAAGGTGTTCCTGAGAGGAAATCTCTTTTTGAGACGGAGACTTGGATGTGTAAAGTAAGAATCCTACTGGGAAATGCCACAGGTAGCTTTAAATCAATAAATAAACATGCTAAAAGCAGCAGTCAACTAAATAATAGTAAAAGCTAAAAGCAATACTAAAAGCAATATTAAAAATATTAAAAATATTAAAAAATATTAAAAGCTGAAAGCAAGGAAGAACCCTGACTTCGAGTTCTTCCCTTTCTTCCAGAAAATTTGCTTTTTCTGACAGATTTTATGATTTAGAATTTCATCTTTTCCAGTGGCCACGGAATGGTCTCTCCACACTCCTGAACACCAAGAAAGTCCTTCCCAACTCCCAGGAAGGTCCTTCCCAACAGGACAGGCCAGAAAATCTCCCTGTGCTGTTTCCTGGGGACAAGCCACGACTTTTTGGGAGCCACACGACTCAGCCCCATTCACCAAGTGACTCTTCTGGGAGGATTTTTTTGGATTTTCAGCCCAGGTTCCACTTTGTTCCTGCAGGAAGGGATGGCCCAGCTGCGTCTCCCCACCCTGCTTGGATTTGGGGAGGAAAACCAGGAAGGTTTTGACATCCATGTGCTCCCCAAATGTGGAATATTTGTATTTTAAGGCACAGGAACCAAGCTTGAACCCCAAACACCTCCAACCTCCTAAAGCCTCTCCAGTTTCCTTCCAGCCCTTCTTCCACATTCTCATCCTACAAATGGCCTTTTCCACACATTACTGAACACTTTTCCAAGAACTGGATAAATCCCACCTTCCCCTCATCTTTCTGCACAGTTTTAAAGGCCACAAGACTTATTTTAGCTCAAGAAACTGGGATGAGATCCATGAGGAAAAGCACTTTTCCTAATGAAAACAGCCTTGGCTTGAAGTTCCTTGCTGCTTTTAATGCACCACGCTGGTCCAACTTTGGCCAAATAATTGTTAAATTTTCGGTGACTAACCCATTGCTCCAGGAAGAATTAAAATAAACATTTATATTTTAAAATAGAAACGTTCTGGATAAAAGGAGAAAAAAAATCGACGTGACTCCAAAAAACCCCAGAGATGCCTGAGGTGAAGCCACTTAAAAAAAAGCTGCCCAAGGCAGTGTCAGGGCAGGATTTTTTCCCCTCACCTTGAGTTTCTGGGCTTCCCCCCGGACCTTGAGCAGCTCGGTGATGGAATCCACGAATCCTTGGTAGTGGAAGTTGCACATCTTCTCAATCTCACGGTCGTGGTTGCGGATCCGCGCCTCCAGCTTCTCCATGAAGCGCCCGTGCTCCTCCCCGTCATACACAGACCTGCAGGGACACCCCACATCAGAAACCCAGCTCTCATTCACCAGGAAGGGCCAAAATTTGACCCCAAAAACGTCCCCCTGGGACAAAGAGACTGGTCCTAAACCAGGCACCAAATTTGGGTTAAAAACGTTTCTAGTAGAAGACTTCGTCTTCTTTTTCCGCCATTTTGTGTTCCCTCATAGACAAACCAAACCCAAAATGTTTCTATTCCAAATCTTCTTTTCCTTTTTTCACCCATTTTGGTGTTCCCTGAGAGACCAGAACAACCCAAGAGGATCTGAAATGTTTCTATTCCAAACTTTTTGTCTTTTGCCACCATTTTGTGTGTCCTGAGAGACAAACCAAACCCAAAACATTTCCATTCCAACCTTTCTTTTCTCTTTTCCACCAGTTTCATGTTCTCTGAGAGACCAGAACAGGCCACTTGAAATGTTTCTATTTTAACCCTTTTTAATCTTTTTCCACCATTTTGGTGTTCCGAGCGACAAACCAAACCCAAAACATTTCCATTCCAACTTTTTTCCCCTTTTTCCACCATTTTTTGTTCCCTGAGAGGCGGATCTGCGCCTCCAGATTCTCCATGAAGCGCCCGTGCTCCTCCCCGTCATACACAGACCTGCAGGGACACCCCACATCAGAAACCTAGCTCTGATTCACCAGGAATGGCCAAAATCCAACCCCAAAAACACCCTCCTGGGATAAAGGGACTGGCCCTAAACCGGGCACCAAATTTGGGTTAAAAACATTTCTAGTCCAGGACTTCGTCTTCTTTTTCCGCCATTTTGTGTTCCCTCAGAGACAAACCAAACCCAGAATGTTTCTATTCCAACCTTTTTGTCTTTTTCCACCATTTTGGTGTCTCCTGAGAGACCAGAACAAACCAAGAGGACTTGGAATGTTCACATTTCAACTTTTTATTCCCTTTTTCCACCATTTGGTGTCCCCTGACAGACAAGCCACGATCTCGCGGTCGTGGTTGCGGATCCGCGCCTCCAGCTTCTCCATGAAGCGCCCGTGCTCTTCCCCGTCGTACACAGACCTGCAGGGATACCCCACATCAGAAACCCAGCTCTGATTCACCAGGAATGGCCAAAATTCACCAGGAATACCCAAATCTGAGCCCAAAAACGCCCTCCTGAGATAAAGAAACAGGCCCTAAACCAGGCGCCAAAATGCGTTTAAAAATGTTCCTATTCCAAGTCTTCTTCACGTTTTTCCACCATTTTGTGTCCCCTGAGAGAAAAGAACAACCCAGGAGGACCTGAGATGTTCCTGTTTCAAACTTTCTTTTCTTTTTTCACCATTTTGGTGTTTTCTGAGAGACAAACCAAACCAAAAACATTTCTATTCCAAGTATTTTTATTTTTCCACCATTTGGTGTTCCCTGAGAGACAAACCAAACCCAAAAGGTTTCTATTCCAAGTCTTCTTTCCATTTTTCCACATTTTGTGTTTCCTGAGAGACAAATCAAACCCCAAACATTTCTATTCCAAGTCTTTTTTCCCTTTTTCCAGCCATTTTGGTGTTCCCTGAGAGGCAGATCCACCCCTCCAGCTTCTCCATGAAGCGCTCATGCTCCTTCCTGTCGTATACAGACCTGCAGGGACACCCCACATCAGAAGCCCAGCTCTGATTCACCAGGAATGGCCAAAATTCACCAGGAATACCTAAAATCTGAGCCCAAAAACGCCCTCCTGGGATGAAGGGATTGGTCGTAAACCAGCCACCAAATTGCCGTGAAAAATGTTTCTAGTCCAAGACTTCGTCTGCTTTTTCCACCATTTTGTGTCCCCAAAGAGACAAATCAAACCCCACATGTTTCTATTCTAATATTTTTGTCTCTTTCCACCATTTTGGTGCTCCCTGAGAGACCAGAACAGCCCAACAGAACCTGATGAGAATGAGCAGAGGGAAAAGATGGGAATGAGCAGAGGGAAAAGATGGGAATGAGCAGAGGGAAAAGATGGGAATGAGCAGAGGGAAAAGATGGGAATGAGTAGAGGGAAAAGATGGGAATGGCCAGAGGGAAAACTTGGTAATGACCAGAGGGAAAAGATGGGAATGAGCAGAGAGAAAAAATGGGAATTACCAGAGAGAAAAGATGGGAATCAGTAGAGAGAAAACTTGGGAATGAGCAGAGAGAAAACTTGGGAATGAGCAGAGGGAAAGGATGGGAATGAGCAGAGAGAAAAGATGGGAATTACCAGAGAGAAAAGATGGGAATGAGTAGAGAGAAAAGATGGGAATGGCCAGAGGGAAAAGATGGGAGTGACAGAGCTGACCAAGCTGTAAGAATAAAGTATTTAATAATTATTAATCACAGCGGTGAGGAGCAACACTCCAGAAGGAATCAGAACTCCAAGAATCCAGGTGGACACTGGGAATTCCTTTTTCCTGCAGTGGGATCTGAACTCACTTCTCCCTTTGGAGAATTCCATTCTTACAACCCACACAGCCCTCAAAAAAAAAAAAACAGGAAAAAGAAATCCAGACAGAGCTAAAAAGCTGCAGAAAATCTATTTAATTCTTATTCTTTCAGGTCATTTCAGTTCTGCAGCTTTTCAGTGGCAAAACAGCAATGCCAGGATTTTAAAACCTCTTTAAATTCAGTGTAAAACAACCCAGACACCCAGAGCAGGTGATGGGGAGGATAATTGCCTTCTCCTGCTTGGTCTAAAGGTGGAAAAAAAGAGATTAAACTTCCTCAAATTCCAGGAGAGGCAGCACTGGAGTGATTTTCCTTCAGGTTTCAGGGAGTTTTGGGCTGCTGAGATGTGAAATTTGGAGCCCGAGTGCCATCTAGTGCTGCAAGGCCTCTTAGCAGGGTCCCATCAGTGACTCTCAGCTCCAAGAGGAGAATTCCAGTTAAAAAATCAAAAGTGGATAAATTTTGTTTGCATTGAGGGAGAAACTGAAACAAGAAAATCCCCACAGCAGTAATGACGTGGTTGTGCTCAAATTTGGGATTTCCATCTGACACTGGCGGGGGAAAAAAACACCTTAAAATTATTTTAAATATCCAGAAAAAAAATTTTTTGCAGGTGGCAAAGCTAAGAAATAAATGTCTGATGAGTAAAACCCTTTGGTTATTAGAAATTATATTATTTTACTACTTTTTAGCCAAACTTTTAGTGTTGAAAAAATAAAGTTTGGTGCCAGACAGGAAGGAAACACCAGGATGTGATGGGAAGCTCTTTCCTTCTGAGCTCTCCTGCCCCTCCAGGATCCCTTTTCCAGAAAAATCCAGTCCTGGACCTTCCCTTCTGAGCACTCTTGATCCTCCAGGATCCTTTTCCAGAATAAACCAACCCTGGACTTTCCCTTCTGATCCTCCAGGATCTCTTTTCCAGAAAAATCCAGTCCTGAACCTTCTCTTCTGAGCTCTCCTGCCCCTCCAGGATCCTTTTACAGAATAAACCAGCCCTGGATCTTCCTTTCTGAGCTCTCCTGATCCTCCAGGATCATTTCCCAGGAAAATCCAGCCTTGGACCTTCCCTTCTGAGCACTCTGGATCCTCCAGGATTCCTTTTTTCAGAATAAACCAGTTCTGGACCTTCCCTTCTGAGCTTTCCTAGGATCTCTTTTCCAGGATAAATCCAGTTCTGACCTTTCCAGAATCCCTCCAGGATCCTTTTCCAGGACGAACCAACCCTGGATCTTCCCTCTCTGAGCTTTCCTGCTCCTCCAGGATCCCTTTTCCAGAATAAACCAGCTCTGGACTTTCCCTTCTGATCCTCCAGAATCTCTTTTCCAGGAAAACCCAGCCCTGGTCTTTCCAGGATCCCTCCAGGATCCTTTCCCAAGAAAATCCAGTCCTGGATCTTCCTTTCTGAGTTCTCCTGCCCCTCCAGGATCTCTTTTCCAGGATGAACCAGCTCCGGACTTTCCCTTCTGATCCTCCAGGATCTGTTTTCCAGAAAAATCCAGTCCTGAACCTTCCTTTCTGAGCTCTCCTGCCCCTCCAGGATCCTTTTACAGAATAAACCAGCCCTGGATCTTCCTTTCTGAGCTCTCCTGATCCTCCAGGATCATTTCCCAGGAAAATGCAGCCTTGGACCTTCCCTTCTGAGCTCTCCTGATCCTCCAGGATCCCTTTTCCAGGATAAATCAGCTCTGGACCTTCCCTTCTGATCCTCCAGGATCTCTTTTCCAGGATAAATCCAGTCCTGGTCCTTCCCTTCTGAGCTCTCCTGACCCTTCAGGATTCCTCTTCTAGGATGAACCAGCTCTGCACTTTCCCCTTCTGAGCTCTCCTGCTCCTCCAGGATCCCTTTTCCAGGATAAACCAGCTCTGGACCTTCCCTTCTGAGCTCTCCTAGGATCTCTTTTCCAGGAAAACCCAGCCCTGGCCTTTCCAGAATCCCTCCAGGATCCTTTTCTAGGATGAACCAGCCCTGGATCTTTCTTTCTAAGCTCTCCTGATCCTCCAGGATCATTTCCTAGGAAAATCCAGCCTTGGACCTTCCCTTCTGAGCACTCTTGATCCTCCAGGATCCCTGTTTGCAGAATAAACCAACCCTGGACCTTCCCTTCTGAGCTCTCCTAGGATCTCTTTTCCAGGATAAATCCAGTCCTGGCCTTTCCAGAATCCTTCCAGGATCCTTTTCCATGAAAATCCAGCCCTGGGTCTTTCTGAGTTATTCTGATCATCCAAGATCTCTTTTCCAGAAAAATCCAGTTCTGATCCTTCCCTTCTGAGTTCTCCTAGGATCTCTCTTCCAGAAAAATCCAGTTCTGGCCTGTCCAGAATCCCTCCAGGATCCCTTTTCCAGGATCAACCAACCTTGAGCTTTCCCTTCTGAGCTCTCCTGCTCCTCCAAGATCCCTTTTCCAGGATAAATCAGCTCTGGACTTTCCCTTCTGATCCTCCAGGATCCTTTTCCAGGAAAATCCAGTCCTGAACCTTCCTTTCTGAGCTCTCCTGCTCCTCCAGAATCCCTTTTCCAGGATAAACCAGCTCTGGATCTTTCTTTCTGAGCTCTCCTGATCCTCCAGGATCATTTCCTAGGAAAATCCAGTTCTGAACCTTCCCTTCTCAGTTCTCCTAGGATCTCTTTTCCAGGATAATCCAGTCCTGACCTTTCCAGAATCCCTCCAGGATCCTTTTCCAGGATGAACCAACCCTGGGCTTTCCCTTCTGAGCTCTCCTGCTCCTCCAGGATCCTTTTCCAGGATGAACCAACCCTGGATCTTTCTTTCTGAGCTCTCCTGATCCTCCAGGATCCCTTTCCCAGGAAAATCCAAAACTCCAGGATGGACAATCCAAAGCTCCAGGATGGACATTCCAAGGAAAATCCAAAGCTCCAGGATGGACAATCCAAGGACAATCCAAAGCTCCAGGATGGACATTCCAAGGAAAATCCAAAGCTCCAGGATGGACAATCCAGAATTTTGGGATGTTTCTACCTCTGGAACCTTCTCCCACAGGAGAACTCAGTGAGCCCATGGTGATCCTCACCTCCAAATAATCAACATTAAATACTCAATTTGATGGTTCAAAGAACAAACGTCTCCCCTTCAACGCCCCTAAATCCCACCAAAATCCCACCAAAATCCCACCAAAATCCCACCAAAATCCCAAATCCCATCTTCCCCCTGGCTCTGGTACCTCCTCAGGTGCCATCAGTGCTGGGAAACCCTCCTGGAGATCCCAAATCCTTGGAGCCACAGGAGCAGCATCACCCACCTGGCACTGCCAGATCCACTCACTGAGCACCAAATATTCCCACATTTTCCCACCTTGGGAAATTCCCTTTTCCTGCCCTCAAATTTTTGGAATCTCCTCTGCATTTCCAGCTCCATCTGCACCACCCCCCACAGGAACATTTCTCCTGCTCCAAACACAGCCTGGAATTCTCCTGGAATCACCAGGAATTCAGGAGACATCCAGAAAAAACACTGTAAAAAGAGAATTATCTGCAATTTGCATTTTTGGCTGTGAATAATCCTGACAGCACAAGGCAAAGCTACAGTGAGGAGGAAAAAAACCAAGAATAAACAAGAAATAAATTCATTTTGGGCTGTTCTTTCTGCTGATTTTAACAACAGGCTGGGACAGAGCTACAGAAAACCATCCTGCAGGCTGCTTTTTTTTTTAAATCCTTTTTTGCCATTAAAAAATTGCTGGTCAGAAAAGCTGCTCCACAAAAAGGTTTTTTTTGATTGAAAAAGTCTGAGGCAGAGGGGCTGTCCCACGTTGCACTTATCTGGTAAATCCAGAGCAGGCTGTAATTCTTCCCTGAAGCTCTGCTCACTGACAGATCTCTCTGCATTAAGGGTTTTTAAAGTGCACTCACTAAATAAAACTATAGAAAAAAAAGGGCTTTGAAATTCCTTGGATTGGGTTGTTCAGTTTCACAATTTTCAGCATCCGTTAAAAATCTGCTTCATTTTTGGTTTTGTTTTTTTTTTTCTGAAAGGTCAAATTGGAAAAAAAAATCTTTCCAGGAAAGGCACAAATGAATCAGGAGCTGCCACGTGCAGCCTGGAGCTCCTGCAAAGTTTATCCCCCAAAATAGAGGGGATAAAGGAAAGGTGGAGCAGAAATGGGATGGATCAAAGATGTGGTTGTGTCAGGGGGCAGAAAGTCATGGAATAATCTGGAATAACATGGAATTCTCCAAGGAATGGAAATCTATCCAACCCCTGGCCCTGCCCAGACACCCCAACAATCCCAGCCTGTGCCAGGGAGCAGAAAGTCATGAAATAACCTGAGATCCAACCCTTGACCCTGCACAGACACCCCAACAATCCCACCCTGTGCAAGAGGACAAAATCATGGAATGTCCTTGAGATCCACAGGGATTGTCCAGTTCAGCTCCTGGCCCTGCACAGACACCTCAAAATCCCACCCTGTGCAAGGGGTCAGAAAATCATGGAATAATCTGGAAAGACATGGAATTCTCCAAGGAATCAGAAAATCATGGAATATCCTGAGATCCAAGTCCTGACCCTGCACAGACACCCCAAAATCCCACCCTGTGCCAGGAGGCAGAAAGCCACAGAATAATCTGGAATAACATGGAATTCTCCAAGGAATGGAGATCCACAGGGATTGTCCATCCAAACCCTTTCCCTGCACAGACATCCCAACAATCCCACCCTGTGCCAGGGGACAGAAAGTTATGGAATAATCTGGAATAACATGGAATTCTCCAAGGAGTGAAAATCCACAGGGATTGTCCATACAACCCTTTTCCCTAAACAGGCACCCCAAAATCCACCCTGGACCAGGGGACAAAGTCATGGAATAACCTGAACATCCACAGGGATTGTCCAGTTCAGCTCCTGACCCTGCCCAGACACCCCATTTTGGATCCATTTTGTGACCATTTTGGGTCCATTTTTGGACTATTTTGGGTCCATCTTGGGTCCATCTTGGGACTCTTTTCAGGACCTTTTTGTGAACATTTTGGGTTCGTTTTGGAACCATCTTGGGTCCATTTTGGGACCATTTTTGGGTCCATTTTGGGACCATCTTGAGTCCACTTTGGGACCATCTTGGGACCATTTTTGGACTACTTTGGGTCCATCTTGGGACCATTTTGGGATCTTTTTGTGACCATTTTGGGACCACTTTGGGACCACTTTGGGACCATCTTGGGACCCTTTTGGGACCATTTTGGGACCATTTTTGGGTCCATCTTGGGTCCATTTTTAGGACCATCTTGGGTCCACCTTGGGTGCAGCCCTGCCCAGGCTCCTGTCCTGCCCAAGGTGTACCTTAAAGACCTTTCACTAAATCCCTCCTTTATTCTCCAGCTCTGCCCAGCCTCTGTTCCAGCTCAGCCTTCCCAAGGCACCACCACGGCGGGGACCCCTCCCACCACCCCAGGGTGCTCCAAACAACATTTCCCCACCCCTGCAGTGTCCAAGACCACCTTGGACAGGGTTTGGAGCACCCTGGGACACTGGGAGGTGTCCAGAGGTGACACTGGAAAGGTTTTGAGGTCCCAAACCATCCCCTGATCCCATCAATCACAGCAGGGCTGACCCAACCCCGTTCCCAACCAGGAATGTAAATAAATCCAGCTGGAAATGCAGAGGGGAAAATCTGCAGGGATGGAATGAAAGAGCTCTGGGACAATGCAGGGAGGACAAGTTTGGGGACAACACAAGTGGCTTTTGTTTCCAATTAATAGAGGAACAAATTCCTGACTCTGCTGAGGACTTCAATCTTCTTTATTTCTTTTTTTCTTCCCTCATTTTAAAATTTCTGTAGTGGTTTTGAATCCCTCCGAAACATTTTCTTCTCATTACGGGACATAAAAGCATTAGCAGTTTGTTTAATCTCAGCCTAACTTTTGTCATAAACAAATTAACTACCGAGCACGGCAGAAGAACAATAAAAATTACTTCAAGAAAAACAAAAATAAAAATAAAAAGTGACTTCAAGAGTGGTGCAACAGCTCCACGGGAAAAAAAGGGGCAAAGGGAGTTTTGAGATTAATGCCTGGTTTAAACTGGCAGGAGTTTAAATCTTGGGATTTTAAAGTTTATCCAATTAGGACAAAGATTTCCTACTGAGGTGGTTCCACCTCGGGTTACCTGAGTGGGGAATTCACTTTTTGTTTTCATTCTGCCAATTAAACAGAAGTGATTTAAGCCCAGAATCAAAGCCCAAAATTTAAACCCGAAATTTAAACCCGAAATTTAAATCCAAAATCTAAGACCAAGATCTAAGACCAAAACTTAAACTCAAAATTTAAGCTCAAAACTTAAACTTAAAATTTAAATCCCAAATTTAAGTCCAGAACTGAAGCCCAAAATCAAGCCCAAAATTTAAGCCCCAAATTTAAGTTCAGAACTGAATTAAAGCCCAGAACAGAAGCCCAAAATCAAGGCCAAAATCAACCTCAATATTTAAACCCAAAATTTAAGCCCCAAATGTAAACTCAGAATTGAATTAAGGCCCAGAACTGAAGCCCAAAATTTAAGCTCAAAATTTAAACCCCAAATGCAAGCCCAGAACTGAATTAAGGCCCAGAACGGAAGTCCAAAATGTAAATCCCAAATTTAAACCCGAAATTTAAGCCCAGAACTGAATGAAAGTCCAGAACTAAAGCCCAAAATCAAGCCCAAAACTTAAACTCAAAATTTAAACCCCAAATGTAAGCCCAGAATTGAATTAAGGCCCAGAATGGAAGCCCAAAATTTAAATCCCAAATTTAAACCCGAAATTTAAGCCCAGAACTGAATGAAAGCCCAGAATTGAACCCCAAAATCAAGCTCAAAATTTAAGCTCAAAACTTAAAATTTAAACCCCAAATTAAAGCCCAGAACTAAAGCCCAAAATTTAAGCTCAAAATCTAAACACAAAATCTAGGCCCACTCTGCCATGTCCTGTCACCCCACACAGGTCCACCCTTACACCAAAAACACAAAACAGACCAATTTCTGGCCTCAATTCCCACAAACCACATCCAGATTCCCCTCAAAAAATCACCCCAAAAAACCCCCTGGGATTTGTCTGGCCTCAATTCCCACAAACCACATCCAGATTCTCCTCAAAAATCACCCCAAAAATCTCCAATATTTTTCTGGCCTCAATTCCCACAAACCACACCCAGATTGTCCTCAAAAATCACCCCAAAACCTCTGGGACTTTTCTGGCCTCAATTCCCACAAACCATCCAGATTTTCCTCAAAAATCACTACAAAAACCTCCTGGACTTTTCTGGCCTCAAATCCCACAAACCACATCCAGATTCCCCTCAAAAATCACCCCAAAAACCACCAGGACTTTTCTGGCCTCAATTCCCACAAACCACATCCAGATTCCCCTCAAAAA
>JBBMKD010000170.1:71234879-71245161 GCA_037834095.1 Argya squamiceps
TGCTGGGGCTGCCCCTGGATCCCTGGGAATGTCCAAGGCCAGGTTGGATCCACCTGGGACAGTGGGAGCTGTCCCTGAACATGGAACAAGATGATCCGTGAGGTTCCCTCATCCCAAACCCTTTGATGAGTCAGGTCCTCATTAATGAGTAACGAGGGCCAGCGAGGAGCTCACAGATTAACCCAGCCCAGAGCAGGGAGCAGAGCTCTGTGCTCAAGGTCCTGTCCCAGAGACTTTCCATGCCTTAATGAGTAATTAGTTAGTTTGCTATGGAGGTTAATGGGGAGGCACTGCAGAAATGATCTGTGATTAATTAAACAACCTCCAGTTGGTGCAGGCAGAGCAGCTGAGCTGAGCTGGGCTGGAGCTGAGCTGGGACTAGGGCTGGATTCAAACTGGGATTAGAGTTGGATTCAAACTGGAACTAGGGCTGGACCCAAACTGGGACTAGGGCTAGATCCAAACTGGGACTAGGGCTGGATCCAAGCTGGAACTAGGGCTGGATTCAGGCTCAGCCTAGGGCTGGATTCAAACTGGAACTAGGGCTGGATTCAAACTGGGCCTAGGACTGGATCCAAACTAGGCTAGGTCCAAACTGGGACTATGGCTGGATTCAAACTGGGATTATGGCTGGATCCAAGCTGGAACTAGGGCTGGATCCAAACTGGGACTAGGGCTGGATCCAAGCTGGGACTAGGGCTGGATTCAGGCTCAGCCTAGGGCTGGATCCAAACTGGGCCTATGTCTGGATCCAAACTGGAACTAGGGCTGGATTCAAACTGGGCCTAGGGCTGGATCCAAACTGGGACTAGGGCTGGATCCAAACTGGGACTAGGGCTGGATCCAAACTGGGATTATGGCTGGATTCAAGCTGGGCCTAGGATTGGATCCAAACTGGGCCTAGGGCTGGATCCAAGCTAGGCTAGGTCCAAACTGGGATTATGGCTGGATCCAAGCTGGGACTAGGGCTGGATCCAAACTGGGCCTAGGTCTGGATCCAAGCTGGGTCTAGGGCTGGATCCAAGCTTTGGCATCTCTCCTGGAGCTGGTCTGAACCTACCAAACCCTCCAGGGGTTGGAGTGGGCTCTGCAGACCAACACCACCCCCAGCCCAGTGGGAAAAGCTGCCAGAATTTGATTTTCCCTTGTTTTTTCCACACACCACCCCAAAGCCAGACTCTGTCTCGCTCAGCCGGGTGCCTTTCAAGCCTCCTTCCCCTGAATCCTGGAATCCCAGAATGGTTTGGGTTGGGATGGATTTAAAGCTCATCCAGAGCCAGCCCCAGGTGGCTCCAGGCCTTCTCCAGCCTGGCCTTGGACAGGGTTGGGGAATCCACAACTTCCCTGGGCTGCCTGTGCCAGACCTCACCCCCTCACAGGAAGAAATTCCTTCCTAAAACGGACCCAAATTTCCCCTGTTTCAGTTTGTTCCCATCACTCCTTGTCCTGTCACTGCAAAAAGAATCCTCCCACCAGGCTGAAGCCAGGCTGAGCTGCTCCTGTGCCTCCCCCAGGATTTGGGGACATGGTGTTCTCCCCAAGGATTTGGGGAGATTGTGTTGTCCCCCAGGATTTGGGGACATGGTGTTGTCCCCAAACCACATCCTCACTGTCTCTTTCCTTGACCAAAGCCACCAGGTCACATCCATCCTCCTCCACTGCTGCCATACCTGCATTCCTAATCCTCCACCCTCCCTCAAAACCTTCCTGAGCATGGGATAATCCCAGAAAATCCCTGTCATTCCCTGTTGGAATTCTGGAAATTCCCCGACAATTCCCACCCTGCTGCGATCCCGGCGGGCTCTGGAAGATCCCAGCCCTGATTTCAGACAGAAAGGATGACCAAGCTCCCATCCCTCAGCCTTTTCCCAAACACTAAATAATCCCCTAAATCCCTGTCATTCCCATCCTGTTGGGATCCCGGCAGGCTCTGGAAGATCCTCAGCTCTGAGTTCAGACAGAAAGGACGAGAAAATGATTCTCATCCCTCCTGTGCTGATGGCTCAGCCCTTTCCCAAACACGAAATAACCCAAATAATCCCTGTCATTCCCTGTTGGAATTCTGGAAATTCCCCGGCAATTCCCACCTTGCTGCAATCCCGGCAGGCTCTGGAAGATCCCAGCACTGATTTCAGACAGAAAGGATGAGAAAACCATGCCCATTCCTCCTGTGCCGATGGCTTAGCCCTTTCCCAAACAAATCCCTGTCATTCCCTGTTGGAAATCTGGAAATTCCCCGACAATTCCCACCCTGCTGCGATTCTAGCAGGCTCTGGAAGATCCCAGCCCTGATTTCAGACAGAAAGGATGACCAAGCTCCCATCCCTCAGATCCCTCCTGTGTCAATGGCTCAACCTTTCCCCAAACATTAAATAATCCCAAAAATCCCTGTCATTCCCATCATGCTGCGATCCTGGCGGGCTCTGGAAGATCCCAGCCCTGATTTCAGACGGAAAAGATGACCAAGCTCCCATCCCTCCTGTGCTGATGGCTCAGCCCTTTCCCAAACACGAAATAACCCAAATAATCCCTGTCATTCTCTCTTGGAATTCTGGAAATTCCCCGACAATTCCCACCCTGCTGCGATCCCGGCAGGCTCTGGAAGATCCCAGCCCTGATTTCAGACAGAAAGGACGAGAAAATGATGCTCATCCCTCCTGTGCAGATGGCTCAGCCTATTACCAAACACAGAATAATCCCAAAGAATCCTTGTCATTCCCTTCCTGTTGGGAATTCCCATCCCGGCGGGCTCTGGATGATCCCAGCTCTGAGTTCAGAGAGAAAGAGTGACCAAGCTCCCATCCCTCCTGTGCTCGTGGTTCAGGCTTTCCCAAACACTAAATAAACCCCAACAAATCCCTGTCATTCCCTGTTGGGAATTCTGGAAATTCCCCGACAATTCCCACCCTGCTGCGATCCCGGCGGGCTCTGGAAGATCCCAGCCCTGATTTCAGACAGAAAGGAACGATCACCCCGCGCCGCTCCCATCCCGTGCGGGATCCCACGGCAATCCCAGCCCTTCTCCTCGCCCAGGGCCTCTCCCCATCCCCTGGAGCTCCCGGTCCGGGGTTTTGCGGCGGAGCTGCGGCGCTTTGGGGCCGGGAGCCGCATTCACATTCCTGCCGCGAGCGCACTTGTCAGCCGAGCTGTCAGTGCCGCCGTAATGGGGCCACGGCGGTCACTCGTGTTGGGAGTAAACACAGCCCGATCTGAGAAAACAAGAGCAGAGCCCCGAGCTCCCGGCACGGCTGCAAAGCCCCGCCGCTTCCCCGGGGGGAGTTCAGGCTCCTCCAGCGCTCCCCGACCCAAAAAAACCCACCCCCGGTAGGGATGGAAGGCATTGCCGGCATCCCTGAGATGTGACTGCGGGGGTTTGGGGTTGTTGGGGACATGTAGGGGACTTTTGGGGACATGCTTGGCCTGCACTGCTTGGGGACACGAGGAGCAGCTCGGTGATTTCCAGCTCCAGCTGCGGCCGGAGCGCTCGGTTCTGGGTTTTTTTAAACTTTAAAAAATGGATTTTTGTACATTCCGGAGCTGCCCTGAGCATGGGGGATCTGTTTGGAGTGATGGTTCAGCCTCTTTGTCACCCTTCAGCATCTCCCCTCCAGCCCTGGGTCCTCCTGTCACCTCCAGCGGTGTCACCAGCGCCAGGAGGGGACACCTGGGCCAGGTGGGACCGAGCCAGTTCCACAGGGACCAGAGGGGTCGTGAGGAGGAGGAGGAGGAAGAACAGCAGCTCTGGGAATCCTCAACGCCGCTTCTTCGTTTGGGAATATTCTCCCCAACTTCCAAACCCTCCCAACAAAGGGAAAAAAATAAAATAATAATAATAATAAAGAAGATAAAAAAAGAAAAAGAAAAAGCCGCGGATTTGGGACAAAAGAGGGAATGGGGAGAGCGGCACAGCCCCATCCCTCACGCCCCAAATCCATGGGATGCTGCTTTCCCCACTCCCCGGCGCGGTTTATTCACAGCCACAAACCCGAAAAAAAACCAAAAAAAAAGAGCTCCAAACGCCACCGAATATTTCCTGCGGGCGGGGAGGGGAGAGCGGGGCAGTTTTTATCCTCCTCCAAACCTCCGACGCGAAATGTTGGGGGGTCACTCCTCCTTTGAAATCCCCCGCGGCCTTTCTTCCCATTAAACCCGCTCCCAGCTCAGAAGTTTCTTCCCCACCCTCTCCCCCCGCTCCGTTTTTTGGTGTTTTGTTGGTTTTTTTTTTAATTTAATAATAAAGCATCTCAGATCTCGGAGCTGCAACTCATCTCACACCTAAGCGAGATTGCGTTTTGCACAAGCCTTTCAGCTGTTTTCTCAATCTCTCCTCTGTCTCATTCTCAATTCAGGCAGTTGCTATAGGTATGTTTTAATCCCCAGCATGGTAGATTTTAATTAGTCTTTGTACAGATGGCCAATTAACATTCATTACTTTTGCCTTGAGCGATTAATTATGAGTTTGGATAGAAGGGGAGATGCAGACAGGAAAGATGGGCAGGTGAATAAAAAAAGGGATTTTAATCAGAGTTTGGGAATTTTTTTTCTCTCTTTCTGATTTATATATATATACACGGGCACATGGGAAGAGGAGGGGAAAAGAGGCGAGTTCCATTCCCAGAGAGACATTCCAGACCTGAAGCGGCGGGAATCGCATCCCCAACCGGTGATGCTGCAATTTTTGGGGCTGTGATCCAGCCAAACCTCACGCAGAGATGGACAAATCGAGGCAGGGAGTGACCCCAGCGCTTTGGGAACCCTCATCCCAAAGTATTTAGGTGCCTGACCATCCCCTCTTTGCTCCTGTAGCACTGGGGACAGCGGCGACACAGAGCCAGCTCCATGTGAGCGATTGTCCCCTCCCAGAGCCCCGGTGACACGTCGCTAATTCTTCCTAATTGATTTTTCACGCCGCTGGGAGGGGAGGGAGACGGTGACATCCAACAACAGAGCCCCGATGTCGCGGCTTTCTGCGGCATGAAAGGGGCCGGCGTCTCCCTCCGGAGCCCGGATGCCTCTGCCGGGGCTGGGTATCCATGGAGAGCCTTTCCCGAGCCTTTCCCGAGCCTTTCCAGCAGCATTCGGGGACTCGAGAGAAAACACAAAACCCCTCCGGGCCGATCCGATCCGTGCCCGCTGCCCTTGGCACGGGGGGCTGTGCCCAAATTCCCGCTGTGGGAGCGGGTTTGGGGCTGATCCCCACGGCAAATGGGATTTTTTTCCTGTGGGATATAAGAACGGGGGGAGGATGTTTGGAGTGAGATCCATCCCAAAGGACTCGGGGGAGGTTTTCCCTGGAGCTGGGCTCGCTCTGGGGTTCGGGGTTGGGGATTCCCGCAGGAGTTTTCCCGGGATGGGGAAATGGAGGAGCAGGAAGGGGTTGGATCCCTCCCGGGGTTGGAGATTCCTGGAGTTTTCCTGGAATCGCAGGAGGATCAGGAAGGTCCCGGAGCCCGCTCGGGGTTGGTGATTCCCGGAGTTTTCCCAGGATTGGGATCGCTGGAGGAGCAGGAAGGGGTTGGATCCCTCCCGGGGTTGGAGATTCCAGCAGGAATTTTCCCGGGATGGGGAAATGGAGGAGCAGGAAGGGGCCGGGGTTGGTGATTCTCGCAGTTTTCCCAGGACTGGGATCGCTGGAGGAGCAGGAAGGGCCCGGAGCCCACCCGGGGTTGGAGATTCTCGCAGGAGTTTTCCTGGAATCGCTGGAGGAGCAGGAAGGGCCCGGAGCCCGCTTGGGGTTGGTGATTCCCGAAGGAGTTTTCCCGGGATGGGGAAATGGAGGAACAGAAAGGGGCCGGGGTTGGTGATTCCCGAAGGAGATTTCCCGGGATGGGGCACTCGGGAGGAGTAGGAAGGGCCCGGAGCCCTCTTGGTGTTGGAGATTCCCGCAGGAGTTTTCCTGGAATCGCAGGAGGAGCAGGAGGGGGTTGGATCCCTCCCGAGGTTGGAGATTCCCGCAGGAGTTTTCCTGGAATCGCAGGAGGAGCAGGAAGGGGTTGGATGCCTCCCGGGGTTGGCGATTCCCGCAGTTTTCCCATGATTGGGATCGCTGGAGGATCAGGAAGGGCCCGGAGCCCTCCCGGGGTTGGAGATTCCCGCAGGAGTTTTCCTGGAATCGCAGGAGGAGCAGGAAGGGCCCGGAGCCCGCTTGGGGTTGGATATTCCCGGAGTTTTCCCAGGATTGGGATCGCTGGAGGAGCAGGAAAGGGCCCGGAGCCCGCTTGGGGTTGGAGATTCCCTCAGTTTTCCCGGGATGGGGAAATTGAGGACCAGGAAGGGGCCGGGATTGGTGATTCCCGCAGTTTTCCCGGGATGGGGCACTCGGGATGGAGCAAGAAGGGCCCGGAGCCCGCTCGGGGTTGGAGACTCCCGCAGGAGATTTCCCGGGATCGCAGGAGGAGCAGGAAGGGGTTGGATCCCTCCTGGCACGGCGGGGATGTGGCTGAGGTGTCCCCGGCACGGGGAGATGTCACCTGCCTGTGGATGGTTGTGTCACCTGAGTCCCGGAGGGGTCCCTGAGTGGCTGTGCCACCTGGATGTCAGTGTTCCCTGAGTGTCACCTGGATCCCAGATTTTTCCCTGAATGTCACCTGGATGTCAGTGTTCCCTGAGTGTCACCCAGACCCCAGCATGTTCCCTGGGTGTCACCTGGATCCCAGCATGTTCCCTGGGTGTCACCTGGATCCCAGATTGTCCCCTGGGTGTCACCTAGATCCCAGCATGTTCCCTGAGTGTCACCTGGATCTCAGTGTTCCCTGAGTGTCCCCTGGGTGTCACCTAGATCCCAGAGTGTCCCCAGAGTGTTTCCCCACCCTGCCCATCACCCATCCCACCTCTGAGGCTGCTCAGAGCTCCGGGCAGGGCTGAGAGCCCCAACACCCCAAATCCACACTGGGCACCCACCCAGGGGTGCTGCCGCTGCTGCTGCCACCAACTCCTCCAGGAGCCACATCCCAGCTCTGCCACCCTCAGGGACCAGTGTGGCCTCAGCCAGGATGTCCCCACCAAGCTGGGACACACAGAGAGGGCACCCAGACCCCTCAGGGCACCCCAGGGTGCTCTTGGATGGGACAGAGGGAGCACAGGAGGCTCAGCCAGGCTGTCCCCATCTGCTGGGACACAGCAGCCACCAGGGAGGGCACCCAAACCTCTCTGAGCACCCCAGGGTGCTCCTGGGTGGGACACAGGGAACACAGGAGACTTGGCCAACACAGGGGGGACAGACAGCAGCCACCAGGGAGGGCACCCAGACCTCTCTGAGCACCCCAGGGTGCTCCTGGGTGGGACAGAGGGAGCACAGGGGGCTCAGCCAGGCTGTCCCCATCAAGCTGGGACACACAGCAGCCACCAGGGAGGGCACCCAAATCTCTCCTAGCACCCCAGGGTGCTTCTGGATGAGACAGAGGGAGCACAGGAGGCTTGGCCAACACAGCTGGGACACACAGCAGTCACCAGGGAGGGCACCTAGACCTCTCAGGGCACCCCAGGGTGCTCTTGGGTGGGACAGAGGGAGCAGGGGAGGCTTAGCACAGTCTGTCCGCACCTGCTGGGACACACAGCAGCCACCAGGGAGGGCACCCAGACCCCTCAGGGCACCCCAGGGTGCTCCTGGATGGGACAGAGGGAGCAGGGGAGGCTCAGCCAACACAGGAGGGACACACAGCAGCCACCAGGGAGGGCACCCAGACCTCTCTGAGCACCCCAGGGTGCTCCTGGGTGGAACACAGGGAGCACAGGAGGCTCAGCACAGTCTGTCCCCACCAAGCTGGGACACACAGGGAGGGCACCCAGACCTCTCTGAGCACCCCAGGGTGCTCCTGGGTGGCACGGAGGGAGCAGGGGAGGCTTGTCACAGCCCTGTCCCCACCTGCAGAGCCGTGGCAGGGTATGGCCCTCCGGCAGTGTGTGCCATGGAAAAATGTGCACATTTCCTAAAAGCAATATGGAGCAGCTAAATATACTGCTCACAAATCTGTTTACACTAATAATGGCTGGGAGCCTGCCATCCATATGACTGCACGGGAAACCATTGATTCAACAGAAAATTCGCTGCAAATCCCTTTGCAGCAGGAGGAGGAGGAGGAGGAGGAGGAGGAGGAAGAAAATCGAGGCGTTTTATATTTAAATTTTTTTTCACCTTTTTAAAAAAAATTTTGTTTTATTTTATGGTTGTTTGTTGGGGAAAGTGGGACAGGGAGATGCCGGCACAGGCTGGCAGAGGCTCTGCCCATCCCTCGTCCCCCTCTCCCTCCTCTCAGCCCCCGGGGGATGGGGATACTCAGCAAAATCAGGATTTCCCAGAGCGGCTCCAAGCACTGGGAGCTGCCTCCAGGGCAGAAATGAGCACAATATTTACCCATTTCCCACCCGACGGACGGGTCCGAGGCAGAATTTTGGCGCCGCTCTCTTTCCCATTTTCTAAAAAAAAAAAAAAAAAAAGGAGAAAAAAAGAGAAAAAAAAAGAGAAAAAAAAAGAGAAAAAAAAGAGGGAAAAAAATAAAAAAACGCTCCGGAATTGGCAGCTCGTGGCGTATTAATGGAAATGCTGCAGACTTGGCTCCCGCTCACCTCCCCAACATAATGTTAAATGGCAGCAAGGCACTATAGCAGTCATTTACATATGGTGCTTATAGACGCCAAACTTATTAACACAATAAAACTGCTGCGCCAGGAGGAGCTTTCCTGCCTATTTTTCTCCTGGAGAAATGTCAGTGTTGGAAGCACCTTGCCGCCTCGTATGGAAACACCCGGGGCTGCCTTTCATATGGCAGCGGCAAAATAAATAAATGACTCAGCCAGGGGCCCCCTCCGACCACTCCCCGGGGGGAAGGAGGGAGGAGGATCCGGGCTTGGGGCCGGAATTCACCACGATCCACCAGAAACCCACGGAAAAAAAATACATTTTTTATTGGGGGCGGCTCCACGCCAGGATTGCCTTTAACCTCCGTGGTCTGAGGTGTCCCCAAAGTGTCCCCAAAGCTGGAAGGGACAGTCTGGGGGATTTCTGGATGGATTTTGTCCCCAAGGTGTCCCCAAAGCTGTCCCCAAAGTTGGAAGGGACAGTCTGAGTGATTTCTGGATGGATTTTGTCCCCAAAGCTGGAAGGATTTTCTCCCCAAAGCTGGATGGATTTTGTCCCCAAGGTGTCCCCAAAGCTGGAAAGGACAGCCTGGGTGATTTCTGGATTGATTTTCTCCCCAAAACTGTCCCCAAAGCTGGAAGGATTTTGTCCCCAAAAGTGTCCTCAAAGATGGAAGGGACAGCCTGGGTGATTCCTGGATGGATTTTGTCCCCAAGGTGTCCCCAAAGCTGGAAGGGACAGTCTGGGGGATTCCTGGATGGATTTTGTCCCCAAGGTGTCCCCAAGGTGTCCCCAAAGCTGGAAGGGACAGTCTGGATTTATTTTGTCCCCAAAGCTGGATGGATTTTGTCCCCAAGGTGTTCCCAAAGCTGGAAGGGACAGCCTGGGTGATTTCAGGATGGATTTTGTCCCCAAAGCTGGAAGGGTTTTGTCCCCAAAATGTCCCCAAAGCTGGAAGGGACAGACTGGGGGATTCCAGGATGGATTTTGTCCCCGAGGTGTCCCCAAGGTGTCCCCAAAGCTGGAAGGGACAGTCTGGATGATTCCTGGATGGATTTTGTCCCCCAGATGTCCCCAAGGTGTCCCCAAAGCTGGAAGGGACATCCTGAGTGATTTCTGGATGGATTTTGTCCCCAAAGCTGGAAGGATTTTCTCCCCAAAGCTGGATGGATTTTGTCCCCAAGGTGTCCCCAAAGCTGGAAAGGACAGCCTGGGTGATTTCTGGATTGATTTTCTCCCCAAAACTGTCCCCAAAGCTGGAAGGATTTTGTCCCCAAAACTGTCCTCAACGATGGAAGGGACAGTCTGGATGATTCCTGGATGGATTTTGTCCCCAAAGCTGGAAGGATTTTGTCCCCAAGGTGTCCCCAAAGCTGGAAGACACAGCCTGGGTGATCTCTGGATGGATTTTGTCCCCAAAACTGGAAGGGACAGTCTGGGTGATTTGTAGATGGATTTTGTCCCCAAAGCTGAATGGAATTTGTCCCCAAGGTGTCCCCAAAGCTGGAAGGGACAGCCTGGGTATCACAAAAAACCAGGAAGTGTCACACACACACCCATGACAGTGTCACACACACACGGCAGTGTCACACACACACCCATGGCAGTGTCACACACACACACACGGCAGTGTCACACACACACACATGGCAGTGTCACACACACACACATGGCAGTGTCACACACACACCCATGGCAGTGTCA
>JBBMKD010000170.1:71310282-71322197 GCA_037834095.1 Argya squamiceps
CCACTAAACCCCACCACATCTGTTTGGATTTTCACCTAGAAATAGAGAATTTCTGCCTTTCTGCTGAGGGCTGGGGGTTCAGAAGTAATTGGGAGACACATCTTAATTAAGGGTTTGTCCAGGTCTGCAAACCACAAACCAACCTGGAGAAGACCCAGACCTCTCTGAGGGCACCAAGAGCTCACCTGCCCCCAGCCAGCACAGCTCTGGAGGTCAGGGGAGAGGGAGGCAAGGAAGGGATGAGAAAAACTCTTTAATTCCACAGAATCCTAAAATTATTAAGGCTGAAAAATGCCTCTGAGAGCATCAAGTCCAACCACCACTGCCAGATCCACCACTAAACCCCACCACACCTGTGGGGTTTTTGGAGCAAGAGTTTTATCCCAGTGTTTGGCTTTTCATGTAGAAATAGAGAATTTCTGCCTTTCTGCTGAGGGCTGGGGGTTCAGAAGTAATTGGGAGACACATCTTAATTAAGGGTTTGTCCAGGTCTGCAAACCACAAAGCAGCAATTAGTGGGAGGATCCCCTGATGTCCTGGCTCGTAACGAAGCATGACAAATCAAATGTCAGCTGGAGAATTAATTACAGGCCAAACAAATTAATGCTGGCTCCTCCATCAGTGCCAACACAAACACCTTGGTGTGAAAGCAGATCAACCCTGCAGCAAGGATTTCCTGTGTGCCTTTGAGTCAAACCTTGCCTCAGAGCTGCATGAATTCATCCCTGGTGCTCTCCTGGTTATAAAAACCCAAAGGAAAGCTGAATCCCTCTAAAATAGATCCCAGAAAAACCCAGGAAAATGACAGCAATGCCCACAGATCCCCTGGGTACAAGGAAAATGCTCAGAGCACAGTCCCTGTCCCTCCTGCTCTGCAGGCAGGACAAGCAGCTGCTTTTCTGGCAGAAAAGAGAGGAAAAAAATCCAGCAACTCAGGAATTGAGGGCTGGAGGGACACAACAACCAGTTCCCTGTTCAAAAAGGAGCAGAAAGGCCAGAGAAAGTGAGAGCAGCACACAGGTAAAGGGGCTCAGGTGAGGCACTTGCACATCCTCAGAAAATGGAAAATTGGGCACTAAATGGCTGAAAATTTGGCATTAAATGGTTGAAAAAGGAACCTGGAATGGGGAGAAACCCCCATTTTTTTAGTGATTTCCTCCATTTTTTACACCACCTTTGTAAATAAACAAGCTCACACAAAAAAACTTACCCCAAAGCCACCTCTGATTTGTTCAGGGCTAAAACAACTCAGCATCTGCTGGGGGTTGGAACCACAGGGAGCAAAGACTGAGTCCAGGTTGTTCTCTCCCTCAAACACAAGGCTGATAAAACACCAATAAAATGCTCCACAGAGCCAGGAGCAGCCTCAGTTCTGCACACACTTGGGGCTGCCTTTAACTCAGAGATCAGCCCATGCAGAGCAGAACCATTTCTTTGCATTTTATTGCAAAATTACCACAGTGCTGCTGCTTGTTTGAAAGATTTGACACTGTTCAACCCAGGTCTTAAAAATTAAATGCTCTCAGAATGGAATGGTCGAGGACCAGCCAGTGCTGATCACTCTTGGAGCTGCTTCAGAGTGGAAAGTGCAGCTGAAAAGCCCTGAGGAGCTGCCTCCACCAGCAGCTTTACAGCATTTTTCTGTCAAAATTCTGCTTTTGCAGAGTCCCATCCCTGCCTGCCCCAGCTCAGGGACCACTATTGAAGGGACACCAGCAGGAAGGAAAGAGTTTTGTCCACCCCAGTGGCTTCTGGCCACCTGCAGGTCTGCAGCCACCCATTGGGAACACAAAAGAAAAGGAATTTTTCCTTACCAACAGCAGGGAATGGCACAAACCTCTGGATCAGGAGCCGAGTGGCCGGGGTAAACTTGTTTGCTCTCTGGATCAGAACGTTAAGGCCCACCTTGGAAGGGAGAAAAACAAAGCAGAGGAGCAGAGAGTTAATGGCCAGGAGCAGGGCAGGATGGCACAGTTTGGGGTCTCTCACCTCGGAGAGGTGTTTGAGAGCTAAACCTCCCCCCAGCTGCAGGGCTGGGCTGTGCTGGGCTCAACCCTTTAGTCAACACAGGGTTAAATCCAACTGTAGAGCTTAAAACAAAGGGTTGAACCCGAGCTTTGGGTTTAAGTGAGGGATTGAACCCGACTTTTGGGTTTAAATGAGGGATTGAACCCAACCTTTGGGCTTGAACAAAGAGTTGAACCCAACTCTTGGGTTTAAATAAAGGGTTGAACCCAAGTCTTGGTTTTAAATAAAGAGTTGAACCCAATTCTTGGGTTTAAATGAAGGATTGAACCCAACTCCTGGGTTTAAACAAAGGGTTGAACCTGATTCTTGGGTTTAAATGATGGGTTGAACCTGATTCGTGGGTTTTAAATGAAGTTGAATGCAACTCTTGGGTTTAAATGAAGGGTTGAACCCAGCTCTTGGGTTTAAATGAAGAGTTGAACCAACCTTTGGGCTTAAATGAAGAGTTGAACTCAACTCTTGGATTTAAGTGAAGGACTGAACCCAACTCTTGGGTTTAAATGAAGAGTTGAACCCAGCTCATGGGTTTAAATGAAGAGTTGAACCCAACTCTAGGATTTCAATGAAGGATTGGACCAAACTCTTGGTTTTAAGTGAAGGGTTGAACCCAGCTTGGGTTTATATGAAGTGTTGAACTCAACTCTTGGGTTTACATGAAAGATTGAACCCAGCTCGGGTTTATATGAAGTGTTGAATCCAACCATTGTATTGAACCCAACCATTTGGTTTAAATTTAGGATTGAACCCAACCCCTGGGCTTTAAAAGAAGGGTTGAACCCATCACTGGGTTTAAATGAAGGGTTGAACCCAACTCTTGGGTTTAAATGAAGGGTTGAACCTGATTCTTGGGTTTAAATGAAGTGTTGAACCAACCTTGGGGCTTAAACAAAGAGTTGAACCCAACTTTTGGGTTTAAATGAAGAGTTGAACCCATCACCAGGTTTAAATGAAGGATTGAACCCAACTATTGGCTTTGCACAAAGTGTTGAACCCAACGGTTGGATTGAACCAAACAATTTGGTTTAAATTAAGGCTTGAACTCAACTGTTGGGTTTATATGGAGGGTTGAACCCAACCATTGGGTTTAAACCCAGCTAAAAGATAAACCAGAAACCATCCCAACACCATCCAGTCCTTCTGGAAATGCCCTTGGCTGGATTTTTACCCAGTTCACTCCCATTTTCCTCATCCACCACAAAATCCTTGGGACTGGCAGTCCTCACCCAGCTGGGAAAAGCCCAGATTTCAGTGGTGCTGGTGGCCCAAGACAATTAATTCCTTCTCAAAGGGTCTGGACTACACAACCCCAACCAGTGCCAACATTTGGGCTTTAAAGTTTATTATAACCATGGATTTATTTTTGTTGCTTCATCCAACCCTTGAATAATGCAGAGCTCTCCATAATTTTTCATGGATCTGAGTTGTGGATGTTCATAGAAACAGCACAGAGGAGTGGCTGCCTCCTGAGCCTCTCATGGAAAATGCTGAAAGTTGGGAGAATCTCCATCAAAATTGGCTTCATGCACAAGTGGGGTTAAAAATTAACCAAATCTACTCATGAGGAATGACTTCTGTCTTTAAATTGCTGTTCATCATAATATTTTCTCTTTTTCATTGCCCCCCAAAAAAATCCCCAAATGCACAAACAAAACCCAACAGCCCCAACTTGGGAATTTTCAGTTGGAAATGGAAACTTTGAGCAACGTGTGGCCAAAACTTTTTCGGCCCAAAATGCAGCAAAACTTAAAAATAAATAAAATTAAAATAGCCAAAACCAAAAAGCTGCCAGAAAACAGCAATTTGGGGGATTAAAAAACAAAGAGAAGCCTGGGAGAACATATTTTTCAGGCTGCTACATTATACATTCACATCCCAGCACATCCTGGATGGCAGGAAGAGGTGGAAAACTGCTGGGTAAGCCCTGCATGGGCACAGAGCTGCTTTTCCAGCTCCAGGAAATATTTCCAGAGCTTTTCCTGAGGTTTTTTCCCAGACTCCAAGCAGGAACTCCTCCTCTTGCCCTCAGCAAACTCAGTTCTAGAGCTGAGCCCAAGAGAGCCACAGTGATTCTGCTTAGTCTGGGCAGCAGTGAGGGCTTCTCTTGAACTTCTTCCCTTTCAAAAATGACTGAATGATTTTTTTTTTTACATTTTTCAGGTGTTGGGCGGAGTTTTTTCAAAGCCTGAACACCTCCAGAAACTATAACACAGTGTAAAAAGTGTGCCTTTAAGAGAAGTCAGTTTTAAGCCTGGCTTTGCTGGTCTGCCCCGTGGATTTGGGTATTTAGTCTGGATATGGTTAATCTGTGCCCATGACGAATTTTGTTGGGTTTGCAACCCCTGCTTGGAGGTTTGATGGAGGATTTGACCATGAAGTGGAAAGGCAGCAGCTTTTGAAAGAGAAAAGCTGAGTCTGGGAGAGCCACCACTGTGAGGGCAGCAAAATAAAAGCATTTTACTTCCAGATTCAATGTGATTAACTCAACCTCCATTTACAGCAACCCTCCTGCTGGGAACATGAAATTAAATTGTTGCTGGAGATTAAATCCCATCTCCCAAATCCTCCAACACAAGGGCTGGAGACAGGAAACTAATGAGGGTTTGTTTTCTACAGTTTGGAAATTGCTGTAGCTGATCTGTGAGCTCCTTCCCACAGGCCACGAGGTGGGATGAGGGTAAACAGGGCAGGAACTGCTCAGCCTCAGGCCACCAGAGCAAAAGGGCCATCAAGGAGAAGTTAATGAGTTTTAATTACTTGGGGTTGGCCAAAGGACGCTGTTGAGGCAAATTCATCATTAAAAACCACAAAAATCAGGTTTATTATTGTGCCCACTGAGTGGGATCGCTGGTGATAGAAATGTGAAACAGAATCAGGGGGGATTTGATGCTGTTTTACACCACAACAACACAAGGCTCTGACTCCAGAAGGCTGAAAATGACTCCTCTATTTTTGGGATGTGTCTCCCTTTTATATTATTTTACACAGACCAATTTAATTGGTGAAACAAAGACAAACCTCTTCACTCACACTGGTCAGAGCAGAGGGACATCAAGAAGTCCCTCCTAGGAAAAGCAATGAAAAACAAAGGTCCAGTTTACAAAAACCTTTCTCCTGTTTACAGAAAATTCCCTGGAAAAAGAATTTCAGAAAACCAAAACCCCCAGGCATGGAACCAGGGCTACAGGCAAGCACAGCTGCCCAGGGCAGGAGTCCCCATCCCTGCAGGGATTTCAAAGCTGTGGTTGTGGCCCTTGGGGACATGGGGCAGTCCCAACAACATCCCCTCAGCAGAAGGACAACGTTTGTGACATCACCACACTCTGAAGCCATCAGACACTTGCAGAGACCAGCATTTCTGGCTCCTTTTCCTCTCCTTGTGTCAAGAAGTTCTGACCTCGTGTTTACCAAGACACCAATTCTAAAACCATGGGAATTTTTTTTAAATTCCCTGATTTTTTTCCACCTTTTTATGATGGTTTTTGAAGCCTGACAGATGGTTTTGAATGCCTGACATTGGCAATGGCCACACCCACACCTCTTAAACCCAGCCTAGAACAGTAAATCCATCCAAGGAGTTGTGTCACTTGATATTGGGAGGGAATTTTTATAAAATAAAGGGATTTCAGGAGTCCCGCAAGCATTAGCTCGTAGATAACACCACCCAAAATGTTTCTGAGCCTCTCTCCAGACTTTATGGACTGTGCTGGAGAAATCTCCACTGACTGAAGGGATTCAGCTCTGGGGCATCCCTGAGCACTGCAGCTGGAGCTGGAAAATCAACTCGGAGAGAGGGACTGGCTCCAAAGGAGGTTATCCCTCATCCCCCCAGTCACCAGATTGGAGTAGAACTAATTGGATCTGATGAGTCCCATTCAGCCAAGCTGGAGAAAAATGAGCATTAAGGAGAAGGAAGGAAAAAAACCTCATTCATTAGGGCTGGGAGGTGAAGATGGAGGCAGAGAGATGGAAAACTGGGCTCTTTCCCAACTGGAGCTTTCCCAAGGCAAGGAGAACAGAATGGAGGAGTCTCAGGGAAGGGAAAGCAATAAGGATCTGAGTGGGGAAGGAAGTTAGAGAGGAGCAAGAGTAAGGGGAGGAGGAAACATTACTCCCAAGACAGTTCCAGGAGGGAGGACCACAGCAGCCCCACAGTTGGGTGCTTCAAGGGAAGAAAATGTGTGGGCTGGGGCAAGACTGGAGAAAAGGGGGGTTTGTGCTGAGAACAAGACAAGCTTGGTTTGGGAGAGGGTGGAGAAAGGAGGGTGAGGGGCCATGCCCAAGATAAGAGGGTGTTGTCTCATTCCAGGTTTTCCATGAACCTGGATCCTGTCCAGAGGCAGCTCCACTCCTGGCGATAGCACAGGGTTAAAATGCTTCTAAAAATCATGGGAATTGTGTACAACAGATTCAGGGGAGGTGGAAGGAAAGGTTGGGCCTGGATAGGCCTGGGAAAGGGAACCAAAACTATGCAGGCCTTGGGAAAAGGTTGGGTTTTGTGTTTACTAGATCATGTGAAACTGCGCCTGCATCATCATCATCTGATAAATTATATGATTGTTAAACGTAATGATTGTTTGGTGATGGAATATGATTATTGTTTATTCATAACAAGAATAATGAAAAATGATGTTGGGGGGGGCTTGATGGAAACTACAAGAATTAATACAATAGAACAATATGGGTTTAATAATTTATATATATACTTATATAACAAAAGGGTATAAAAACATTTTGAATCCATGTGGGAGTCAGATTTGGGTTTATATCCTGTACCCCTGATTGCCAGAGCTCTTCAATAAAAGCACTGCATATAATAATTCTAATAATTCTGTGATTATGTGTTTCAATGCCAACACTGGGGGTGGTGGGGATGGGCTGGGGCAGAGGGCAAGGAAGGGATGAGAATAAACCTGCTGGAAATGGAGACATCCCAGTGAAACAGGAGAGAAAACACTGCAGAGAGGCACATGGAGATTGGGAGGGGACAGTCATGGAATCCCAGAGCAAGCTGGGTTGAGAGGAACCTCAAGGATCATCTACTTCCAACCCCCTGCCATGGACAGGGACACTTCCATGTGCTTCCACCATCCCAGGCTGCTCCAATCCCCGTGTCCAGCCTGGCCTGGGACACCCCAGGGATGGGTTTGGCAGGAGCCAGCAGTGCCAAGTGCTCCAAACTCCAGGGACAGGAGGATGATGAGCACTGGGAGCATTCCTAGAGAACCCCACGTCCTCATCTCCCACTGCACCCAGGGCTGTGCCTTTGGGAATGGCTGCTGCAGCTCCAGGGATTTCTGGGCTCCATGGAGCACCTGCCAGGCTGAGCTCCCAGCCTGAGAGGTCCAACCACTCCCCTCTGCAATTCCAGAATGAACAGAAAAAAGGGATGTGCAGGAACAGGAGCTGCTGAGCAGAGAGATGCAGATTTCGGAGCCAGGCACTGCTTCATTTCAAACTTAAATTTCATTTAAGTGAAATGAAATTTCATTCCCGGGATGGTGGAGCCAGGGCACAGGAAGGATTGGGATTGTTGGAATGGGATTGGTGGAATAGGAAGGATTGGGATTGATGTCGTGGGGGGGATTGGGATTGATGGTGTGGGACGGAATGGGATTGCTGGAATGGGAAGGATTGGGATTGATGGTGTGGGAGGGAATGGGATTGCTGGTGTGGAAAGGAATGGGATTGCTGGAAAGGGAAGGAATGGGATTGATGGTGTGGAAAGGAATGGGATTGCTGGAAAGGGAAGGAAAGGTATGGGATTGATAGTGTGGGAAGGGATTGGGATTGCTGGTGTGGGAAGGATTGGGATTGATGGTGTGGGAAGGAATTGGGATTGATGGTGTGGGAGGAAATGGGATTGATGGTGTGGGAAGGAGTGGGATTGCTGGAATGGGAAGGAATAGGATTGATGGTGTGGGAAGGAATGGAATGGGATTGCTGGAAAGGAAAGGAATGGGATTGCTGGAATGGGAAGGAATGGAATGGGATTGATGGTGTGGGAGGGAATGGGATTGCTGGAATGGGAAGGATTGGGATTGCTGGTGTGGGAGGGAATGGGATTGCTGGTGTGGGAAGGATTGGGATTGATGTTGTGGGAATGGGGTTGCTGGAATGGGAAGGAGTGGGATTGCTGGTGTGGGAAGGATTGGGATTGCTGGAGTGGGAAGGAGTGGGATTGCTGGAATGGGAAGGATTGGGATTGAGGACATGGGAAGGAATGGGATTGCTGGAATGGGAAGGAATGGGATTGCTGGATTGGGATGGAAATCAACAGAAGTTGATCCCCAGCTCCTCAGATCCACTTGGATTTTCCTGCTGCTCCCATGGAGGAGGGAGCAAGGCCAGGCTTCATCCCCTTCTGTCAGAGTCCAGGGCATCCCTCTGGGCACCCTGGAGGCTCAGGGACCTCGGCAGAGATGTCTGGGACCCGATCAAGAGGGTTTGAATCCTGGCCAGGGGGGTCTGGAGTCTGTCCAGGGGGTTTAGAGACCCTGGGACAGAGCCCAGGAAGACACTGGCTTTGATTTCAGTCCAGAGGAAAGACTCCCAACGTTGAGAGAAGAATTGCAAGTCACAAAGGTGTGACAGACAGAAGTTTAGCTTATCACAGGGTGGAAAATTCTGTAGGTTTGGGTTTTTTAGGATGGAGGTGAATGGGGACAGGATGGAGGATTTAGGGTGGTGCCCTGGGTTCTTCTCCTTCTCCCTTGGCCTCCATTTTCTGATGTGATGATGGCACAAGGTGGTTTAAGGGGATTGGGTCAGAGTAGAAATAACCCTTTTACTATAGATAATAGGTATTGGCACATAAATGTAAATAATAGACACATAATTGTCTGTATAAGAGGACAGCAATGCCCCATGGTCAGGGAGTCACCTCCTGTCCTAGCCACTACTCAAATCTCAACTAAACACAAAAAATATTGTGAGATATGAAATAATAAACAACACGAGAAACACTGAAAAACAACACCTTGAAGACTCTGCTTCTTTCTTGTGACCTGCCTCAGAGCTTTCCAGAGGGCAAAAGACTCTAAACCACCTGAATCTCGGCGGATAAACCTGAGAAAGTTGACCCCCAGCTCCCCAGATCCACTGGGATTTTCCTGCTGCTCCCATGGAGGAGAGAGCCAGGCCATGCTCCATCCCTCTCCTGATTTCCCCCAGCTCCTGGATGTTTCCTGGCTGCCCTGAGCAGGGCAGAGGGAGGGCAGCAGCTCTCCCCGGCTGCTGATGGACAATCACACCCCATTCACAGGCTGTCAGCTCAGCCTGGCAGACAATTATCGGGAACAGGGAGCTGGATTGGAAAAATCCACAGGGGCACCTCCACCCGGAGAGGGGAGTGAGAAATGGATTGAGAGAGGTCGGAGTGGGAGAGGGGGAGGAGGAGGAGCAGCCCTGGGATGGTGGAGACGGGGTACGGGAAGGAGTGGGATTGCTGGAATGGGATTGCTGGAAAGGGATTGTTGGAATGGGAAGGATTGGGATTTCTGGTACAGGAAGTATTGGCATTGCAGGAATGGGATGGAATGGGATTACTGGAATGGGGAGGAATGGCATTGCTGGAAAGGAATAGGATTGCTGGTGTGGGAAAGAATGGGATTTCTGGCACAGGAAGGATTGGGATTGATGGAATGGGATGGAATGGGATTGCTGGAATGGGAAGGAATGGAATTGTTGGAAAGGAATGGGATTGCTGGTGTGGGAGGGATTGGGATTGCTGGTGTGGGAAAGAATGGGATTGACAGAATGGGAAGGGATTGGGATTGCTGGAATGGGAAGGGATTGGGATTGCTGGAATGGGAAGGGATAGGATTGATGGTGTGGGAAGGAATGGAGTGGGATTGCTGGAAAGGGAAGGAATGGGATTGCTGGAAAGGAATGGGATTGCTGGTGTGGGAAGGATTGGGATTGATGGTGTGGGAGGGAATGGGATTGCTGGAATGGGAAGGATTGGGATTGATGGTGTGGGAAAGATTGGGATTGATGGTGTGGGAAGGATTGGGATTCCTGGAATGGGAAGAAATGGGATTGCTAGAATGGGAAGGAGTGGGATTGCAGGAAAGGAATGGGATTGCTGACATGTGAAGGATTTGGATTGATGGTGTGGGAAGGAATGGGATTGCTGGTGTGGGAATGGGATTGCTGGTGTGGGAAGGAATGGGATTGACGGTGTGGGAAGGAATGAGATTGCTGGAATGGGAAGAAGTGGGATTGCTGGAATAGAAAAGAATGGGATTGCTGCCAGAGAAAGGAATGAGATTGCTGGTGTGGGAAAGATTGGGATTGCTGGTGTGGGAGGGAATGCGATTGATGGAATGGGAAAGAATGGGATTGATAGAATGGGAAGGGATTGGGATTGCTGGAATGGGAAGGGATTGGAATTGCTGGAAAGGGAAGAAATGGAATTGCTGGAAAGGGAAGGAATGGGATTGCTGGAATGGGAAGGATTGGGATTGCAGGAAAGGAATGGGGATTGCTGGAATGGGAAGGATTGGAATTTCTGAAATGGGAAAGAATGGGATTGCTGGAATGGGAAGGATTAGGATTTCTGAAATGGGAAAGAATGGGATTGCTGGAAAGGGAAGGAATAGGATTGCTGGCACAGGAAGGAGTGGAATTGTTGGAATGGGAAGGAATGGGATTGCTGGAATGGGAAGGATTGGGATTGATTGAAAGGAAAAGGATTGCTGGAACGGGAAGGAATAGGATTGCTGGAATGGGAAGGAATGGGATTGCTGGAATGGGAAGGAATAGGATTGCTGGAATGGGAAGGAATGGGATTGCTGACATGGGAAAGAATGGGATTGCTGGCTGAGCCCCTCCAGCCTGAGCCCCCTTCCCAGCTCCCTCAGCCTCTCCAGGTGCTCCAGCCCCAGGATCCAAACAGACCAGGACATTAAAACCATCCTGCTCCTCTCCAGTTTTCCCCTAATTTGGTTCCAAACCCACTCCAGTGTAACTCCACAGACTGTCCCAGCTGTGCCCACTGTGGATAACCCAGAGCACTAGGAAATCCCACTGGGAGCTGTCCCCAACCTCCAGTGCCTCGTGCAGAGCCAGGATTTAGGGTCAGGAATTAAGAAAGCACTTCCAAAACAAAGAGCTCTGGCTCTGTGTGATGGTTTGAGCTCTCACTAGAATTATTTATTCTTTTCCTTTTATGAAAGACTGTTTTATAGGTGCTAAACTGACCTAAAGTTCCAAGTCTTGTCTCTATATGTTGTGTGTGAGAAGGGAAAGTTGTGGGGGAGGAGAAATGTTTTGAAGGTTTTATTCTTATTCTCATTAATTTTTTTCTCTCTTGCAGTTTTGTTAGCAAGCATATCTTTACACCCTTTTAAATTTTGAGCCTGCTTTGCTTTTCTCCTAATCCTACCTCACAGCAGAAAAAGAGTAAATAATTCCAGTGAGCACCCAAACCACCACAGTCTGACCATGAAGAGCTGCTTTAAACCCTCTCCTGGGGGCCTCCAAGGTGGGCCATTAAGGGCTGATATTAATGGCATTAATCACCTGAATTTTAAACCATGTGAGGTGAAGGAAAAGGAACATCCAGGGACACTGGAAGGGCAGGGAGCAGCCCCAAGCCCTGCTGCAGCCATGGTGACGTGACAGTGCTTCTCCCTGACACCCAGAAGGAGACAGAACACCTACTGCTGTCAGGATTTAGCTCAGGTTGCTAAGTGAGAAGCAAATATTTATTTGTCTCTGTGCTGACAGGGCCCATCAACCCCAAAGCTGCACTGAAATAAATCCTGGTAGAAGTTACAAACCTCGGGGGGAAGGGAAGGGGAAAGGAAAGGGGAAAGGGAAGGAAAGGGGAGGAGAGGGGAGGAGAGGAGAGGAGAGGAGAGGAGAGGAGAGGAGAGGAGAAGATC
>JBBMKD010000170.1:71329455-71344046 GCA_037834095.1 Argya squamiceps
TGAGGTGATTCCCCACCTGCAGAGCTGCCCCAGCTCCCAGATCCAAACTTCAGGAGGAGCTGGAGCTGCTGGAGCAAGGAGGTGTCCCTGCCCATGGCAGGGGTGGCACTGGATGGGATTTAAGGTCCCTTTTCCACCCAATCCATTCCATGATCCCATGAAATGCCAGAGTTTTAAATCCTAGAGATGAGAAAATCATCCTTGTTCCACCTTGAGTTGTTTCTGCACCTGCAGCAAACCCAGAGCACAGAACTGACACTGCTGAGCCCTGGCTGGGCTCAGAGTGCTCAACCCTCACATTGTGTGAACGTTGAAATCTTCTCATTTAAAGTGAATTTTCCTGTGAATTATTTCCTGTAAAAATTCTTGTCCTTCTCAAGCTGCCCAAACACCTCGGTCTGGAGTGAGAACAGACAGCAAAACCCTTAACCCTGGAAATGGTTTGGTGAGGAAAGAATGTAAACACAGAGAGGAACAAAGAGAGAAAATTCAGAGAGGGGCACCGAGGCCACGTCTCATCCCTCATGGCCCCAGCTGATACCAGCCATGGGATCACTCCCAAAATAAAAAATAAACCCATGCCCCAGACAACCAAAAAACCCTTTCTGACTCAGCCAAGCCCTGGTGTCCAAGGCCACCCTCTCCCCCAGGGTCAGGCTCTTCTGTGAGTCACAGTTTGATTCTTTTTCCCGTAAGGCACAGAGTTCAGCTCTCCAAGAATTTCCCAGTCCCATCAAAATCCATAAACACTTTTTTTATTCCATCCAGGAGAACGTTGAACTTGGCGGCGCCAGTCAAGGAAAAAAAATCCTCTTCGGAAGAGTCAAAAAAACATCTCCTGGGAGTGAAATGCTGGAAAATGGGCATCTCCCCTGAAGGCAGCCACCCTTCATCATGAATCAAATATCCATAAAAAGCTGGTAATGATTCCCTATTTATGTTAATGGCCTGGTAAAAATTTCAGGTTCCAACGGGAGCAAGGAGCTCCTGGAACTTGGCACAGGGAGGAACCCCAGGATTAACAGCTCACCCAGGGCCACACAGGGAGCCTTATCAGGGCCCAAATCACAGCTCCCAAATCCTTGGCTGCCCCAGCTGCAGCTCAGCTTCCCTTTTTCCCTTTTCAGCTCCTCTTGGTGTTTGGAATTTGGTCTTGGCCGCAAGAAGGAAAATAAGTTTGAACCTTCTGTTCCTACGTGGAGTTTTGGGGTCGTGGTGCTCAGGTAGGGCTGGATCCCAAAGGATGCAGATGAGGAGGTGATTAATGCCCACCCTAATTGCTCCAGTTCCAGGACTGCTCCAATTCCAGAATCTCTCCAATTCCAGGATCTCTCCAATTCCAGGATCTCTCCAATTCCAGGATTGCTCCAATTCCAGGATTGCTCCAATTCCAGGATTGCTCCAATTCCAGGATCTCTCCAATTCCAGATTTGCTCCAATTCCAGATTTCCAATTCCAGATTTGCTCCAATTCCAGAATTTCTCCAATTCCAGAATCTCTCCAATTCCAGGATTGCTCCAATTCCAGATTTGCTCCAGTTCCAGAATCTCTCCAATTCCAGGTCAGGAGTTGAGGTTGGGGCTTGGAGCTTTTAGGGAAAATGACTCACTGGGATGTGAATTTTTCCCAGGGGTGATGCAATGGCCACACAAGCCTGGAAGGATCATCCCTGGAGGTCTTTACTGCACTCCCAAACCCCTGACCCAGCTCTGACCTTCAGCTCCTCCACCCCTGCTGCTCATTTTAAACAGTGGCTGCCATCAGTATTCCCTAAACACAAATCAAAACCCCCTTCTCTGACAAATCAAATAAATTACATCCCTCAAGCCTCACAAATCCTGTTTCCAACACTGATAAAAATTCCAATTTATCACATAAATATAAAATCATCAAATTTTATGATCGTAATGATTGTAAAAATGAAATAAAGTCCCATTTTTGTTCAATTCCAGCGAGGTGAGGACAACCCCTGCAGAACCCCCAGTGCTCACAGGTGAAACCTTCTGCTGCCTGAAGTTCTGCAGGTGGAACCAAACCAAAACCTGCCGTGAGAACATTCCAGAAGGATTGCTCAGGACGTGGCTCCCTTGGAATTTTCTGCCTAAACTGATCCATTCCACGTCCTGCAAGGTGCAGCAGCCCAGAAAAGACTAAATAAAAACTTCATCTAGAAGATGCTGGGTCTGTTCCTAAAACAGCCCCCTCAGTTCCTAAATGGATTTTGGCTTTAAGAAAATCCATTTCTTTAGGACATCCTAAAGAAATCTGAGCTGATTTCACACCAAAACTTATTTTTAAAAAAATCTACAAAATTCCAAACAATTACAAATTTATAACACTAAAAACCACCAAACCTTTTCTTATAACACATATCTCCATAAACTCTAAAAAAACTCCTCTCCCAAAATAACACAAAATTATATTTAAATAATTACAACTAACCAAAAATAATATTTTTCTCTCTATATTAATTTAAAAATCCATTTATAATTAAAATATATATATTTAAATGTCTCAATTTTTTTCCATCCTATCCAGACACTCTGAGGTGTCTCCAAAGGATTTTGGCTGATGTTTCCCAGAGAATCTGTCCCTGGATCCCTGGGAGTGTCCAAGGCCAGGTTGGATCCACCTGGGACACTGGAACTGTCCCTGCCCATGGGATGAGATGATCCTGAACTGCCCCACTCCACACCCTGCAAGGTGCAGCAGCTCAGAACAGAATAAATCAAAATTTTATCTAGAAGATGCCACTCCCTGCAAGGCTCAGAAAGGAAAACAGCTCCCTCTGCTCCTAAATGGATTTTGGCTTTAAGAAAATTCATTTCTTTAGGACATCCTAAAGAAATCTGAGCTGATTTCACATCAAATTTATTTTTAAAAAAACTTATTTTAAAAAAGAATCTACAAAATTCCAAACAATTACAAATGTATAACATTAAAAACCACCAAACCTTTTCTTATAACACATATCTCCATAAACTCCAAAAAAAAAACCTCCTCTCCCAAAATAATACAAAATAATATTTAAATAATTACAGCCAACCAAAAATCATAATTTTCTCTCTATATTAATTTTTTTAAAAATCAATTTATAATTAAAATATCTATATTTCAATTTCTCTTTTTTTTTCCATCCTACCCAGACACTCTGAGGTGTCTCCAAAGGATTTTGGAAGAGGATTTTGCAGAAAGCACAGGGCTGAGGAGTGACTTCACCTCTGCAAGGGCTTCCTTCACCTTCCCAATAATGCCAATAATCCCAACAATCCCAATAATCCCAATAATCCCAATAATGCCAATAAACCCTTTCCCTGGACAGGTTGGGATGAGGGATGGGAACAGAGCAGGTCACCCCAGCAGAGGGTCTGACCCACCACAGGCCACCAGGAGATGGGAGCCAACTCCATAAAATTCCATTAATTTCCATTTTAACCTGATTTTTAGGATCTCAGGGAGATCCTAAGATGGAATTTCCCCGATGACATCGTCACCAACTTTGATATCAGACGTAGAATAAATTCCTGAACTCGAGGTGAGCGACCTTCCCCTGCCACAACTCTGAAGTTTTCACAATTTTACCAGTGAAACTTCACAATTGTGAACTGAATTCAGAACTGAAGTTTCACCACTTTACAATTTCTGAAGTTTCCAGCCCCCATTTATGCCCCAGCCTCGCCTCACCCCAAATCCTGCCAGTTCCCACCCCAAATATCCAAGGGGTAAATCAGGACAGCACAAATAAAACTCAGGAAAACACAAATAAAACTTAGGAAAACACAAATAAAACTAACCAGCATCAACAGTTCTGAGTGATCAGAGCCTTAATTGGGTCCTTGGGTAATTTTTTATGAGATCCATGAGAAACTCCTCATTAGGGGCACATAAAAATAATCCTAATCAAGGGGAGAAGGACCCCCAGAGTTAATCCATGACCTGCAGGGCACACAGGGGATGAGGGATGTTAGGGCAGCACCTCATGGATTATCTGCCACTGGTCACTCCTGGTTTTGGTGGCACAAAAGACCCTGATGCCTTAAGTTTTATATTTCATATTTCCAGGCTCAGTGGTGCCCAGGGGTGCAGCTCTGAGCTCACAGGCAGTGTCACCCAGCTCTGCACACAGCAGGGACACAAAACAAATCCTTTTCCTGCTGCACACCAAGGACAACTTTCAGCCCCAAAGGCACAAACAAGGCTGGGCTGGAGGGAGGAACGAGAAGGATGGGACCTCACAGCCTGGAGCTGGAACTGGACAATTAAACCTCAATGTGCAAATGGAGCAAAATTTATAAAAGTGTGAGACCTCCTGACCAGTTGGGCATTTTGTGTCCATTTTGGGTCCATTTTGTGCCCATTTTGTGACTGTTTTGGGACCATTTTTGGGACCATTTTGTGTCCATTTTAGGTCCATTTTAGGTCCATTTTGTGACCATTTTGGGTCCATTTTGGATCCATTTTGTGACCATTTTCTCTCCATTTTGTGACCATTTTGGGTCCATTTTGGGTCCATTTTTTGACCATTTTGTGATCATTTTGTGTCCATTTTGGGTCCATTTTAGGTCCATTTTTGTGACCATTTTGGGTCCATTTTGTGACCATTTTGGGTCCATTTTGGGTCCATTTTGTGACCATTTTCTCTCCATTTTGTGACCATTTTGGGTCCATTTTGGGACCATTTTGTGACCATTTTGGGTCCATTTTGTGCCCATTTTGTGACCATTTTGGGTCCATTTTGTGACCATTTTGGGTCCATTTTGTGACCATTTTGGGTCCATTTTGGGTCCTTTTTGGGTCCATTTTGTGACCATTTTGGGTCCATTTTATGACCATTTTGGGTCCACCTTAGGTGCAGCCCTGGCCACGCTGTGTATCCTAAAGGCCTTTCAATCAATATCTGCTTTATTCTCCAGCTCTGTCCAGTCTCTGTTCCAGCTCAGCCTTCCCAAGGGACCAGCCCTGGGACTCCTGAAGGAAAACCCATCTCCCTTTGCCCTGCTCCCATCTCAACACCCCACTGCTGCAGGGTCTAGGTCTGATTTGATGCCCTTCAAACAGAGGGATGGAAATTCCAAAGTATCCAGTTCCCCCAGGACAGCTCTGCCATCCCTGGATGCTGGATGGGCAACCCCTCTCCTGCCCCACCTCCCTCAGTGCTGCTGGGTTTTAATCTCACAAAGATTAAATCTCTTTTCCCCAGCCCAGAGCACTGAGTGCCACCTCCAGGAATTCCTTGGACACCTCCAGGGATGAGCACTCCCTTCCCTGCAGCAAGGGAAATACAGGTTGGAAATTAGGAGAAATTTTTTTTATGGAAACAGTGATAAAGTGTTACTTTGATTTTTCAGAGCCTTCTGATGTTTTCATTCTTGGACTGGAGCTTTCTCACGAATTGTAACACAAACAAAGACTGATGCTTGGTAAATAACACATTCCTTCCAGGGGGAATGACAAATTGATGGACTTCTGAGTTGACCACTGGGGTCAGAGAGGTGTTACTCTCATCCCCCAATCCCTGATCAAATTCCAAACCCTATTTAAATAAAGAAACTTTCCCTTTTCCTTCTTGTCTCACAACCTGATGGGGATGAGTGTAGCTCTTGTGTCCTCTAGCAACAATAAAGTTCTGGAATTGTCTGCCCAGGGAGGTGGTGGAGTCACCATCCCTGGATGTGTTTAAATAAAAACTGGATGTGGCCATGGTTTAGTTGAGCTGTTGGGGCTGGGTTGGACTCAATGATCTTGAAGATCTCTTCCTAACCTGGTGATTGTGTGATTTTTAATGTGAAGGAATTCCTCCTGACCAAGTCAGGAATCCCAGCTGCCATTCCAGCAGGCCCTGCATGAGCTCCAAAGGCTCCCAGAAGGCTCCCAGAGGATCCTGAGGAGCAGGAGATGAGCAGATGGAGCTTATGGACACACGTGGCATTAAACTGAGCAGTTGGGGCTGCCCCTGGAGCCCTGGAAGTGTCCAGGGTCAGGTTGTATGGGGTTTGGAGCAGCCTGGGACAGTGGGAGGTGTGGGGAGGTGGAATGGGATGGGATTTAAGGTCCTTTCCCACCTAAACCAGTCTGGAATTCCATCCCAGATGTCCCTGAACAGGGCAGCTGAGTGACCTTCAGGATATTCCCATCTGGGACAGCTCCCAGCTAAACCCACCAGAGCCCAAATTCCCAAATTCTGCCCAAATTCCCTGCAGAGCTGTCCCGCTGTGCTCCCATCCCCACGCTCCAGGCAGATCCCACTCTGCTCAGAGCCTTCCCTGACTGCACAGCTCTGCCACCACTCACTCTGCAGACAATAAAAAGGCATTTGCCACCAGAAAAGGAGGCTGAAAATAACTCGTGCCTTGGTTTCAGCTGGAGATGGAATCACACTCGTGGTGTGTTTACTATGGATCTCTCATCCCCGTGCCTGCTTCTTCCCCTCACTCTTAATTCCCAGAATTGGAATGGGAAATCACACCAGCACCTCCCCACACACGGATTATTTTCTCCCAGAAAATTGTTTTCCCTCAGAGTTCCTGCAGCAGGCTGAATGAAGGTTTTTCCTTGCACACCTATTCCCAAAATTCTTGGGAACGGGGCCTCCCCCATCATCCCCAGCCCTGTTCCCCTTCCAACATCCTTCCCCAAGGAAAATCCCAACTCCTCGTCCTCCCAAAGGCTGATGTGTGAGTTTAGGGCCAACATTTCCATGGGTGTGCACGTGGAAGAACCATTTACACCTGAAAAAAACAGCCCCCAAAAGCTGATTTTTGGTTCTGGCCTGTTCTGCCTCTTCCTCGTCACGGCACAGGAAGGTGTGGGATGAAAAGGGGAGCCCACATTTGTTTCCAGACTTTTCGCTGAACACATCCAAGGAAATCTTGTCCCTAAAATCCACCCAGGGTGGGACAGGGACAGCAGGGACAGGGACAGCCCTGTGGGATGAAAAGGGGAGCCCAGATTTGTTCCCAGACCTTTCCCTGAACAGATCCAGGGAAATCTTGTCCCTAAAGCACAGCCAGGGTGGGACAGGGACAGCCCTGTGGAATGAAAAGGGGAGCCCAGATTTGTTCCCAGACCTTTCCCTGAATGTATCCAGGGAAATCTTGTCCCTAAAGTCCAGCCAGGGTGGGACAGGGACAAGGACAGCCCCAAGGTTGGAGCAGGGACAGGGACAGCCCTGTGTGATGAAAAGAGGAGCCCAGAATTGTTCCCAGACCTTTCCCTGAACAGATCCAGGATGTCTTGTCCCTAAACCACAGGCAGGGTGGGACAGGGACAAGGACAGGGACAGAGACAGCAGGGACAGGAACAGCCCTGTGGGATGAAAAGGGGAGCCCAGATTTGTTCCCAGACCTTTCCCTGAACAGATCCAGGGAAATCTTGTCCCTAAAGCACAGCCAGGGTGGGACAGGGACAGCCCTGTGGGATGAAAAGGGGAGCCCAGATTTGTTCCCAGGCCTTTCCCTGAATGCATCCAGAGAAATCTTGCCCCTAAAGCATGGCCAGGGTGGGATAGGGACAGCAGGGACAGGGATGGAGACAGGGACAGCCCTGTGGGATGTGTGGGATGAAAAGGGGAGCCCAGATTTGTTCCCAGGCCTTTCCCTGAACACATCCAGGGAAATCTTGTCCCTAAACCACAGGCAGGGTGGGACAGGGACAAGGGCAGGGACAGAGACAGCAGGGACAGGAACAGCCCTGTGGGATGAAAAGGGGAGCCCAGATTTGTTTCCAGACCTTTCCCTGAACACATCCAGGGATATCTTGTCCCTAAAGCATGGCCAGGAGGGGACAGGGACAGGACAGGGACAGGGACAGCCCTGTGGGATGAAAAGGGGAGCCCAGATTTGTTCCCAGGCCTTTTCCTGAACACATCCAGGGTTATCTTGTCCCTAAAGCATGGCCAGGGTGGGACAGGGACAGCACCCCTGGGCAAAGCTCAGCTCTTCCCACATCCCCACCCTCCCCAAGGAGCAGTACCTGCCAAAACACAGTGGAGGCCAGGGTCTGGTTGGGCAGGAGAAGACCAACAACCTGCAAGAGGAGAGATTCTCTCATTATTTAAAGCATCCCTGCTTTGCTCTCCATGCTTTTTCAGCCAAGCTGATTTCCAGGGACGTGAATAAATTATCCTCATTCCTGGCTTGGTTTCATTCCCATTATTTTTCTCATCCCAGGCATTATCAGCCTCCTGTCTCTCTGTTTTCCAGGGGTGGAACTGGCTGATGTCACTGCCCTGAAAGCTTCTGCACCTTTAATCACTGATGAAAATGCCCTGGCAGCTGACACTGCCCAAAGAGCCCATTAAAATCCAAACAATTCTCTAATCCAGGTATTTCTGAGGCAAAACATTGCACCAAGGCAAAGAGTTCAAAGCTGTCACTGTTGGCATGGGGTGGGATTTCTCATTTTCCTTTGGCACATTCCCAGTTTGGGCCACCAGGAAAAAAATCCTTCTGGAACTCGTGAGGACAGAGATCTCTCTGGATCTCTGGATCTCCAAATTTAATTTTACTTTGGCACAATGCATGTTTGGGCACCAGGAAAAAAATCCCTCTGGAACAGAGGAGAGAGATCCCTCAGCATCACTGAATCTCATTTTCCTTTGGCACATTTCCTATTTTGGGGCACCAGGATAAAATCCCTCTGGAACTTGTGAGGACAGGAATCCCTCTGAATCTCTCTGGATCTAATTTTCTTTGGCACATTCCCTGTTGGGGCATCAGGAAAAAATCCCTCTGGAACCCCTGAGGACAGAGATCCCTCTGGATCTCATTTTCCTTTGGCACATTCCCTGTTGGGGCACCAGGAAAAATCCCTCTGGAACACCTGAGGACAGGAATCCCTTTGAATCCCTCTGAATCCCTGGATCTCATTTTCCTTTGGCACATTCCCTGTTTGGAAAACATCCCTCTGGAACTTGTGAGGACAGATATCCCTCTGGATCCCTCTGAATCTCTGGATCTCATTTTCCTTTGGCACATTCCATGATTGGAAAAAATCCCTCTGGAATACCTGAGGACAGAGATCCCTCTGGATCCCTCTGGATCTCATTTTCCTTTGGCAAATTCCCTGTTTAGAAAAAATCCCTCTGGAACTCATGTGGACAGGAATCTCTCTGGATCTCCAAATCTCATTTTTCTTTGGCACATTCCCTGTTTGAGCCAGCAGGAAAAAAATTCCTCTGGAACACCTGAAGACAGAGATCCCTCTGGATCCCTCTGGATCTCCAAATCTCATTTTCTTTTGGGACATTTCCTGTTTGGAAAAAATCCCTCTGGAATACCTAGGACAGAGATCCCTCTGAATCCCTGGATCTCATTTTCCTTTGGCACATTCCCTGTTTGGAAAAAAATCCCTTTGGAACACCTGCGGACAGGAATCCCTCTGGATCTCATTTTCCTTTGGCACATTCCCCGTTTGGAAAAAAATCTCTTTGGAACACCTGAGGACAAGGATTCCTCTGGATCTCCAAATCTCATTTTCCTTTGGCACATTCCCAGTTCGGGCCACCAGGAAAAAATCCCTCTGGAACTTGTGAGGACAGGGATCCCTCTGGATCTCTGGATCTCATTTTCCTTTGGCACATTCCATGATTGGTAAAAAACCCCTCTGGAATACCTGAGCACAGAGATCCCTCTGGATCCCTCTGGATCTCATTTTCCTTTGGCACATTCCCTGTTTGGGGCACCAGAAAAAAAATCCCTCTGGAACTTGTGAGGACAGGGATCCCTTTGAATCCCTCTGAATCTCATTTTCCTTTGGGACACTTCCTGTTTGGAAAAAAATCCCTTTGGAACACCTGAGGACAGAGATCCCTCTGGATCCCTCTGAATCCCTGGATCTCCTTTTCTTTTGGGACATTTCCTGTTTGGAAAGAAATCCCTCTGGATCTCGTGAGGACAGGGATCCCTCTGGATCTCCAAACCTCATTTTCCTTTGGGACATTCCCTGTTTGAGCCACCAGGAAAAAAATCCCTCTGGAACACCTGAAGACAGAGATCCCTCTGGATCCCTCGATCTCATTTTCTTTTGGCACATTCCATGATTGGGCACCAGGAAAAAAAATCCCTCTGGATCTCTGAATCTCATTTTCCTTTGGCACATTCCCTGCTTGGAAAAAATCTCTCTGGAACACCTGAGGAACCAGCAGAGCCACCTGGGAGCCCTTTGCTCCTGTCTGGGAGCCTGGGGTTTATTTTAATTAATTAATTAATTAATCTTTGTTGGTCACTGTCCCCTGAGGCTCACCTGGCACATCTGGCCAGATGTTCCCTGCTGGGGCCCGCAGAGGCTCTCCAGGGTCACCCGTGGTGTCACCTGAGGCCACCCAGGTGTGTCCTGGCCCTGAGGGTGTCCTTGGGCTGGACACAATTCTGCAAATCCCATCTCTGACACACCAAATTCCTGCCCTGGGGTCATCTTTCCTGCTTTGGGGCCATTTTTTCCTGGGTTAAGGTAGTTTGTCTTGTTTGAGGGCCGTTTTTTCCTGCTTTAGGGCCATTTTTACCTAATTTAAAGCCATTTTTACCTGGTTTAGGGCCATTTTTCCTGGTTTAGGGCCATTTTTACCTCATTTAGGGCCATTTTTACCTCATTTAGGGCCATATATTTCCTGGTTTAGGGCCATTTTTCCTGGTTTAGAGCCATTTTTTCCTGGTTTAGAGCCATTTATTTTCTCATTTACGGCCATTTATTTCCTCATTTAGGGCCATTTTTACCTCATTTAGGGCCATATATTTCCTCATTTAGGGCCATTTTTTCCTGGGTTAAGGCAGGTTCTTCTGGTTTTAGGGCCGTTTTTTCCTGGTTGAGGGACATTTTTCTTGTTTTAGGGCCTTTTTTTTCTTTAGGGCCATTTTTCCTGGTTTAGGGCCATTTTTCTGATTTCAGGGCCATTTATTTCCTCCTTTAGGGAGATTTTTCCTGGTTTAGAGCCATTTTTCTTGTTTTAGGGCCATTTTTCCTGGTTTAGGACCATCTTCCTTGGTTTAGGGTCGTGGTTCCTCTTTTAGGGCCATTTATTTCCTGTTTTAGGGCCATGTTTCCTGGTTTAGGGCCATTCATTTCCTCATTTAGGGCCAATTTTTCCTGGTTTAGGGCCATCTTTCTTGCTCTAGGGCCATTTTTCCTGGTTTAGAGCCATTTTTTTCTGGTTTAGAGCCAATTTTTCTAATTTCAGGGCCATTTATTTCCTCCTTTAGGCAATTTTTCCTGGTTTAGAGCCACGTTTCTGGGTTTAGAGCTATTTCTCTTGTTTTAGGGCCAATTTTTCCTGGTTTCTGGCAATTTTTCCTGGCTTGGTGCCATTTTTCCTGGTTTAGGGCCATTTTTTTCTGGTTTCAGGCAATTTTTCCTGGTTTAGGGCCATTTTTTCCTCATTTAGGGCCATTCTTTCCTGGTTTCAGGCAATTTTCCCTTGTTTTGGGCCAATTTTTGGCAATTTTTCTTGGTTTAGGGCCATTTTTCCTTTCAGAGCACAAGGAGCTGAAGGAGAGCAAAGAGATGCAGGCAGAAGGATCCCAAAAATCAACCCAACAAACACAGGACAACAAATTCCCAGCAAGAAACAGCCAAGATAAGAATAACTCCTGCCCTCACTCCTCCCTCCCTGTGCCCCGAACACCCCAAAATCCCTGGAGATATTTTCTGCTTGCAAAATTCCCATGGAACAAATAAAATCTTGAGTTTAATCCCACCCATCCATCCCCACCCGTGACTCCGAGGCAGGAAAACTCCAGAGCTCCTTCCCCACCCTCAGATCTTCCCCAGCCTTTTTATATTTTTTTTCAGTTTATTCCCAGGGATTTGGGAAGGGAGAGAATTCCCCAGTCCCAGGGATGAGGTGGAACCTTCCCCAAAGAGGAGGAAACGTCTCCATTTGGGGTGTGTGGAGAAAGAGAATTCACAGAATCCAGAGAATGAACAGAATTCACAGAATTAACAGAATCCACAGAATCCACAGAATTAACAGAATTCACAGAATCCACAGAAACAAACACCAAAACAAAAGGTGGGATGGGGCCCTGCACATTTGAGGAGGGGGAAACTTCCCCATTGGGCACACAGAATTCACAAAATTCACAGAATTTACCGAATTAACAGAATTCACAGAATCCACAAAATTTACAAAACCCACAGAATTCAGAGAATCCACGGAATTAACAGAATCTACAGAATTAACAGAATCCACAAAAACAAACACCAAAACAAAAGGGGGGACAGGAGCCTCTCATTTTTGAGGAGAAGGAAACTTCTCCATTAGGGGCAGGCAGAAAAACAGAATTAACAAAATTCACAGAATCCACAGAAACAAACGCCAAAACAAAAGGTGGGACGGGCCCCTACACATTTGAGGAGGAGGAAACTTCTCCATTGGGGGCATGAGGAAAAACAGAACCCACAGAATTCACAGAACCCACAGAATTCACAGAACCCACAGAATTCACACCAAAACAAAAGGTGGGACGGAGGGCCCTGCACATTTGAGGAGGAGGAAACTTCTCCATCGGGCACACAGAATTCACAAAATTCACAGAATTTACAGAATCCACAGAAACAAACACCAAAACAAAACGGGGGGGCTTGGGATCAGCCTCATTCCGTTCCCATCTCCTCCTCCTCCTCCTCTCCCTTCTCCTCCTCCTCCAGCTTTTCCTCCCACTCTGGTTGGAGTTTTTGCAGTGACTTTGTTCCCTGGCCCGGCGCCAGCTCCCACTAATTTACGGCTTCGTTTTCCCCCCACGCCCAGCTCGGCGTTAATTAACTCAGCCCCTAATGAAGGCACCAGGGTGGGGGCGGGACCCTGCTGGCCCTTGGTTGGCCCCAAAAAAAAAACTCAGCAGGATGATGATGATGATGATGGGGAAAAGAACACGGCCAAGGCAGAGCGCCGGGTTGGGGGGAAAATTCCGGCGAAGAGGGGAGAGGAAGGAAGGAATGAAAAAAAAAAAACCTAAAAAAAATAAAATAAATAAATAAAGGAGAAAAAAGAGCACCCAAAATCTGTATGACTGAAAGAGGCACGTTTAAATGCAAACTCTCCATATGTGCGAGAGTCTGTCAAGAAATGTACAGTTTCACTTTTAATTACTGGCAGGGGGGAAAAAATAACTAAGAAGGAAAACAAAATATATTTTAAAAAAAAAAGAGCTCCTAAACACTGGCGAAGTGTCAGCGACGGGATTTAATTGGTGATTAAGTGTGAAGGGCCTTTGGTGGCCCCAAAGCCACCACAGGGACATCAGGGAGCTCTGAGCAGCCCCAGATCAAACCCCAAATCCTACTGAAGGTGGGACAGCCCCAAATTCCCTCCTGGCTCTCCAGTGATCCTTTAAAACCTAAAAAACTCCTGATTTTACATGGCTGGGGCTAAAATCAGGTGCTAAAAGCTGTGGTGGCACCAGGACTCTGCCCTCAAGGCCAAGTTGAGGCTGAATTTCCTAAACGTGGATAAATAAATCTTCCTTCCAGAGGAAGGTTTAAGGCAGGATTTTGTTTTAGGGACATTTTTCCTGGTTTTAGGGCCATTTTTCTTGTTTTAAGGCCATTTTTCTTGGTTTTAGGGCCATTTTTTCTGGTTTAGGGCCATTTTTTTCCTCATTTAGAGCCATTTATTTCCTTGTTTAGGGCCATTTTTCTTGTTTTAGGGCCCTTTTTCCTGGTTTAGGGCCATTTTTCTTGTTTTAGGGCCATTCTTTCTTGTTTTAGGGCCATTTTTTCCCTGGTTTAGGGTGATTTTCCTGGTTTAGAGCCATGTTTCTTGTTTTAGGGCCATTTTTCTTGGTTTAGGGCCATTTCTTCCCTGGTTTAGGGCCATTTTTCTTGTTTTAGGGCCCATTTTCCTGGTTTAGGGACATTTTCCCTGTTTTCAGGAAATTTTCCCTGGTTTAGAGCCATTTTTTCCTGGTTTAGGGCCATTTTTCCTGGATTGGTGCCATTTTTCCTGGTTTAGGGCCATTTTTCTTGTTTTAGGACCTTTTCTCTTGTTTTAGGGCCACGTTCCTGGTTTAGGGCCATTTTTCCCCATGGTTTCAGGCAATTTTCCCTGGTTTAGAGCAATTTTTTCCTTTCAGAGCATAAGAAGCCCAGGGCAGCACCACGGGAAGAACAAACATTCCCGGGGTTTGGAGGTGTCAGAGACAATTCCATTATTTCCCCAAACCCTTCAAACTCTTCCCAATGAGCTACCCCAGAGTAAGACAAATCCCCCTTTGGGGACAAGGACCAATCCCCCTTGGGGACAAGGACAAATCCCCCTTGGGGACAAAGACAAATCCCATACAGAGACAAGGACAAATCTCATATAGGGACGAGGACAAATCCCCCTTGGGGACAAGGACCAATCCCCCTTGGGGACAAGGACAAATCCTCCTTGGGGACAAGGACCAATCCCCCTTGGGGACAAGGACAAATCTCCATTGGGGACAAGGACAAATCCCATACAGGGACAAGGACAAATTCCCCTTGGGGACAAGGACAAATCCCCCTTGGGGACAAAGACAAATCCCAGCTGGGGACAAGGACAAATCCCATACAGAGACAAGGACAAATCTCATATAGGGACGAGGACAAATCCCCCTTGGGGACAAGGACCAATC
>JBBMKD010000170.1:71346962-71361659 GCA_037834095.1 Argya squamiceps
TCCACAAAAATACAAAATAAGAGTGCCCAAAAATGAAATCTGAGAGTTGCAGGGCTCATCACACTGGGGAAAGAGCCTTAAACCACGGAAATGCAAAATAAAAGTGCCCAAAAATGAAATTTGAGACTTGCAGGGTTCCTCAAGTTGGGGAAAGAGCCTTAAACTACAAAAATACAAAATAAAAGTGCCCAAAAATGAAATCTGAGAGTTGCAGGAGTTGCAACAAGTTCAGCTTTGCAGAGGGAAGGATGAAGGTGCTGAAGGAGGTTTTGGGAATGATGTTAAATGGATAAATAACCTCAAAGAGAGGCTGGGTTAATTCAGGTTAAATCAGGTTAAAATAACCTGATATTTAATAAAAAATGACCACTCTATATGAATAAATAAATAACCTCATATAGTAGATAAATAACCTCAAAGAGAGGCTGGGATAATTCAAAATAACCTGATTGATAATAAAAAATAACCTCTCTATATGAATAAATAAATAAATAACCTCAGTATTAGATAAATAACTTCAAACAGAGGTTAATTCATCAATGATCTGATAGATAATAGATAAATAACATCAATAGACTAATAAATAAATAACCTCAATAATAGATAAATAATTAACCTCAGAGGTTGTGTTAATTCATAAATAACCTCATATATAGTAGATAAATAACCTGAATATATTAATGGATAAAAGCCTCTAATAACAGATAAATACCCTCAACCAGAGGCTGGGTTAATTCATAAATAATCTCAAAAATAGTAGATAAATAACCTCAATATATTAATAAATAAATAACCTCAACAGTAGATAAATGTATAACCTCAGAGTTTGTGTTAATTCATCAATAACCTGATAGATAACAGATAAATAACCTCAATATATTGATAAATAAATAACCTCAATAGTAGGTAAATACCCTCAACCAGAGGGTTGTGTTATTCATCAATAACCCAATAGATAACAGATAAATAACCTCAATATATTAATAGATAAATAACCTCAATATATTGATAGATAAATAACCTCAATAGTAGATAAAAAACCTCAAATAGAGGCTGGGTTATTTCATCAATAACCCAATAGATAATTGATAAATAACCTCGATATATTGATAAATAAATAACCTCAATAGTAGGTAAATACCCTCAACCAGAGGGTTGTTTATTCATCAATAACCCAATAGATAACAGATAAATATCCTCAATATATTGATAAATAAATAACCTCAACAGTAGATAAATGCCCACAACCAGAGGCTGGGTTATTTCATCAATAACCCAATAGATAACTGATAAATAACCTCAATATATTAATAAATAATCTCAATAATAGATAAAAAAACCTCGAATAGAGGCTGGGTTAATTCATCAATAACCTGACAGATAACAGATAAATAACCTCAATATATTAATAGATAAATAACATCAATATATTGATAAATAAATAACCTCAATAGCAGATAAATACCCACAACCAGAGGCTGGGTTATTTCATCAATAACCCAATAGATAACTGATAAATAACCTCAATATATTGATAAATAAATAACCTCAATAGTAGATAAATACCCTCAACCAGAGGCTGAGTTAATTCATCAATAACCCAATAGATAACTGATAAATAACCTGGATATATTGATAAATAAATAACCTCAATAGTAGATAAATAATCTCAAACAGAGGTTGTGTTATTCATCAATAACCCAATAGATAACAGATAAATATCCTCAATATATTAATAGATAAATAACATCAATATATTAATAAATAAATAACCTCAATAATAGATAAATAATCTAAAACAGAGGCTGGGTTAATTCATCAATAACCCAATAGATAATTGATAAATAACCTCAATATATTGATAAATAAATAACCTCAATAGTAGGTAAATACCCTCAACCAAAGGGTTGTTTATTCATCAATAACCCAATAGATAACAGATAAATATCCTCAATATATTGATAAATAAATAACCTCAATAGTAGATAAATACCCTCAACCAGAGGCTGAGTTAATTCATCAATAACCCAATAGATAACTGATAAATAACCTGGATATATTGATAAATAAATAACCTCAACAGTAGATAAATAATCTCAAACAGAGGTTGGGTTAATTCATCAATAACCCAATAGATAACTGATAAATAACCTCAATATATTGATAAATAAATAACCTCAATAGTAGATAAATGCCCACAACCAGAGGCTGGGTTATTTCATCAATAACCCAATAGATAATTGATAAATAACCTCAATATATTGATAAATAAATAACCTCAATAGTAGATAAATGCCCACAACCAGAGGTTGGGTTAATTCATCAATAACCCAATAGATAACTGATAAATAAATTCAATATATTAACAGATAAAACCCCTTTAATAACAGATCCAAGCTCCTCCAGCAGAGGGTGAATTTTCCATGGTGGAAGCCTCGTTCACAGGAAAAGGGAATCCTGTGGGATTGTCACGAGGTGCTGGGGTGGAGTGGGGAGAATTTTGCTCAGAAATACATTTTTTTGGTGCCCAAATACTTACAATGGGGGTTCCAAAGGGGATGTAACCTGTGGGAGAGGGGAGAAAAAAAAAAGAAATTAATCAAATTTAATTTGAGTTTAATTTGAAATTAAAATTTAAATTTTAACTTAAATTTTTAAAATTTAATTTCAGTTTAATTAATGAATTTAATTTGAAATTAAATCCCAGTTTAGGGGGAGAAGCCACTCCTGGGACATCCTGGAACTCCACCTGATTCAACAACTGCAACCTCCTGCTGGCTTTTCCCAACCTTTATTTGCTTTTTTTAGGCTCTCCAAAGTCTTTTCCTCAAACCTTATTGAGCACCACAAAAAAAGATTAAGAAAAAAAATAAAAAATCAAAGGCTTCACATTTTTCCCCTGCTGTGGCTGCCAATTCCTGTGCTAATTATAATTCATCTCCCTGACTTCCACTAGAAGGTCTCAGAGAATTTTCCCAATATTTCTGAATTCACTTCCTGGATCCAACTTATAAAAAAAAGGGCAAAGAGACCCGAGAGAGAGGAAAATTTGGATGATAAATAGAGGACAAGGAAAGCAGAGGGTCCTGGCTTCTCACCCCACATCTCCTCCCAAAAAACTGAGCACAGATACCCCAACTCCATTAATTCTCCCCTTAATTAATTCCAAAAACATGGAAAAAATCCTGTTTATTTAAATAGATCCACTAGAAGGTCTCAAGAGAATTTTCCCAATATTCCTGAATTTACTTCCTGGATCCAACTTATTAAAAAAAAAGGGCAAAAAGACCTGAGAGAGAGGAAAATTTGGATGACAAATAGAGGACAAGGAAAGCAGTGGGTTCTGGCTTCTCTCCTCACATCTCCTCCCAAAAAACTGAGCACAAACCCCCAGACTCCATTAATTCCCCCCTGTGCCCAAATCAGGTGAAGATTCCACCCTAAAAACATGGAAAAAATCCTGTTTATTTAAATAGATCCACTAGAAGGTCTCAGAGCATTTTCCCAATATTTCTGAATTTACTTCCTGGATCCAACTTACAAAAAAAAGAGCAAAGAGACCTGAGAGGGAGGAAAATTTGGATGATTAATACAGAACAGGCAAAGCAGAGGGTTCTGGTTTCTCTCCCCACATCTCCCCACAAAAAACTGAGCACAAACTCTGTTGATTTTCCCCTGTGCCCAAATCAGGTGAAGATTGCACCCCAAAAACATGGAAAAAATCCTGTTAATTTAAATAGATCCACTAGAAGCATTCTCCCAATATTTCTGATTTCACTTCCTGGATCCAATTTACAAAAAAAAGGGCAAAGAGAGCTGAGAGGGAGAAAATTTGGATGATGAATAGAGGACAGGCAAAGCAGAGGGTCCTGATTTCTCTCCCCACATCTCCCCCCAAAAAACTGAGCACAGACACCCCAACTCCATTAATTCTCCCCTTAATTAATTCCAAAAACATGGAAAAAATCCTGTTTATTTAAATAGATCCACTAGAAGCATTCTCCCAATATTTCTGATTTCACTTCCTGGATCCAATTTACAAAAAAAGGGCAAGGAGACCTGAGAGGGAGGAAAATTGGATGATGAATAGAGGACAAGGAAAGCAGAGGGTCCTGGTTTCTCTCATGATCCCCCCCAAAAAATGAGCACAAAGCCCCCAACCCTGTTAATTCTCCCCTGTACCCAAATCAGGTGAGGATTCCACCCCAAAAACATGGAAAAAATCCTGTTGATTTAAATAGATCCACTAGAAGGTCTCAAGAGAATTTTCCCAATATCTCTGAATTCACTTCCTGGATCCAACTTACAAAAAAAAAGGTCAAAGAGACCCGAGAGGGAGGAAAATTTGGATGATAAATAGAGGACAAGGAAAGCAGAGGGTCCTGGCTTCTCACCCCACAAATCACCCCCCAAAAAACTGAGCACAAACCCCCAAACTCCATTAATTCCCCCCTGTGCCCAAATCAGGTGAAGATTCCACCCCAAAAAACATGGAAAAATTCTGTTAATTTAAATAGATCCACTAGAAGCATTTTCCTAATATCACTGAATTCACTTTCTGGATCCAACTTATTAAAAAAAAAGGGCAAAGAGACCTGAGAGGGAGGAAAATTTGGATGATGAATAGAAGACAGGCAAAGCAGAGGGTTCTGGCTTCTCTCCCCACATCTCCCCACAAAAAACTGAGCACAAACTCTGTTAATTCTCCCCTTTGCCCAAATCAGGTGAAGATTCCACCCCAAAACCATGGGGAAAATCCTGTTTATTTAAATAGATCCACTAGAAGGTCTCAGAACATTTTCCCAATATTCCTGAATTCATTTCCTGGATCCAACTTACAAAACAAAGGGCAAAGAGACCCAAGAGGGAGGAAAATTTGGATGATGAATAGAGGACAAGGAAAGCAGAGGGTCCTGGTTTCTCTCCCCACACTTCATCTTCATCATCACCCCCCAAAAAACTGAGCACAGACACCCCAACTCTGTTAATTCTCCCCTGTGCCCAAATCAGGTGAGGATTCCACCCTAAAAACATGGAAAAAATCCTGTTTATTTAAATAGATCCACTAGAAGTTCTCAGAACATTTTCCCAATTTGTTCTGAATTCACTTCCTGGATCCAACTTACAAAACAAAGGGCAAAGAGACCTGAGAGGGAGGAAAATTTGGATGATGAATAGAGGACAAGCAAAGCAGAGGGTCCTGGCTTCTCACCCCACATCTCCTCCCAAAAAACTGAGCACAGATACCCCAACTCCATTAATTCTCCCCTTAATTAATTCCAAAAACATGGAAAAAATCCTGTTTATTTAAATAGATCCACTAGAAGGTCTCAAGAGAATTTTCACAATATTTCTGAATTTACTTCCTGGATCCAACTTACAAAAAAAAAGAGCAAAGAGACCTGAGAGGGAGGAAAATTTGGATGATAAATAGAGGAAAAGCAAAGCAGAGGGTCCTGGTTCCTCTGCCCCCCAAATTATCCCCCCAAAAACTGAGCACAAACTCTGTTAATTCTCCCCTGTGCCCAAATCAGGTGAAGATTCCACCCCAAAAACATGGAAAAAATCCTGTTAATTTAAATAGACCTGCTGGAAAAGCTGCACTGGCATTCCCATAAGAGCTGCTGGGGGGAGCTGACACCCCCAAAAAGGGGAGGGGAGGCAATTTTTAATTAATAAACAGCTCGTTAAGGCACAGAGAAGCTGATCCCTCCTGGGATCCCAGTGCTGAGGGGGTTAGGTATCATAACTCATGGAAAAAACAGGGATAATCCTGTTTTTTTTCTGGGGAATAAACCCCCCTCCTCCTCATCAAGCTGCTGACCTGTGTTTTACACCCTCGAAGTTGTGGGCAGAAAGTTTTGCCATTTTGCTGCAGAATTTCAAATGCTCCAAATAGTGACAGATCCATCAAAAAAGGCAGAAAAGGCTCTGGATGGGGGCCAGGGGAAATAGGAAGTGTCTGTCTCCTCCATGAGGAAAGGAAGGGAAAGGGAAAAAAGGGGGAAAAAAAGGGGAAAAAGGGGGAAAAAAGGGGAAAAAGGAACAAAAAGGAAAAAAGGGGGGGAAAGGGAAAAAAAGGGGGAAAAGGGGGAAAAAAGGAAAAAGAAAAAAGGAAAAGGAAAATGGAGAAAAGGAAAAACAAAAAAGGAAAGAGGGGAAAAGGAAAGAGGGGGAAAAGGGGAAAAAAGAGGAAAAAGGGAAAAAAGGGAAAAAAGGGAAAAAAGGAAAAAATATAAAGGGAAAAGGGAAAAAAGGAAAAAAGGAAAAGGGAAAAAAGGATAAAGGGAAAAGGGGGAAAAGGGGGAAAAGAGGAAAGAGATAAAGGGAAAAGGGAAAATAGAAACGGGGAAAAGGGAAAAAGGCGGAAAGGGAAAAAGGGGGAAAGGGAAAAAGGGGAACAGGGGAAAAAGGGGAAAAAGGGGAAAGGAGAAAGGGGAAAGGAAAAGGGGGAAAGGAAGAAGGGAAAAAGGGAAAAGGGATAAAGGAGAAAAGGGGGGAAGGGGGGAAGGGAAAAAAGGAAAAAAGGGATAAAGGGAAAAAGGAGAAAAGGAAAAGGGATAAAGGGAAAAGGGAAAGGGATAAAGGGAAAAGGGAAAGGGATAAAGGGAAAAAAGGGGAAAAGGGGAAAAAGGGGAAGAAAAAAGGGAAAAAAGGGAAAAAAGGGAAAAAAGGGGAAAAAGGGGGAAAGAGATAAATAGGAAAAGGGAAAAAGAAAAAAAAGAAAAGGGAAAAAGGAAAAGGGGAGAAAAGGGGGAAAAAGAGGGGAAAAGGGGGGAAAAGGAGGAAAAAGGGGGGAAAAGGGAAAGGAAAAAGGGAAAAGGGAAAAAAGGGGAAAGGGGAAAATGGAAGAAGGAAAAAAGGAAAAAGGGAAAAATGGAAAAGGGATAAAGGGGAAAAAGGAGAAAAAGGAAAAAGGGGGAAAAAAGGGAAAAAGGGGAAAAAAGGGGAAAAGGGAAAAAAGGGAAAAAAGGGAAAAAAGGATAAAGGAAAAAAGGGAAAACAGGGCAAAAGGGGGAAAAGGGGGAAAAAATAATGGGGAAAAGGGAAAAAAGGGGGAAAGGGGAAAAAGGGAAAGGAAAAAGGAAAAAAGAGAAAAAGGGGAAAAAGGGGAAAAATGGAAAAAAGGGAAAAGGGAAAAGGGAAAAGGGATAAAGGGAAAAGGGATAAAGAGAAAAGGGGAAAAAAGGGAAAAGAGAAAAAGGAAAAAGGGAAAATGGACAAGGAATAAAGAATAATGAATAAGTTATAAGGAAAATATTAAGCACAAGAAGTGCAATTTAAAATCATCATTTTCCTCACCTCTGAAGGGGTTTTTGGTGCTGGAATCCCTTCCTGATCTTGGTCTAAATGTTGCCAAGATTCAATTCAAAAAGAGGAGAAGCCCCCAGCCCTGATATTTGATACAAATTCCAAGTGAAATGATGGGGACAAACCATACCTGACATTCGGAAAGGCATGAAGATGGTCTCGTTGGTGTCGGGGTGGATGATGGCCTGGAAATGTCACCAAAGGGACACAGTGAGGGCACAGGGCACAGCACAGCCACCCCTCAGCTCCCAACACCACTCTGAGCACAGAAATCTGGAATTTTTCCCATCTGGGACCCTCCTCAATTTCACAGCTCTCACCAAAGGCATTCTCAGCCTCCACAGAAGCCCTTCCCTGGAGTAATTCAGCACAAATTAATCATTTAGGAAGAAATAATTTACCCTCATGGAGTAATTCAGCATCAATTTGTCATTTAGGAGGAAATAATTGACCCTCATGGAGTAATTCGGCATCAACTTGTCATTTAGGAGGAATTAATTGACCCTCATGGAGTAATTCAGCACAAATTCATGATTTAGGAGGAAATAATTGACCCTCATGGAGTAATTCAGCACAAATTCATGATTTAGGAGGAAATAATTGACCCTCATGTACAAAGAGTGGCTCTTTTCCTGGTTCTGTGTCCCCCAAAAGCTGGCCCTGAACTCCAGGAAAGGCAGATTTGGGAGGGAAAAGGGAAATTATTTCCTGTCCCTGCTTGTTTTCAGCAGCACCACCTTCCATTCCAGGAATTCTCCCCCTCTGCAGGTGTAGATCCCATTCCAGAACTTCACCCTATCATCTCCAGACATGGATCCCATTCCAGGAATTCTCTCCATCTTCAGGTCTGGATTCAGTTCCAGGTGTGGATCTCATTCTAGGAATTTTCCCCATCTGCAGGTCTGGTTCCCATTCCAGGAATTCTCTCTATCTCCAGGTCTGGATTCAGTTCAGGAACTTCTCCCCATCTCCAGCTGTGGATCCCATTCCAGAATTTCTCCCCATCTCCAAATGTGGATCCCATTCCAGAAATTCTCTCCATCTCCAGGTCTGGATTCAGTTCAGGAACCTCTGCCCACCAGCTGTGGATCCCATTCCAGAACTTCTCCCCATTTCCAGGTGTGGACCCCATTCCAGAACTTCTCTCCACCTCCAGCTGTGGATCTCACCCCATCTCCAGCTGTGGATCCCATTCCAGAACTTCTCCCTATCTCCAGACACAGATCCTATTCCAGAACTTCTCCCCATCTCCAGGTGTGGATCCCATTCCAGAACTTCTCCCTATCTCCAGACATGAATTCCACTCCAGAACTTCTCCCCATCATCTCCAGACATGGATCCCATTCCAGGAATTCTCTCCCCACCTTCAGCTGTGGATCTCATTCCAGAACTTCTCCCCATCTCCAAATGTGGATCCCATTCCAGGAATTCTCCCCATCTCCAGGTCTGGATTCAGTTCAGGAACTTCTCCTCACCAGCTGTGGATTCCATTCCAGGAATTCTCTCCCTATCTCCAGACATGGATCCCATTCCAGAGCTTTCCCCATCCCCAGGTGTGGATCCCATTCCAGAACTTCTCCCCATCTCCAAATGTGGATCCCATTCCAGGAATTCTCCCCATCTCCAGGTCAGGATTCAGTTCAGGAACTTCTCCTCACCAGGTGTGGATCTCATTCCAGGATTTCTCCCCATCTCCATGTGTGGATCCCACTCCAGAACTTCTCCCCATCATCTCCAGACATGGATCCCATTCCAGGAATTCTCTCCCCATCTGCAGGTCTGGATCCCATTCCAGGAATTCTCCCCATCTCCAAGTGTGGATCCCATTCCAGAATTCTCTCCCCACCTCCAAGTGTGGATCCCATTCCAGGAATTCTCTCCCCATCTGCAGGTCTGGATCCCATTCCAGGAATTCTCCCCATCTCCAAGTGTGGATCCCATTCCAGAATTCTCTCCCCACCTCCAAGTGTGGATCCCATTCCAGGAATTCTCCCCATCCCCAGGTGTGGATCCCATTCCAGAATTTCTCCTCATCTCCAGACATGGATCCCATTCCAGAATTCTCTCCCCACCTCCACGTGTGGATCCCATTCCAGGAATTCTCTCTATCATCTCCAGGTGTGGATCCCATTCCAGAATTCTCTCCCCCCCTGCTCCAGCACCAGCTGGGATAACAACAGGCAGGCCCAGCCCTCTCTGGATGGCACCACAAGGGACACCCCAAAAAAACCCCACACAGGACCAGGATTTTCCAGAAAATCCACCCTTGATGTGCCCCCTACATCTCCTCAGCCAGCCCTGGGGTGCTTCTGGAGATCCCAACCTCCCAAAAACCCCTAAATTTGCTTTTTAAAATGGCCCATTTTATCCACATTTCCCCCCAGATTTTCTGACAAGCCCAGGAGGCTGCACTGGAATTAACTGGGAAGGAAAAAAAAGAAATCAATTCCCAAGGGATCTGGGACTGCAGGGAGGGAGGTACAGCACAGGCACAAACCTTCCCAAGGAACTGTCAAAGTATTTGCAAAAAAACTGGAGACAAGAAAGCTCTTGACTAGACAGGAAGGAGAAAATGAAGACATCAAAATATATAAATATATATAAAAAAAAATCAGGCACTTTGATGGCAGAGTGTTCTCTGCATTTACAATTCCATGGGAAGGCAAAACAGCAACTGGCAAAGGGAAGGAGGGAGGACAGGAAAAAGCAGCAACACTTGAAAATAATAAGGAAAACTGGAAATGGTTTAATAGTGTATTACCTGTTTGATTTTTTGAGCTCCCCACAGCTGGAAAAAAACAAAAAAAAGAGAACATTAAATGTAAAAATAACCAAACAAACCAGTGTAGTTTTATCCCAAATATTCATCTTTTAGCTGTTGTTATAAACAAACACATGGGGCTGGGACAAAAAAATCCTCATTTTCTGCAGCCTGCCAGGATGGATTTAAAGATCCTTTATACACCTGCCAGGGCAGCAAGAGACAATATTAAATTTGTATTAGATGGGAAGAAAGAACAAGAACAGGCAGACCTCAGAGCTTTACAAACCCCCAATTCTCTGCTGCAAGGTAAATTTAGCACAGCCTCTCCCTGGATGAGCTTCGTGCAGAAATCCAGCCCTGCTGGGGAACAAAGGTGGGGTAAATCCCTGCAGGGAGCTCTTCAAATAAACCCTGGGCTTTAATAATATAAAATATTATTAAATATTTTTAAATTATTTAATTTAAAATTAAATAATTTAATTTTTAAATTAAAATATTATTTAATTTCCAAGAAATAGAATAAATAGCCTGTTTTCATTTTTAACAGCTCACGGAGAGGGGGGGGAAAAAAAATCTCATTTAAAACTCTTCACTGGTGGCTCCTGACAGCTCCCAAAGCCCCAAATCTGGCTCAGGGTGTGGGGATGGATGAGCAGCGAGGAGGAAACATCCTCTGGGAGGTGCAGGAGGAGACAAGGAGGAGACACCAACCCCAGAGATGTCCTGGCACAGACACAACCCTGGAATTCACCCTTCCTTCCCAAAGGGGTTTCCTCCACAAGTGACACCAAATTAAAACCTCCAAACCAACCAAATGCATCATTCCAGAGATGGGTGGAAATTCATGGCTCTGGAATGTCCCAGCACCTCTGCCTGGTTTGTTCTCCCCTCAGTTTCTTGGAGCTGCAAATCCACCCTTTAACCTCCATTTAAATTCTTTTTTCAAAAAAAACCCACAAATTCTCCGCGAGCCAGAGAAATTGGCTGCTTCCCTGGCAAGGCTCCTTTGCCAATCCTTCCCCACCCTCGTGGCTCTTTTACTTTCTCTCCAATTTATCAACATCCTCTCGAGTGGAGGCCGCCAGGAACCGGGGGAATTATTCCAAGGAGAGTTGTCCTGGAGCCAATCCCGGGGCAGGAGAACCTGGGGAGTTTCTGCTCCTGCTGCTGCTGCTGAATCCCAGGATGGTGATGGCTCTTTTTTTTTTGGTTCTTGACTTTAACCCACCAAAAGCCACCCCAGGGGTTGCAGATCAGGGGTTCACCCTGCTCAGCTCGTCATGGCCAGGGTGTTAATTAAATCTTGTCCCTCACCCCAGGTTTGTTGCCATTCTCAAATAGAAATCCATTAAAATGCTGTTGGAACAGGGTAATTAATCCGCTGTAAATTGTGTTAATTGACCCAGTGATACCCCAAATTTCACTCCCAATTTGTCTCACTCTCCTTAAACAAAGGTCTGTGATGAACTCCGCTGCTTGTGGTGAGGAGATCTAAATGTCACACAGACACAGGCTTTTTCCTGAGGAAAAATTCCCTTTTTAAGGAAAATCACAATTCCCCTTTTTCCAGGTGGAACATAGAAATTGGGGGACACAAAGGACAATCCTTGTGGGTGGCAAAGACCACCCAAAACCCAAAGGGAAGGAGGCTCCATGCCCAGACACTCAGCAGGTCTCTGGCTGCCCACCAGCTGGAGAAATTCCATGGGGTGAAGGAGGAATTCCTCGGGCTCCAGGTGCCTCCCCAGCCCACCCCAGTGACCCCCCAGCTGCCCAAATCCCCTTTATTCGGGCTGGGAAACAGAACTGTGGGATTTCCCTCTCCAACTGCAGGCACTGACACCAGCAAAAAGGAAGAGGGATTGCTTTCTGAGCCAGCACGAGGGCTTTTTTGGTCAAATCCTCTAATTTCATTAATTGATCCCAATATTTATTGCCTTTCCCTGCTGCAGTGCAAATATTGTTAGAACAGGCGGTTTCATTACTTCTCCCAAAGAGACTTCGGCAAGATGCACCTGATGAGTCACCTCAGGGTTCTGCCAGCTCGTTTTCACTTCTTTCTCCTCTAATTCCTCTTCTGTCTGCAGCGTTTTTTGAGTCCTGCCAGCCCCGGGGGCTCCTTTTGGGGGAGGATTTCTGATTTTGTTGGGATTTCATCCCCACCCTCTGTCCTGGAGGAACAGCCACGTTCCCACCTCATCCACCCCTCGGAGAAATCTCCTCTGGAGCCCAGGGAACCACTCCAGGTTCGTGCTGGGTTTTGGGTTTCAGTCCAGGATTGCTGAGTGTGATCAGGATTTCCCTTGGATGGCTCAGAGCTCCACAGGGGATTTTGCCTCTGTTCAATTTTTGGGTGTTCAGGGGTGGGATGACACCAGGGAGGAGCAGAGGGCTGGAGCAGTGTTATCCCAGGATTCCAGTGAAGGTTTTTCCTTCCTTTTTTTCCTTGCCAAGGTCAGGATTAATCAGGGAAAAATGCAGGTTTTGAATTCAGACTCAGATATTTATTATTTCTCATCTATTTACAGACTCACCAGCCATGAGCTCTAACTAGCAAGTACAGAAATAAGGTAAAATGGAGCACCTCGAACTCTTTCCAAGGTTATTTAAGTGCTAATTACCCATCTCATTAGATGACACCTGTATTATTTATATTTCTGACCCAATAATGACCGCCCAAGGCCCACCTTTTTCACCCAATTATAGAACATGTGGAACCTTTTTCACCCAATTATAGAAAACCAAACCCAAACCCATGAAGAAGGAAAAAGGTGAAGAAGAAGGTGAAGAAGAAGGAAGAAGGTGGTGAAGAAGGAAGAAGGTGAAGAAGAAGGAAAAAGAAGGTGAAGAAAAGGAAGAAGAAAGTGAAGAAGGAAGAAGATGAAGAAGAAGAAGAAGGTGAAGAAGAGGAAGAAGAAGGAAAAAGGTGAAGAAGAAGGTGAAGAAGAAGGAAGAAGGTGAAGAAAAAGGAAGAAGGTGAAGAAGAAGGAAGAAGAAGGTGAAGAAGAAGGAAGAAGGTGAAGAAGAAGGAAGAAGGTGAAGAAGGAAGAAGGTGAAGAAGAAGGGAGAAGGTGAAGAAAAAGAAGGTGAAGAATAAGGAAGAAGGTGAAGAAAAAGGAAGAAGGTGAAGAAGAAGGAAGAAGAAGGTGAAGAAGAGGAATAAGAAGGTGCAGAAGGAAGAAGGTGAAGAAAAAGGAAGAAGAAGGTGAAGAAGAAGGACTCAGACAACTCTCAAAGTCCTCCACCTTGACTCACATGTATCACTACACACTAAAATCCCCAAATCCAACTTTCCAGAATCCCAGCATCCCCCTGCATCCCACACAGGCAGGAATGGGGAGTTTTCCCCAGCCTGGGGCAGCTTTTCCCTGGGTCAGGTCAGGGAGAGACCAGATGGGTCAGTGTCATTGTAGGACACAAAAGAAAGGTGAGAGACTCCAAATATTTCAGAAGGCAAAGAGCACAGAAAAAAGGCTTTTATTGTCTAATTCTTACTGCCTTTTATAAGGTGTTCCCATAGAGACTTAACATGATTGGTGTGGATAGAGGACACCTCTCTAATGCCATTATTAAACCAGAGAAACAGCAAAACACCACCTGGACAAAGATTGTTTGGAGAAAGGAGAGTTGTTTGCCAAGATTTTTTCGAGAAGAAACTTTCTGGAGAATTTTTTCCTTGGGGAAAAAGTTATCAGCTGCCACCAGGCTGAAATCTCTCAGAGCCAGAAATATCAGGCCCACAGGTCAGATCAGGGAGAGGTTCTTCATGGACAGGGAGGAATCAGCTCCAGGCTGTGCACAGGTGGTCTCAGATCCACCTTGTCAGGCCTCATGGAAGAGATTTCCAGCCAGGAAATCTGATTTTTTCCAGGATTTCCTTTTTTTTTTCCAGGATTCTGATTTTTCTACAGTTTTTTTGAGGAAGGGTCACCACATTTGTCACCACCTGTAGCAGAGTCTTAAAGCCCTCAGCTCGGGGGTCCCAGGGAGGACCTGGAGCTGCTGGAGAGAGTCCAGAGGAGGCACCAGGGGGATCAGAGGATGGAGCAGCTCTGCTGGGAGGAAAGGCTGGGAGAGCTGGGCTTGTTCTCACATGGACAGGAGAAGCTTTGGGGTGAGCTCAGTGTGGCCTTCCAGGACCTGAAGGGGCCAACAAGAAACATGGAGAGGGACAATTTCCAAAGGATGAGGGACAGGACACAGGGAATGGCTTCCCACTGGGCAAGGGGAGGTTGGGCTGGGATCTTGGGCAGGAATTGCTGCCTGGGAGGGTGGGGAGGGGCTGGGCTGGAATTCCCAGAGAAGCCACAGGATCCCTGGAAGTGTCCAAGGCCAGGTTGGACACTGGGGCTTGGAGAAGACTGGAACAGTGGGAGCTGTCCCTGAACATGGCAGGGGTGGAATGGGATGGGATTTAAGGTCCCTTCCCACACAAATTATTCCAGGATTCTGCTCTGGAGCCAGGCTGGGAGAGGTGGGAATGTTCCCCTGGAGAAGGGAAAAATCCAGGGAATGCTCAGAGCCCCTGAAGGGCCTAAAAAAATGGTATTTTCTTCTCCTCCTTTAAAAATGTTATCCCCAATTTTTATTGCTCAGGAGGGTTTTTTTCTTATCCTGGGGAG
>JBBMKD010000170.1:71504733-71517767 GCA_037834095.1 Argya squamiceps
GCAGCAGTGCTGGCATGACAGAGCAGGTTCCTACAGTTTGCTTTGAGAGTCCAGGGTTTTCCCCTGGTCCCTGAGCTACTTCTCGGCGCGGTCGGCGCGGTCCAGCAGCTCCTCGATGAAGTGCTGCAGCCTCACCTTGGCGTTGGCCTCCCGCGCCGCCGTCTCCTTCAGGAACTGATCGATCTGCAGCACCTCCCTGGCAGAGAGACCCGCGGTGACATCCCAGGGTGTCCCCATCCATCCCCCCAGCGCCTCCTCCATCCCCGTGTCCCAGCTGGGAGCGGGCTCAGGGATGCTGGGCACGCCGGGATCGTCCCATCCTCGGCCTGAGCTGGGTTTGTGCCAGCCCGGGTGGCCCCGGGGATGGGCTGGGGCAGGACAGGGGTTGGAGGGATGCTCCTAGCATGCAGGAGGGTGTGGTGATGGGGGTTTGATAAGTTATAGTTTGCTCCTTTACCGCCCAAGTGTCTGGTTTATTTTGGTTTTTACCCCAGTTTTTCCCCTCCCCTGTCCCTCTGTTCCCTCTCCTGACCCTGCCCTGTGTTAACCTGGGGCCGATCACCTGCCTGCCCCACCCTCTCTGCCTCCCGGGTTAAATGTGAGCACGGGACCCTGCCCTCTCTCTCTCTCCTGAAGAGAATAAAGAATAAATTCTCCACCTTGAAGAATGGAGACCTCTGTGAGAGAGAGCCTTCTCTGACCTTTGCTTTGAGCCTAGACACCGAGGATATCCAGGACCTGCAGAAAGCAGCTCTGCTCTCTCCCGTTACTGGGGCTGTTTGCAGTTTAGGGGTGGTCACTCCTGACCAGCGTGGCTGACTGGGAGCTAACCAGACCCCCCCGGCCCCCTCACGTCAGGGGGATGTTGCCACCTTGTTTTAGGGGTGAGGTGATACCCCCAGCACCTCATCCATCACCCCCAGGACTGGAATCAGGCTCCTGAGCACGATGGAGCAGAGGGAAGAGGATGATGATGGTGTGACAGGGTGGGGGAGGAGGATGGCAGTGACACCCTTAAACTCTGCTCAGCGGCAATCTCTCAATCTTTGCTCAACCCGGAGATTGCAGGGCCCCGGCTCCCTCATTAACACATTAATTAGCGGGTGCTCAGGAGCTCTGAGCATGCGGGAGGGCTGTTTCCCCCAACATGTGGCCAGCCCTGGGGTGCCGTGTGACAGCAGCTCTGTGACCCGAGCTGACCCCACCCAGCACAAACACCACCGTCCTCATCTGCTCCCCGAAATCAGAGAAGGACAAAGGGAGAACACTCACTGTCCTCATCTGCTCCCCAAAACCAGGGAAGGACAAGGGGACAACACCCACTGTCCTCATCTGCCCCTCAAAGTCAGGGAAACACAGGGGGACAACATGCACTGTCCTCATCTGCTCCCCAAAACCAGGGAAGGACGAGAGGACATGGCACAGACACCCCAGTGTGGCCACACGGCCCCAAACACAGCCCTGCACAGGGATGTGCTCCATGAACACCCAGATGTACACACAAACACACACAGACCCCTGTCCTGCACACCTGAGTGCCCCAAACACTGACAGGAGAGCAAAAATCCAGCACAGAACTGGGCACACACAGCTGGGCACACACAGCTGGGCACACACAGTACACATAGCACAGGTACAACTGGCACACACAGCTGGGCACACAGAGCACATACAGCCAGCACACACAGCACAACCAGCCTGGCACACACAGCCTGGCACACACAGCACATACAGTCAGGTACAACTGGCACACACAGCACACAGAGCCAGGCACACACAGCACACAGGCACAGGCAGCATCAGAGGGTGCCAGGCCCTGGCACAGGGTGCCCAGAGCAGCTGGGGCTGCCCCTGGATCCCTGGCAGTGCCCAAGGCCAGGTTGGATATTGGGGTTGGAGCAGCCTGGGACAGTGGGAGGTGTCCCTGGGACAGTGGGAGGTGTCCCTGCCCATGGCAGGGGTGGCACTGGGTGGATTTTGGGGTCCCTTCCCACCCAAACAATTCCATGACTCTGAGAACCCATGTGAACACAGCCCAGGAACAGCTGCTCACACCTGCACAGCTGGTGATACACACACACCCACACACACACACACACAGCTGCTCACACCTGCACTGCTGGTGATGCACACACACCCACACCCAGAGCTGCTCACACCTCCCCTCAGCATCCAGGAACCCCTGAAGATGCACAAACACAGCTTTGCACACCTGTCTGGGGCACACCTGAGCTCGGACACCAGACCACACACACCCAGACACACCAACCTGACCACAGGAACACAACCACACACACCTGAGCTTGCACACCTGCTCACACACACCTGATCACACACACTGTTCACACATACCTGATCACACACACCTGATCACACACACCTGTTCACACACACTGTTCACACACACCTGACCTTGCACACCTGATCACACACACCTGACCTTGCACACCTGATCACACACACTGTTCGCACACACCTGACCTTGCACACCTGGTCACACACACCTGATCACACTCATCTGACCTTGCACACATGATCACACACACCTGCTCACACACACACCTGACCTTGCACACCTGACCACACACACTGTTCACACACTGTTCACACACACTGTTCACACACACCTTGACCACATACACTGTTCACACACACTTCACACACACCTGATTACACACACCTGACCTTGCACACCTGACCACATACACTGTTCACACACTGTTCACACACACTGTTCACACACACCTGATCACACACACTGTTCACACACACCTGATCACACACACTGTTCACACTCACCTGATCACACTCACCTGACCTTGCACACCTGCTCACACACACACCTGACCTTGCACAACTGACCACACACACTGTTCACACACTGTTCACACACACTGTTCACACACACCTGATCACACACACCTGACCTTGCACACCTGCTCACACACATTGTTCACACACGCTGCTCACACCCACCTGACCTCAGAGCCCTGACCATGCACACCTGGACACCAAACCTGATGGTGCACACCTGACCTGGGACACCTGGACACAATGATCTGCTCAGAGGCACAAAGGAAAAGGAGGGGGCAGCCCTCAGTGACACAATTCTCACTGCTGGCTATCAATTACCAATTAATTACCAATTAATTACCAAGTAATTATCAATTAATTTCTCCCCAACCTGCCACTTGCAGGCAGAGCCTGGGAGCTCTGGGGCTGCTCTGGGAAGGCTCCTGGAAGGGGCCCCAGGGGATTTGGAAGGCAAATGTGGAGCTGGGCAGCAGCTGTAAGGTGATGCTGATGGTTATCAGCCCCATCTCTCTCATTCCCTTGGACTGGGTGGAAAAACACTCCTGGCAAAGGAAACAGAGCCCAGGAGCCAAAGGTCTCCCAGGAGGACAAGGGCTTGGTGGTGTCTTGGAGCTGGCAGGGCTGGGAAATGTCCCCACAGTGTTTTCAGGGATAGCTTTGCTGATTAAAAGGATTTTCCTACATCCAGGGGAAAACCTCCTCTCACACCAGTGCTTCCCATGCTCTCCTGCAGCCTCACAAGGGATTTTGGGGACTGATGGGGGCAGTCAGAAGGGTTTCTCTGAGGAATGGGAGGTCCAGGAGGTAGTTTTGGGGCACAAAACCCAAAGTTTTAGGTGGTAACATTGTCCAGGCTCCACCAAGAGACATCTGACCCTCAATTTACCCTGTCTAGCTCTCTTCAGGCCTTGCTCCAGACTCATCCAGGCTGGAGTCCTTAATTCCCTCACCACATATCCCCAGGGTGCCCCTGGACAACCCCCATGAGGCAGCCCCCAAACCCCTCATTGCCTGTCCCACACACCTGCCCCCAAAGCTGGGGGTGTCCTTATGGAGCCCCAGGGTCACCCTGCTCCTCATCCCCCCGTCCTGGGAGCCCTCTTTCTGAGCCAGGTCATTATTTTGGAGTCAAAGTCATTCACAAACGTGCAGAGGATGACAGGAATCACAACAATTCCTTCAGGAATCCCAGCAGTGCTCCCAGCCCATGCCTGTCCCCCACAAACTCCTCACTGACTTGCTGGGCCCCTCCAGATTTGCCCAAACTCCTGAGGAACCAGGTCTGGTTTGCTTGGACAGCACCAATGGGTAGAATTAGACTGGAGGGAGCCTCAGGAGCAGATTTGGGGTGGGCAGGGGGTGTTGAGTAGGGAATATGGGATGGAAATAAGGATGGCAGTGTCACAGGCTTAACAGCAAACGGAGGTGGCACTGCTTGGGCTGCCCCACCCTCCCTCTGGGAGAAAAACCTGGAATTTGGCATGAGGGTGGGAATGAGGTGGGATTTAAGGTTCTCTCAAGCCAAACCAGTCTGTGGGTTGGTGATCCCCAGGCTGGCCATGTCCTGGGAGCACTGGTGGCTCTGGGACGAGGTCTAGCTTGTCATGACCCAGCCGTGGAGGGGCTCAGGTGTGTGTGGGCACTGGGTGGGTGAGAAAAGAGGCAAAACCTGATCAGGGATGATGATGGTGGTGGGCATCACCAAGGGGCTGTGCCTGAGGGTTTGGTGGTGGCACTGGGCTCATATGGACTTATGGAATTGCTTGGGTTGGATGAGACCCCAAAGCTCATCTCACTCCACCCCTTACCATGGGCAGGGACACCTTCCACTGCTCCAAACCCTGCCCAAGCTGGCCTCAAACCCGGCAGGGATGGGGCAGCCACAGGTTCTCCAGTGGCAACCCCAAGGCCGGGACAGGGACACCAAGCACTCACTGCTGCTTCCGCGTGAGCTCCTGCTCCTTCTGCACCAGGTCCTGCTTGAGGGAGGCCAACATCTCTACGCTGACATCCACCTGGCGGGACAGCTCCGAGGCCCTGTCCTCCAGCTCCTGCTTCTCCCTGCTCAGCCTCAGGCTCTCCTGCTTGGCCTTCTCCAGCTCCGAGCTCTTGCGGTCCAGCTCCACCTGCAGCCGGCCCACCTGCGAGGCGATCTTCTGCTCCACCTCCTCCGTCAACTTCTCCAGCCTCTTGTCCACCTCCAGCTTCTCGAAGGCACGGATCTTGAGGCGGGCCAGGCCCTCCTCGTAGGCCGCGTCCACGGCGGCGGCGGCGGGCGGGACGGTGGCGGGCGCCACGGCCTTGCTGCCGCGGGTGAAGATCTCGCTCAGCGGGATCTCGATCTCGTGCACGTAACGGGGCGAGGGCAATGAAGACGGGGCTGGCTCCAGCTCCTCGGCGGGCACCAGGTCGCAGGAGAAGCGTTGATCCTTGCCTTGGAAGGAGGTGCTCTCAAAGTAATCCCTACGGGCGGCCGGGGCCAGCAGGGCCGCGTCGGCGGCCAGCGGGAAGACGGCAGCGTCGCAGATGCTGTTGGTCTTGGAGAGCACGTAGAGGGTCTCGTAGGTGTGGTTGTACTCCAGGTGAGCCCGCAGAGAGGACAGGCTGCGGAAGCGTTTGTGCTCCCCGCAGCGCGGGCAGCGGTAGGGCAGGTCCAGCGAGGCCATCCCTCCGCTTGGCTGCTCCCCGGGGCGCCCACGGGGCCCCGCTCATGGCGCGGCACGGGGGACGTGGGGACACACGGGGGGCACCGGGGACACCCCGGCGCAGGGGTGGGGGATCCGCTGGGACATGGCCTGGGGACAGCCTGGGGTGGGACAGAGGGGATCCAGCAATCCTCAGAAGGGATCTGGCAATCCTCAGGGGGGATCCAGCAATCCTCAAGGGGATCTGGCAATCCTGGGGGGATCTGTCAGTCCTGGATGGGATCCGGCAATCATTTTGGGGGGATCCAGCAATCCTTAGGGGGGGATCCTCGGGGGGAGATCTGGCAATCCTAGGGGGGATCTGGCAATTCTGGGGGGATCCAGCAATCCTGGGGGGATCTGTCAATCCTGGATGGGATCCGGCAATCCTCAGGGGGATCCGGCAATCCTTGGAGCAGATACAGCAATCTTGGGGGGATCTGGCAATCCTGGAGGGGATCCAACAATTCTCAGGGGGATCCAGCAATCCTTGGCCTGGATCTGGCAATCTTGGGGGGATCCAGCAATCCTCAGGGGCATCCGACAATCCTTGGGGGGATCCGGCAATCCTTGGAGAGATCTGGCTAATCCTGGGGTGATCCGGCAATCCTCAGGGGGATCTGTCAATCCTGGGGGGATCCAGCAATCCTTGGGAGGATCCAGAAATTCTGCGGGGGATCCGGCAATCCTGGGGGGGATCTGGCAATCCTTGGAGTGGATCTGTCAATCCTCGGTCGGATCTGGCAATCCTCGATGGGATCCAGCAATCCTGGGGGGATCTGGCAATCCTCTGGTGGGGCGCTGTCAATCCTCAGGGGGGTCTGGCAATCATTGGAGTGGATCTGTCAATCCTTGGTGGGATCCGGCAATCCTGGGGTGATCCAACAATCCTGGGGGGATCTGGCAATCCTGGGGGGGATCTGGCAATCCTCAGGGGGGTGTCAACATTGAGCGGTGCTGGGCACTGGAAGAAATGGGGGTCAGTGATAGAGGACTGAGGGAGTCCCCAAAAATCCCTCCTTGGTCCTTCTTCTGTGCCTCCATCCCACCCTCCCGTGTTCCTCCCACCCACGCGCATCCCTTGGGAGGGCACACGGTGCTAAAGAAGGTGCAGAACCCTTGGGAATGTTTAGAACCCTTGGGAATGTGCAGAGCCCTGGGAATGTGCAGAGCCTCTGGGAATGTGCAGAGCCCCTGGGAAGCTCCAGAAGAACCACTGGGAAGTTCCACAGCCCCTGGGAAGTTCCACAACCCTTGTGAGGACCCACAGCTTTCGGGAAGCTCCATAACCCTTAGGAAGTTCCACAACCCCTGTGAAGACCCAGAACCTTTGGGAAGTTCCACAGCTTTTGGGAAGTTCTACAACCCTTGTGAAGCTCCACAGCCCCTGGGAAGCTCCACAGACCCTGGGGAGCTCCACAGCCCTTGGGAAGACCCACAGCTTTTGGGAAGTTCCACAGCTCTTGGGAAGACCCAGAACCTTTGCGAAGCTCCACAGCTTTTGGGAAGCTCCACAACCCTTGGGAAGTTTCACAGCCCCTGGGAAACTCCACAGCCCTTGGGAAGCTCCACAGCCCTTGGGAAGACCCACAACCCTTGTGAAGACCCATAGCTTTTGGGAAGTTGCACAGCCCTTGGGAAGTTGCACAACCCTTGGGAGGCTCCACAACCCTTGGGAGGCTCCACAGCCCTTGGGAAGACCCACAGCCCTTGGGAAGACCCACAGCCCTTGGGAAGACCCACAGCTTTTGGGAAGTTCCACGACCCTTGGGAAGACCAACAGCTTTTGTGAATACCCACAGCTTTTGGGAAGCTCCAAAACCCTTGGGAAGACCCACAGCCCTTGGGAAGTTCCACAACCCTTAGGAAGCTCCACAGCTCTTGGGAAGACCCACAACCCTTGGGAAGACCCACAACCCTTGGGAAACTCCACAATCCTTGGGAAGAGCCACAGCCCTTGGGAAGATCCACAGCCCCTGGGAAGACCCACAGCCCCTGGACTCGATGATCTTAGAGATCTTTTCCAACCTGAGTGATTCTGTGGTTCTACGACCCCTTGGGAAGATCCACAGCCCGTGGGAAGGTCTCCCAGCCCTTGGGAAGTGTCACAACCCCCTGGGGGGATCACAGCCATCAGGAAGGTGCACAACCCACGGGAATCTCACTCCATCCACCCTGAGCTGGTCACAGGAGGTGGCACAGGTGACCTTTTTGCTCTCTTGCCCAACCATCACCCAATGAGCCCCTGCAGCATTGGGGGTCTCCAAGGCCCAGGGTCATCCCAGTGTCCCACACCAGGAGCAGGTGCTGGGGTCCTGCAACTTCTCCAAGCAAAGGCTGACCCAAATCCTGCTGGATCAGCCTGTGAAGCCTGGAATGGGATTCATCCCCAAGAGTTCTCACCCACCCCTGAGCCCCCACACTGTCCAGTGCAGGGGACATGGTGGCCTCTCCTGCCTGGGTGGGTGACCTGGTTCATCACAAAATCCTCCACGACACCAGTGAGGGAAACCACCCTTGAGAAATGGGATAAATCAGTGAAAATGCAGCCCAGGAGGAGGCTGCCATGGCCCCCTCCAGCCTGGAGGGCACCTCAGGGCACAATATTTTCATTTCTCATTCAAAGGTGAAAACTGCAATGCTTTTACCCCAGAACAGTGAGGGTACACATAGGTGGGAGTATTCCCTGCTCAAACCCTCTGCAATATCCCACAAACAGCTCTTCCCACCACCCCAAAAGCCCTCAGAGCCCTCCTGCATCCCATAACCACCAGTTGGTGAGCCCTGAACCTCCACCCATCCCTGCTGGTCCCCAGGGCAGCATCCCTGGTGCCTCAGCCTCCCCTCAGAGGGACAACCAGGCCACGAGGCTGGGAAACCATCTTTTTAAAGAGAAAAATCAGCAAAGGCAAGAAATCCGTGCCAGAAATAAACCCGAGACGAGCCGGGAGGGTTTGTGACCCGCTTGGGCTGCGTTTTGGGGCCGTTACCGAACACACCCTCCCACATCAACCCCACCCGGGCGACCCCCGGCCCGGCCCCGCCGAAACCCGAACCGCGGGGAGCACAAAGCACGTCCGGACACTCCGGCCGCTGCCGGGGGGGATGAGAAAGCGCTTTTCCAGCGCGGGGATGGGGAATCGCGCCCCGGTGCCTCAGGCCTGGATCCCTGCCCGCGTCTCCCGGGCCACCCGAGCAGCCTCAGCCCGAATTTCCCGGCCAAAATCCAAGGCAAGATCCGGCCCGGGTGGCTCGGGAAGCGCACGGAGCCCACGCTCCGTGTCCTGGGCAGGTCCTACCCCGGCCGCAAAACCTCTCCCGGCTGCCATCTCCACGGCAACGAGCGGGATTCGAGGGGAATTATCGGTGGAGTCATTACTACGGCGGCCACGCTAATAAAAAACCCACAAGCATCCGGAGCCGGGAAAAGGCTGCCGAGCGCCGGGATTGCAGCATCCCCCCGAGCTGCTCGGGCACCGCTACCTGCCATCCATCATGGAGCCTTTTCTTCGCATTGTTTAACGATTTTTCTGCCCACCCAACCCCCCCACCCCCCAAAAATAAATATATATATTACCGGCAGGCAGCTCCCCTGCCTGGTTGGAGAGGGAACGGGGGATGGAGAAGAGGAGAAGAGGGGTGCGGGGGGGTGGAGAGCAGGGGTGCCGGGAGATGCTGCCGGGGTGGAAGGAGGTTGATGCCGGGGTGGAAGGAGGTTGATGCCGGGGTGGATGGAGGGTGATGCCGGGGTGGAAGGAGGTTGATGCCGGGGTGGATGGAGGATGATGCCGGGGTGGATGGAGGATGCTGCCCGCACCGCTGGTCCCCAGCCTTCCCCGGCGCTCCAGCGGGGTGGGAGCTCCTCGGTGGGCGAGGACGGCTGGGGTTAAGGCGCAGGGGGCTCGGAGGGAGGTGGGCATGAAAATCCGGATGCGTTTTTTGCCTCCCCCCCCCATCCCCTGGGGCGGGGAGCGGCGGGTCCGTCCTCACATGGTGGCAGCGGCTTTGTCCCCGCTGCGTCCCCCCCCCCCCCCGCTCCCGGTGGGCCCTGGGTGAGGAGCATCCTGGGGACAAGCCACCACCTCCCAGGGCACCGTCTCTGCTCCATCCCGTCCCCAGCCGCCCCATACCTGCTTCTGGCCGCCGACCTCCCGCGCTGGGCTCCTCCGGCCAGGGCAGCATCTCTCCCGCTCGCCCGCGGGCCAGCCCCGAGCCGGGGGGTGCGGGGTGGGGACGGAGCCCGCACAGCCGCTCACCGCACAAAGGAGGAGGCTGCGGGCGGCTCAGGGCCGTGCCGGGGCGGGGGGATGCGGGGCACGGGGGGTGAGGGCGCGGGGATGCGGGGCAGGAGGGATGCAGCCCGCGGGAAGCACCCGGCTCCCTGCGGCCAGCACCTCCATGCCAGGCAGGCCCTGGGGAGAGAGGGAGGGAGGGTGGTGGCTGCGGGGTGGGGCGACGAGGAGGAGGAGGAGGAGGAAGGAAGGAAGCCGAGGCTGAAGGCCCCGGCGGGGTGCTGGGAGGGTGGCGGCTCTGGGCACCCTGGGGATGGCGGGTCCCCGGGGGCTCTGGGGGCTCAGCGCGGGCTCGGCATGGCGAGCCAAGGAGGGAGGGAGGGATGCAGGGATGGAGGAAGGCGGAGGGCGAGCGCCGGCAGCCGCCTCCTCCCCTGCAGCCGGAGCCGGGGCTGCCTCGCTGCCGGTTCCTCCCGCACAGCTCCCTCTGCCTGTCTCCCCACGAACACGGCGGGCCCGGCTGCCATGGCAGCCCCCGGCCCAGAGCCCGCTCTCCCCACCGCTGAAGGCTGTGGCAGCTCCTGGATCACCCCGAGCATCCTTCCCGGGGATACAGTGACTGTACGGCCCAGCCGGGGCACCTGCGCTGCTCCTGCCCCATCCCGGGCTGAGCACAGGTGTCCGGGCACGGGCTTGGTGCCAGGACAGTCCCTGATCGCCCTGTCTTCATCCCTGCCTTGATCCTGATGGTGTCCCTGATCATCCTGTCTTCATCCCTGCCTTGGTCCTGATTGTGTCCCTCATCACCCTGTCTTCATCCCTGCCTTGATCCTAATTGAGGCCCCAAGTATCCTGTTTTGGTCCTGATTGTTTCCCTGAGCACACTGTCTTCATTCCTGCCTTGATCCTAATGGAGTCCCCGAGTATCCTGCCTTGGTCTTGATGGTGTCCCTGAGAACCCTTTGTCCTGCCTTGGTCCTGATCATGTCCCTGAACACCCTGGCTTGGTCCTGATGGTGTCCCTGGGCACCCTTTGTCCCTGCCTTGATCCTGATTGTGTCCCTCATCACCCTGTCTTCATCCCTGCCTTGATCCTAATTGAGGCCCCAAGTATCCTGTCTTGGTCCTGGTGGTGTCCCTGAGCACCCTTTGTCCCTGCCTTGGTCCTGGTGGTGTCCCTGAGCACCCTTTGTCCCTGCCTTGGTCCTGGTGGTGTCCCTGAGCACCCTTTGTCCCTGCCTTGGTCCTGATTGTGTCCCTGAACACCCTGCCTTGGTCCCTGCCTTGGTCCTGAGCTGGTACCTGATCATCCTGGCTTAATCCCAGGCTTGATCCTGATCCAATGCCCGAGTGTCCTGGCTTGGTTCCCAGCCTAGTCCTGCTCTGGTCCCCAAATGCCCTGGTTTGGTCCCCAAGGGCCCTAATTTGGTCCCAATCCTGTCATTGATTACCCTGGGCAGGTTCCCATCTTGGTCCTGATCTGGTGGTCCCTGGTTGTCCCCAAGGGCCCTGATTTGGTCCCAATCCTGTCATTGATTACCCTGGGCGGGTTCCCAGCCTGGTCCTGATCTGGTCCATGGCTGCCCTGGTTAATCCCTGTCTTGGTCCTGACCGAATCCCTGAATCCCAGTTTTGGGCCCTGCCTTGATCCTGACCCAGTTCCTGACCCTGGTGCCCGTGCCAGGGGGACTCAGCCCTGCTTTCCCCTCCTGGGGTGGGCACGGGGGGTATGGCAGCACCCCAGGGTGCTGCGGCCCAGGGTCAGGGGGTGTCCCCATCCCCTGGGATTTGGGGTGCCACTGCTCCTGCTCTCCTGCACCTGTGCCCAGCACTGGCACAGCCAGGAGCAGATGCCCCAAAGTCTGTGGGGTGGCAGTGGGGTGTCTCTGTAGGGTGGCTCTGTAGGGTCTCTATAGGGTCGCTATGGGGTGGCTATGGGGTGGCTATGGGGTGGCTGTGGGGTCGCTGTGGGGTGACTGTGGTGTGGCTCTGTAGGGTGACTGTGGGATGGCTCTGTAGGGTGACTGTGGTGTGGCTCTGTGGGGTCGCTGTGGGGTGACTGTGGGATGGCTCTGTAGGGTGACTGTGGTGTGGGTCTGTAGGGTCGCTGTGGGGTGACTGTGGTGTGGCTCTGTAGGGTTGCTGTGGGGTGGCTCTGTAGGGTCACTGTGGGGTCGCTATGGGGTCACTATGGGGTGGCTGTGGGGTGGCTCTGTAGGGTCACTGGGGGGTTGCTATGGGGTGGCTATGGGGTGGCTGTGGGGTGGCTCTGTAGGGTGGCTGTGGGGTGGCTGTGGGGTGGTTGTGGGGTCACTATAGGGTGGCTATAGGGTCGCTATGGGGTGGCAGGGGGGTGTCCCAGCCCTCCCACCTCCCTGGCAGCCCTGACTGAAGGAGCAGAGGGCCAAGGCTGGAGCGGTGCCTCTGCAGATCTTCCAGACCCAGCATCAATTATGGATGATTTCCTGAGGGGTGTTAATCAAGGCCTCCTGCATCATTCATGGCCAGTGGGGCAGGGAGGGCTCGGCTCTGCTGCCCGGTGGGATCTGACATCCCCCGGGGAGGGGAGGATCAGTGGGATCTGACATCCCCCGGGGAGGGGCGGTGGGATCTGACACCCCCCGGGGAGGGTCGGTGGGATCTGACATCCCCCGGGGAGGGGAGGGTCGGTGGGATCTGACATCCCCCCAACCCAGCCCCGTCCCAAAGGACACCTGAGGTCCTTACTGACCATAAAAGCTGTGCTGTGTCCCCAGAAAAGCTTTTCCCGAGTGCTCGGGGTCATCTGCACCCCTCGGGGTGGTCCTGGCCCAGGAATAGGGTCCCAAACACTGGGAGGATTCACCCGAGGGTCACCAGCACCCTTGGGGCTATCGGGGTGTGAGATTTTAGGGACACATCTGAGGGGAAATTTGGGATTTCCTTCTGGCCCCTTTCCACATCCCATCTCTGCTACAAATCCCCCCCAATCCCCTGCCCAGTTTCCCACCCCAAATCCACAGGGTCTCCACACCCCATGGAAGCTCAGATTCTGCTGGGATTACTGGGACACTGGATTTTGTCTGGATTACTGGGACACTGGATTTTGTTGGGATTACTGGGACACTGGATTTTGTTGGGATTACTGGGACACTGGACTCTGCTGGGATTACTGGGACACTGGATTTTGTCTGGATTACTGGGACACTGGATTCTGATTGGATTACTGGGACACTGGATTCTGATTGGGATTACTGGGACACTGGACTCTGCTGGGATTACTGGGACACTGGACTCTGCTGGGATTACTGGGACACTGGATTTT
>JBBMKD010000170.1:71744994-71755084 GCA_037834095.1 Argya squamiceps
GGCAGGACAGGGCAGGACAGGACAGGGCAGGGCAGGGCAGGACAGGGCAGGACAGGACAGGGCAGGAGAGGGCAGGAAAGGGCAGGACAGGGCAGGACAGGACAGGGCAGGGCAGGGCAGGACAGGGCAGGACAGGACAGGGCAGGAGAGGGCAGGAAAGGGCAGGACAGGGCAGGACAGGACAGGGCAGGGCAGGGCAGGACAGGGCAGGACAGGACAGGGCAGGAGAGGGCAGGACAGGAGGGGACAGGACAGGACAGGACAGGACAGGACAGGACAGGACAGGACAGGACAGGACAGGACAGGGCAGGGCAGGACAGGGCAGGGCAGGACAGGGCAGGAGAGGGCAGGACAGGACAGGACAGGACAGGACAGGGCCTTTGGCAGGTGACAGGGGCACTGTGACACTGCTGAGGGGCTGTTCTCTGGGAGCTTTGGGGGTGTTATAAATGCATAATATACAGTTGGCTTTTCCCAAATATTAGAATGAATACTATATGTACATATATATATACTGTATATGTATATATACATATACAGTATATATGTACATATACAGTATATATATACATATACATATATATACACTGTACATATACAGTATATATATGTACTGTATTATGTTTTATTAATAAAGTTTAGAAAACTGATGAATGTATTTTCTGATTGTGACATAGTGTAAATAATAAAAAGACTGGGTTTCTTTTCTTCTCTGTAACATCTAAAGTGACCAAGCCAGAAGGTATGAGGGGAAAGGGTCATCACCTTGTAACCCTGGATAAAGACTGCTAACTTCCTGTTTTCTTATCCAAATTAAAATAACCAAAAACCTCAAGAGGAAGATTTATAAGACCCATGTTACCAGGCAGAGTGGAGCCACCCACAAATAAATCTATCAGATCAGATGATTGGGAATACTTGAAACAGATAAAAACTGGAAAAGAATGGATTAATACCTATTGAATATGTAAAATGGCAATCCTTAAAACACAGCAATTGAGAGAGAAGGGTGTGCTTTCTGCTGAGGGGCCCCAGCTGGAACTTTTGCCTTTCTGTCTCCTAATTGTCAATTTTTAATTTTTATTAAACTTATACATTCTGCTCCAGAAGTGGAGGCCTGCAGGAGAGGGAGGACAGGAGCACCTGAGGGGCTGTGAGGAGGGTCAAGGAATTAGAGATTTCCCCTGGTAGCAGGCTCTGGATTTCCCTTAGTTTGTTTTGGTTATTTTCATTTTGATAAAAAACCCAGAAATTTATCAGTCTTTATGCAGGGTTACAAGGTGATGACCTTTCCCCCATCCCTTCTGGCTTGGTCAGTTTAGATGTTACAAAGAAGAAGAAAAAAAAACCAAACCCAGTATTTTTACTATTTACATTACGTCACAATCGGAAAATACATTCATCACTTTTCTAAACTCTATTAATAAAAAATCCACACAGCCCTACAGGACTGCAAAAAATCAAACTGCCCCAGGACACTGCAAAAAATCCACACTGCCCTGGCAGGCTGAAAAAAATCCACATTGCCTGGGGAGGCTGCAGAAAATTTACACTGCCCTACAAGACTGCAAAAAATCAAACTGCCCCAGGACACTGCAGAAAATCCACACTGTCCCGAGAGGCTGCAAAAAAATCCACACTGCCCCGGGAGGCTGCAGAAAATTCACACTGCCCTGGGAGGGTGCAAGAAATCCAAATTGCCCTGGGAGGATGCAAAAAAATCAAACTGCCCTAGGACACTGCAAAAAATCAAACTGTCCCAGGACACTGCAAAAAATCCACACTGTCCTGGGAGGCTGTGAAAAAATCCAAACTGCCCTGGGAAGCTGCAGAAAATCCACACTGCCCTACAAGATTGCAAAAAATCAAACTGCCCTGGGAGACTGCAAAAAATTCAAACTGCCCCAGGAGGCTGCAGAAAATCCACACTGTCCCAGGAGGGTGCAAAAATATACACTGTCCTGGGAGGCTGCAAAAAAATTCAAATTGCCCTAAGAGGGTGCAAGAAATCCAAATTGAGGCTGCAAAAAATCAAACTGCCCTGGGAGACTGCAAAAAATCAAACTGCCCTGGGAGACTGCAGAAACTCCCCACTGCCCCAGGAGGCTGTGAAAAATCAAACTGCCCCAGGAGGCTGCAGACACCCCCAGGTGACAGGGAAGGCGCTCAGGTGTCAGCACATCCCTGTCCCCACTGCAGCTCCACTGTGCCACCCCCCAGCACCCCCAGCCCCTCCTGGAGCAGCTGTAATTTATGAACAAGATGATAAAGAAAGGAAAAAAGGGTCCTGTCAGGGCTCTGTGTGTGTGCTGTAAATTGTCTGTAAATCAAAGATATTGCCCACATTCAGCATTTAATGCTATCGGTAAAAATATAACGTGAGGGGCCGAGGAGGAAGTTGCTCACAGGGAAGGATGAATATTCAGCGTGAAATATTGAGCCTGTAAAAGAGGCATTTCTCTTTTTGGCTGGAGTGCTGGTATTTCTTCCTATTTAATTTACATAAATCAGTGACGGGGAAAAAAAAGGTAATAACAGGACTGAGATTCTGTAGCTGCAGGGAACCCGGGGAACCTGGAGAAGGAGTTTGGGGATTACAGACATGCTCCAAAGGAAGCAGCATGGAGCAACTGATTTTTCTAAACTTTTCTACTTTGCCTTGCCCAGAGAAGTCAGCTCCTGTTTTCCACATCCCAGGGGTGAGATCATGCCAGGAAAAACTAATAAAACTGTCATTGCAAACTCTGCCTTTGTTGGTTCTTTGCTTTGATTTCCCACAAAATTTTGTCTTTTGAAAGGGTGACTCAACCATTTCTGGCTAGTAAAAAAACCCAACAAAAACCAGAAATAGAAGAAGATGGAAATACTCTGTGTGGTACTGGAAAATCTCACTGGGAAGGCACCAGAAGGAACCGGTGACATCTCCTGATGGCCTCAGCAGGAGGGAGGAGAGACCTGAGGGGCGGTGCAGAGACCAGGGCCGGGGGTGTCTCCCTGATTCTTTTCAGCCTTCTGATGTTTGCACTTTTGCAGTGGGGTTTCTCACAGATTTTCATGCAAACAAAGTGATGTTATTGCAAATGTCCTTCTTTTTTTATCATTCTTCTCTTGAGGAGGGACAATTGATGGACTTCCAGTTTGACCAGTGTGCTGGGAGAGGGGGTAACCTCATCCTCCAATCCATGGTCATTGTTCAAAGTCTGTATAAACCCAAGTAAAGGAATAAACTTCTCTCTTTTTGCCCTGAGGAACTGACTGTGGGTGTGTTGTTCATTTTGTGTCTTATAGCGACAGGGGGTCAGGGCTCTGCACCCAAAACCTGCCCTAAACCTGTCCTAAACCTGTCCTAAACCTGCCCTAGACCTGTCCTAAACCTTCTGCCCTAAACCTGCTGCCCTAAACCTGCCCTAGACCTGCCCTAAACCTGCCCTAAACCTGCTGCCCTAAACCTGCCCTAGACCTGTCCTAAACCTGCTGCCCTAAACCTCCTGCCATAAACCTGCCCTAAACCTGCCCTAAACCTGCCCTAGACCTGTCCTAAACCTGCTGCCCTAAACCTCCTGCCCTAAACCTGCCCTAGACCTGTCCTAAACTTCCTGCCCTAAACCTCCTGCCCTAAACCTGCCCTAAACCTGCCCTAGACCTGCCCTAAACTTCCTGCCCTAAACTGCCCTAAACCTCCCGCTCTGCACCTCCCTGGTGGAGCCCTGCAGAACCAGCCCAGGCTCTCCCTGGGGCTCCAGGGCAGCTGGGGGCGGAGGGAGGGAGGGAGGGAGGGAGGGAGGGAGGAAGGAAGGAAGGAAGGAAGGAAGGAAGGAAGGAAGGAAGGAAGGAAGGAAGGAAGGAAGGAAGGAAGGAAGGAAAGGGACCAGAGGGAGCTCTCTGGGTGCTGCTGACGGGCTCCTGCCCTCCCTGCAGCCCCAGGGCCCTGCTGGAAAGGGAGAGGGTTTGGTCAAGACCCCAGAATTCAGCCCAGCCCCTTGTGCAGGGGGCAGAAATGGGCTGGAACTGAATTCCTCCAAGTGCCATGGGAAAAAAAAAACCCTCCATGTACTTTTTTTTTCCTTCTGCCTCCCTTTGTTTTCTCTCCCCTTGCCCTGAAGAAGCTGTTGATTATAATTTCAGTGCAGTTGGAGATGCAAAGCTTAATGGAGCGGGCCTTTCTATTTTCATCCTCTGTGCATTGTCAGATGAAATAACATGGATTATATTTTGTTGTTGATGCACTGAATATTCTTGATATTTAAATCCAGCAGTGTTTGTGGCAGGCTGAGGTTCTGTGCTGGGATCAGAAAGGTTTGAGGTTTGCTTGTTTCTATTATTTATTTTGTGGGGAGATTGAGATGCTGCCTTGTGGTTTTGTGGGTTTGCTTTTACTTTTTTTAACCAGGGAAAGTTAAAGAATGAATTGGAATGGCAGGGGTTGGCACCAGGTGAGCTCTGAGGTCGCTCCCAACCCAGACCACTCTGTGATTCCATGAGTTCTGCCCTCCTTACCCACAGCAAACACCACCCTGATCCTTCCTTGGTCCTACTGGAGACAATTGCTGCCCACTTTGTGCTTTTAAGTCCAAACCTCCAGTGGAAATCCTTCGTGGTTATTTTCCGTTTCTCCTTCTGGTCTGATGTTCTCAGTCTGAGGTTCCCCCTTGCCCCAGTGGGGTGTCCTAAGGAATTCCATTCCAGAATGAAATGAGTGCTGTTCCCTCTCTGTTCTTTGGAGCAGGAGTGTCCCTGTGTCCCCCTGATTTTTCAGCCTTCTGATGTTTTTTACATTTCTGTACTGGAGTTCTCACGCTTGTAACATAAAGAAAGAGTGATGTTTTGTAAATAATACATTCCTTTCCAGGGGGAAGGACAAATTGATGGACTTCTGGCTTGGCCAGAGAGGTGTTAACCTCGTTCCCCAATTCTGCTCAAAGTCCAAACCCTATTTAAACCCCAAACCAAAATAAACTTCCTCTTTCTCTTCTCAACTTGACGGGTGAGTGTGGTTTTTTGTGTCTGACTAGTGACATCCCTGGGGCCCAGGCCAGGCTGAGATCTTTGGGAATTGCTGCTGTCAGGACCAGCCCAGCAGACCCTGCCCCACCCAGGGGCCCTCAGTGGTCTGAGAACAGCTGCAACAATGGGTTAAAACCAGAGATGGAGGGGCTGAGAGCAGCTGCAAAGCACCCCAGACCCAAACCCCAGTTTAAGGATGTTTTCCAGGTTAATGGGATGGCTCAGTCTGAACAGAGCTCAGCCTGCAGGGCACAAGGGAGGCTGTGCTGGGGTGAATTCACTTGCCAAAGTGTCCCTGACTCGTTTTCCACTCCTTTTTTGTCCATTTGGAATGCATCCAACACCAAGGGTGCTCTGCAGCTGCAGGGGGATGATCCCTCTTCTTCTGGGTAATTGCTGTTCAGACATTTCAGCAGGAAATTTCTCAGAGGGCTCAGAGTCCACAGAGATCTCAAACTGATTGGTAAGAGTGAAAAATTCCCCAAGAATCCCATCCCTCAGCATGAATTCACTAAGGGTGGGGTCCTTCAGCTGTCACCTCTCATCTTGCCCCACTTGGACCCTCCAAAGATCCATTTCTAATCCCGAATTTGGAACTGTGAAGTGGGAATATTCCGAGTTCCAAGAGCAGCCAGCCAGGTTGGTGACTGCAGGATGTCCTGGAGGAGGAGAAGGAGAAAGAAGGAAGGGTTGGGGGCAAGAGAAATGGTTCCTGGTTTGGTTTAGAAGTTGGTGAACTCCTGACCTGGTGGGCACGGCAGGGAGGTGGAACTGGGTGATCCCAAAGGTCCCTTCCAACACAAACCAATCTGTGATTCTGTGACTCTGTGGCTCTGTGATTCTGTGACTCCATGGGATGAGGAGGATTCTGTGATTCCATGGGAGGAGAACTGGGTTCTGTGATTCTGTGACTCCATGGGAGGAGGTGGATTATTTGGTTCTGTGATTCCATGGGATCAGATGGATCCTGGGATTCTGGGATTCCATGGTTCTGTGATTCCATGGGATGAGGTGGATTCTGTGTTTCCATGGGATGAGGTGGATTATTTAGTTCTGTGATTCCATGGGATGAGGTGGATTCTGTGATTCCATGGGATGAGGTGGATTATTTGGTTCTGTGATTCCATGGGATGAGGTGGATTCTGTGATTCCATGGGATGAGAACTGGATGAGAACTGGGTTCTGTGATTCTGTGATTCCATGGAATGAGGAGGATTCTGTGACTCCATGGGATGAGGTGGATTCTATAATTCCAGGGGATGAGGTGGATTATTTGGTTCTGTGATTCCATGGGATGAGGTGGATTATTTGGTTCTGTGATTCCAGGGGATGAGGAGGATGCTGTGACTCCATGATTCCATGGGATGAGGTGGATTATTTGGTTCTGTGATTCCAGGGGATGAGGTGGATTCTGTGATTCTGTGATTCCATGGGATGAGGTGGATTCTGTGTTTCCATGGGATGAGGTGGATTATTTGGTTCTGTGATTCCATGGGATGAGGTGGATTCTGTGATTCCATGGGATGAGGAGGATGCTGTGACTCCATGATTCCATGGAATCAGGTGAATTCAGCCAGGAAAACCAGGAATAGCTGACCTGTTCACTGGGAGTTTGAAGCACAGAGGTGGGAAGGGGGCAATCAGACAGGGCACAGTGCCCAGCAGGGTGCAGGGCCTGTCAGTCAGGGGTCTGATGGGCTCTGATGCAGCGTGGCAGAGCCAGGCAGCAGCTGGAAATGAGGAGATTTTTGGTGTAAATGCAAGCAGAGAGGAGCTCAAGGTCCCAGGGAGCCCTTGAAGCTGAAATAGCATCAGGACAAGGCTCCACTCAAGGCTCAGCACTGGAGGGGCTGAGAGAATCCAGAGCAGCCCTGGCAGCTTTGTCCTGCTCACACATCAAACACTCCAGCGAGGACACCGGGGGCTCCCCCCAGCCAGGCACCACGTTTCACCGGGGAAAACTGAACACTCACAGCCCTGAGGGGCTCTTTAATTCAAATTAAGCTTTGTTCCTGCTTGTCCCTCTCTCAGTGGACAAGAGCTGATCTCAGTCCCTCTCCAAGAACCTTCCCCACGTCAGGAGAAGTTGCCATGCCAACCCGTGCTCCTGTTGCCAAGCAGAGGATGGAGGGGCAGCCCCGGGCTCAGGGCCTCAGAGGGGCCATCACAGGACGGGGCAGCAGGGCCAGAGCCCCCAGAGCCTGTGCAAACCCCTCACCTGGCCCAGCTGAGGGACACAACACAAGCTGGGACCTGGTGCCTGAGCTCTGCACTCTGCCAGCTCCTGGCACAGCCACGGGTGGGACCGAGGGGCTCTGGGGCCTTTTCCACACGGCAGAGTCAAGCAGAAGGGAGAGGTTGGCTCTGGGGAACACGAGGAGCTCCGACCTTGAAATCCTGTCCCAAACCTTTGTGTCTGTGGGAGGTTTCTCTCTGCTGGGACCAGGTGAGTCAGGGGAAGGGACCAGCCCTGGTCAGGGTTCAGGTCACACACCCCAGAATGAGCAGGGCCCTGGTGGTTCCTGGGGACAGAAGGAATGAAGTGGCCTTTTAAACAGAGCAAAGAGAAGGTGCAGCAAGCTGAGAGATGAGGAGGAACCTGTTTGTCTTCTTATACAGCTCCTTCAGGAGCAGCACATCCAGGGCAGAAACAGAACCACAGTCAGGGATGGTTTGGGCTGGAAGGGACCTCAAAGCCCACCCAGCTGCAGCCCCTCAAAGCACATCCAGCTGCAGCCCCTCAAAGACCCTCCAGCCCCTCAAAGCCCACCCAGCTGCAGCCCCTCAAAGCCCACCCAGCTGCAGCCCCAGCCCCTCAAAGCACATCCAGCGCCTCAAAGCCCACCCAGATCCAGCCCCTCAAAGCCCCTCCAGCCCCCCAAAGCCCACCCAGCTGCAGCCCCTCATAGCACATCCAGCCCCTCAAAGCCCACCCAGCCCCAGCTGCAGCCCCTCAAAGCCCATCCAGCCCCTCAAAGCCCATCCAGCTCCAACCCCAGCCCCTCAAAGCCCCTCCAGCCCCCCAAAGCCCACCCAGCTTCAGCCCCTCAAAGCCCCTCCAGCCGCCCAAAATCCACCCAGCCCCAGCCCCTCAAAGCCCCTCCAGCCCCTCCCAAAGCCCCTCCAGCCCCAGCCCCCCAAAGCCCCTCAGAGTTAAAGCTGCTCGGGGGGATGCAGGAAACTGCCCGGAGGATGTTCAGCTGTGTCAGCTCTGAGGGTGGGGCTGTGGCTGTGTCAGCACAGGGAATCCTGGTGTCATTTTCCACAACTGTGACCTGCCCCCCTTTGTATCCTGTTCCTCAGCCTGGCCAATCCCAGCCCCTTCTGCAGTGGACTCAGTCACTGTCTCACCATCCTCTGACTGTCACCAAAGCCACCAAAGGTGACCAAAGGGAAAGAGAGCCCAGGGAGATGAAGAATTAACCCTGTGCATTCCCTGCACAGGGTGCCCAGAGCAGCTGTGGCTGCCCCATCCCGGGGGGTGTCCCAGGCCAGGTTGGACACTGGGCCTTGGAGCAGCCTGGGACAGTGGGAGGTGTCCCTGCCATGGCACTGGAGGGGCTTTAAAACTCCCTCTAACCCAAACCATCCCAGGATTCTGTGATTTGTAAGAAATCTGCTTTTAAACAGGTCTGGGAGAGCTGGGACAGAATGCCACTTGAAATCCACCTTGCCTTTGCCTCTCCAGCCAGCAGCAGCAGCAGCAAGAGGCACCCAGGGCTCAGTGTGGGCCCAGCCGAGGCCAGGATGTTACAGCTTGTTTGGTCATTACCCTGCAACGAGACCCTGTGTCCAGGGAGAGGCTGCTGAGCTCCAGCAGGGGATGATGTACAGAGCCCAGGAACAACGAGCCTTGTAAGGAACAAAGCTGGGAACGGAGCTCCCTGCTCCACCTGAGTTGTTACCCACCCGTGTGTGTGCTCAGAGCCCAGATTTAGTGCTGCTGGTGGCACACTGACAGACGGCTTAGTGAAAACAAATGTTAATGTTAATTAAGCTGGAAAACTTCCCAGATTTTGAGAATGAGAGTGTTTGCTTGGATAATAATTCAGATAGCCTGTGCCCTGCTCAGCACTCCCACTGGGAAATGCCATCACTCAGAAACAGGGGATCAAGGAACTGGAGCAGCTCCTCTCCCAGCTCTCCTCCCTGGGATGGAGGGGTGCTGCAGGGAGCAGCACCTTCCCCAGCCCTGCCAGCACCCCGAGTTCCCCAGGCACAGGTGACCAGCCATCCCTCCCTTTCCCGGGGAGAATCTGCTGTGCTAGCAGAGCCACAGCTCCTGACGTGCCTCCTAAATTCTCCTTCACTTAATTTCACTCCAGTGCTTCCAGATGATGATAATTAACCTCTCTCACTGCAGAGGACAGCAAATACTGAGAGCTGGGAGGTGTGTGAGGCTGAGCACGGCTTCCTTTGCATACAGTCAGATCCCACTGCTTAATGGAAGTAATTGTGGTTCTGTTGGCTTCAGCTGGTCGTCACTGACTTGCAGCAGCTGATGATCTGGCCCAGTGGTTTTAAATTCCCTTCTACATAGTTTTAATTCAAACCATGGTCACCACTGCCAGCCCGAGCCTTGTGAATTCCAGAGAAGGGCTGTGGGCTAAAGAGATGCTCCAGCTCCTATTCCAGGGATGGCAACACTTGGGCATTTATTTATAAATAAATAAATCAATCAACAGGGGTTTCTGTTTGCTGCTGAAAGGACTGGGGGGGAAACATGATAATTAGGAGATGCACACAAACAGAAACCCCTGGTAGCACTTCAATCTTTGCAGGAGGCCACGTGGCTCAACACGTTCCTATTTTCTGCTTCAGTGGGATGACACTGACATGGTGCAGGCAGCCCCGGGCCCCAGCTGGCAGCTCAGCTCTGCCCTGGTGCTGGGTTCAGCTGCTGGCTGGGCTGCGGCTGGGGCTGGGGCAGGTGACAGGGTGGGGCTGGGGCTGGGGCAGGTGACAGGGTGGGGCTGGGGCAGGTGACAGGGTGGGGCTGGGGCTGGGGCAGGTGACAGAGAGGGGCTGGGGCAGGTGACAGAGAGGGGCTGGGGCTGGGGCAGGTGACAGAGAGGGGCTGGGGCAG
>JBBMKD010000170.1:71784095-71794417 GCA_037834095.1 Argya squamiceps
GAAGGGAAGGGAAGGGAAGGGAAGGGAAGGGAAGGGAAGGGAAGGGAAGGGAAGGGAAGGGAAGGGAAGGGAAGCACCTCCTGCCCATGTCTGACTCAGAAGGGAGTGGGAGGAGCAGGGCAGGCCTCGGGTTCCCAAGAACTTTGTTAGGTCAAAGTCAGGATCAGGATGGAGAGGGTTATTCCGTGTTTACTGTGACACAGCTGGAGCAGAGGTGCTGGCAGAGCCTTGGTGCAGCTGCTGGGTTTCCTTGTTGGCCTCATCTCTGGTCACAGAGGTGGCAGCAGCAGCAGCATCACTCACCCGAGACCTTCATGGACATCAGAGCCTCCCAATGGGGAGGTTTGAGCTCCTCCTCCAGGGGAGGGAACAAATCCTGAGGTTTCATCCTCACAGAATTGATAGTGAGAGCAGTGGATGGTGCTTTCCCCTGCTGCTGTTGGACACAAAAGAAAGACTCCAAATATTTCAGAAGGCAAAGAGCACAGAAAAAAGGCTTTATTGTCTAATTCTTACTCCCTTTTACAAGGTGTTCTGATACAGACTTAACATGGTTGGTGAATAGGAATGACACCTCTTTAATCTCATTGGTTAAACTGGAGAAACAGCAAAACACCACCTGGACAAAGATTGTTCTGAGAAAGGAGAGTTGTTTGCCAAGATTGTTTTGAGAAGAACCTTTCTTGAGAAATTTTTCCTCGGGAAGAAGTTGGCAGCTGCCAGCAGGCTGAAATCTCTCAGACCCACGTTCCACCACACACTGACAGCACAAGGGGTGGTGGTTTTACAGCAAGAGAGGCCAGTTTAGATCAGCTGTTCAGGGGTTTTTACACTGAGGGTGATAAAACACTGCAGCCAGGTGCCCAGTGAGGTGGGGGCTGCATTCCAGGCTGGACAGGGCTCTGAGCCCCCCGGTTCAGCTGGAGATGTCCCTGTGCCTGGCAGGGAGGTTGGATTAGGTGACCTTTAGAAGTCCCTTCCAACCCAAACTGTTCTCTGACAGATTCTCTCCCTGTGCCCGTGTTCAGATGAAATGTGAGCAGCTGCCCTCACAGGCTGCACTTTGAGCTCTCTCAAGTCACTCTTGGTTCCCTGAACAGCTCCCTGGCACTTCTGTCACTTCCCTTGGTTCTCATCCCAGCTCCTTTCCTCTCCTTGTCTCTCCACCATCCTGGGAGCTGGGGCACGTCCCTCCCTGCACAGCCAGCCCAGGGAGAGGGAGCCAAGAAACCAGTGCTAATTGCAGCAGTAATTAAAAGCTGAGTGTGAACACTCAGTCAGGGTCAGCCTGGGGGATCTCCCAGGCCCAGCAGCAGCGTGGCTGCTCCAGGAGTGGAACGTGCCCCACGCCTGAGCTGCCAGCCCTGCAGAGCCCCAGAGCTGTGAGAGCAGGAAAAACTCTCCCTGCAGAGCCCTGGAGTTGTGTGAGCAGGGAGAACTCTCCATCTCCCAGCCCTGCAGAGCACAAGAGCTGTGAGAGCAGGGAGGGGTGTCCAGCTGCCAGCCCTGGAGCTGTGTGAGCAGGGAAAACTCTCCCTGCAGAGCCCCAGAGCTCTGAGAGCAGGGAAAACTCTCTCTGCAGAGCCCCAGAGCTCTGTGAGCAGGGAGAGATGTCCAGCTCCCAGCCCCAGGGCTGTGAGCAGGGAAAACTCTCCACCTCCCAGCCCTGCCCAGCCAGGCTCTGCAGCTGCAGCCAAGGGGTATCAGCAGCTTGTCACATCCCGCCCCAGGGGCTGCCAGGCTGGCAGGGCAGGAGCTCAGGGGGCAGGAGGCAGCCAGAGTTGTTCTGGGTTGTTTCTGTCCTTGGGAAGTTGTGTCGAGAACTGTGACAAGACACAGATGGTGCAGGGTGAGGTTTATCTGCAGAGAATCACAGAATGTTCTGAGCTGGGAGAGACCCACAGGGATCATCCAGTGCAGCCCCAGGCCCTGCACAGACACCCCAAAATCCCCACCCTGCACAGACCCCTCCAAAAATCCCACCCTGGGCACCCCTGGGTGTCCAAGCTCTCCTGGAGCTCTGGCAGAGTTGGGAATGTGCCCATTCCCTGGGGAGCCTGGGCAGTGCCAGCACCCTCTGGGGATGAACCTTTCCCTGAAATCCAACCTAACCCTGCCCTGGCCCAGCTCCAGCCCTGCCCTGGGCCTGTCCCTGGTCAGAGGATGCTCCTTCCCTCTGCTGGGATGTGTGTGCTGGGCACAGCGTGGGGGAATTGGGGTCTGATCCTTCTACTCCAGGGTGCAAACCAGGAGTGGCTTCACAGATGTCACAGAAGGTTTTCTGACCCTCCTGAGAGGTGAGGCTTCCTTGATTATCTCTAACTTATCAGTCTGATTAGTTTATATTGTATATTAGTTTATATTTTGTGGTGGTTGTCACCTGGAGGTCATTTCCAGGGTCCCAGCAGTTCTGGAGTTTGACACCCTGAAGGGCTCAGCTCAGCCTTCCTTTCTTTCACCTCTCTTCACTTTTCTACCAGACCTTTGCAATAGGGCTGAACTCTCCTCGTGAAGCTGCTGTGAGATCAGAGCCCTCTGCACTGGCATTTTCCTGCCCCCTGCACTGGCATTTTCCTGCCCTCTTATGTGGCATTTTCCTGCCCTCTGCACTGGCATTTTCCTGCCCTCTGCACTGGCATTTTCCTGCCCCCTGCAGTGGCATTTTCCTGCCCCCTGCAGTGGCATTTTCCTGCCCCCTGCTGTGGCATTTTCCTGCCCCCTGCAGTGGATTTTCCTGCCCCCTGCACAGGCATTTTCCTGCCCCCTGCACAGGCATTTTCCTGCCCCCTGCAGTGGATTTTCCTGCCCCCTGCAGTGGATTTTCCTGCCCTCTGCCCAAGCCTCCCCCTGTTACACCCCAGGAGCAGTGGGATGTTCTCCCTCTGGCTTTCCCTGGAGCAGAGTTTGCTCCACCCTCCCTCAATGGCAGAGCCAGTCCCAGGTAACCCAATGTCCCTTGGCACATTTGAATGGATGTTTTGGAAACCACCCCTGCAGGAAACCTTTCTGTCCCCCACCCCACGGTGGTGGCATTGTCCGTGTCCCTCTCCAGCCCATTGCACAGAAATGAAAATCTCTCTCTCTTATTTAGATGAACACCAAAAATGCTCAAAGATGAGTTACCAAAAATGCTCATTTTCTAAGAGGCCACAGGGAAAGTGTTTCAAAATGACAGAATCACAACTTGGTAAGAAAACTTTACATTGCTCACAGCTACAGATGAGATTGGTCTGGACTGAGAGGAGAATTTTCTTCAGTTGTTACCACTGGGTCATGGAGAAGAGCTGCACTCCTAATTTCTTCAGGCAATTGAAGCTCTTGGGGCTCTCCTGGAAGAGGCAGAGGGTTTGTCTGCATTTCTTGGCCAGGTTTGGAGAAGGTGATCACATTTTACCTCTGGGGAGGGAGAGCCTGTCCAATAACTCCGGAGCACCTGTGCATTTCCATGATTAAATGATATAAAAATGCACATTGCCAAGTTTTCATGTCTCCCAGAGAAGGGAGTGCAGCAGTTTCTCAGAGTGAGAGGTGCAGTAATGACCTCTCCAGGCCCAGCTCTGATGGATTGGCCACACTCAAACAAGCTGGGAATGCACCACCATGGGTCAAAGATTTCAGTGTCCTCTAAAGGAAACAAGGAGGTTTTATGAACCACCATGAGATGGATCCAACTGTCAAAGTAGCCACTGTTGGAAAGTCAGGCCTTCCCTGCCCATATCCAGGTTTCTCCTGACAGTTAATCAAGGAGCAGAGTCTCAGGTATCACCTGAACTGTTAATAAGAGTAATTTTGGGTCCTCAAACGCTGGATACAGACAATGCCACAGGCTGCAGTAAATCTGCATAATTGGTACTTAACCAGTAACAGTGGAATCAGTTACAGCTGTAATTAAGAGTGTGAAATCTCAGTGTTTATTCCATAGGATCCTCTGCCAGGGGGTAACTCTGCCACCACCAGCAGGTCCCCAGCGTGACCAAGTGCCACAACTCCCCGTGGGGACACACAGCCCTGCCACCAGCCAAGGGCCAGCCTCTCCTCTGGGGGCTCCTGCTCAGGCTCAGCAGAGCTCAGAGGGGCAGAGAACACACAGAGAAAACACATTTCCTGCTGTCCCCACCCCTCAGCCTCTTCCAGGAAAAGCCCGGGCTGCAGACGGTGACATGGGAGCTGACCTGGGGAGGGCAGGCTGTGATGGAGACGTGGCTCTCTGGGGACAGCAGCAGCTGAAGCCTTTCCAATTAGCACTTTGGAGTGGAGTCAAGGGCTGTCAGGGCCTTAATTTACTCAGCAGTGTCCCTCTCCCCATATATCCCCGTGACAGCTCATTCCTTTAGGCTTGATGGAGTGCGTGGCTGGCCTCTAACTGTTCTCCCATCCATCTCCCTCCCAATTTGCTTCCTCAAGAACATTTTCCAAAGGGGAATTTCCATGGCTTGTGGTCACCCGGGTTAATTTATGCCAAACAGTTATTCCAGCTGTAAAACAAAAGCTCCAATTTCTCTGAGTCCTTCTCATGCCCCGAGGTGAGGGTGTTGGTTGGTGTAAATCACCGTGAAGAGGAGACAACAACACGGGATTGTTGGTGCCCCATCCCTCGATTCAAGGCCAGGTTGGACATTGGGCTTGGAGCAGTGGGACAGTGGGAGGTGTCCCTGCCATGGCAGGGTGGCACCGCAGGGATTTAGGGTCCCTTCCCACCCAGACCAGTCTGGGATTTTATGGCTCAAGCAGGCAGGTCTGCAGGGTGGCAGCTCCATCTGGGCTCCTCTGGTGGTCCCTGGAGTCAAACAGGGCATGAGGCACCAGGATTATTTCAGAAATTCACTCAGAATGGGATAGATCATTCCTGGAACACCCATTTGGCTCCCTGGGTTAGGAATGGAGGGTGGGCAGCTGATTTGGATGGAGGTGTGAAGACCCATTTAAAGTCACAGAGATTTTAGGCTTTGAAAACTTGAAATGCTGTGAATCCAAATTGTCGTGAACAATGAACACAATTACAGGGTGAACAGGGAGGAAAGGCACACCAACATCACCACGAGGCTCATGAAGAATGGAACAAAAATAAAAATTCAGAGCCAAGACCACAAGTTCTGCTATGAAAGAGGCACCACAGGTTTCAATCCCAGGTGGTGGGAGCTGCTCCTCCTTTAACTCCTGCTCCTCCTCTACCTGCCTGTTCCTCCTTTAATTCCTAAAGAGTCCTTTAACTCCCTGCTCCTTCTTTAATTCCTAAAGAGTCCTTTAACTCCCTGTTCCTCCTTTAACTCCTGCTCCTCCTCTACCCCCCTGTTCCTCCTTTAATTCCTAAAGAGTCCTTTAGCTCCTGTTCCTCCTTTAACTCCTGCTTCTGGACCATGGCCCTGAGCACCAGCAGAGCTGGGAGCAGGTGGAGCACCAGCAGTGCAAGGCCAGCTTAGGAGCCCACACTTCCTTGAGGCTGGTGAGGTTTACCAGCAGTGTGTACATTAGTGGAAGGTCAGTTTAGGATCCCACATTTCCTCGGTGCTGGTGGGGTTTACCAGCAGTGGGAGGTCAGTTTAAGATCCCAGATTTCCTCGGTGCTGGTGAGGTTTACCAGCAGTGCAAAGCCAGTTTAGGATCCCACATTTCCTCGGTGCTGGTGAGGTTTACCAGCAGTGCAAAGCCAGTTTAGGATCCCACATTTCCTCAGTGCTGGTGGGGTTTACCAGCAGTGCAAGGCCAGTTTAAGATCCCACATTTCCTCGGTGCTGGTGGGGTTTACCAGCAGTGGAAGGTCAGTTTAGGATCCCACATTTCCTCAGTGCTGGTGGGGTTCCAAGGACACACAGACACCTGTACTCAGGGCTGACCGAGTGGAAGCAAATCCCTCGCAGCCTTTGTGCCTTGGAGCCTTTTCCATTCAGCCGTGTGACAATGGAAATACTGTAAAGGCAGGGCTGGGAGCGGGATCAGGAAGCAGCGAGATCAGTCTCGTTAGTTGTTAGACTGTCAGGAATAATGGAAAGGAGGAGGAGAGGGCAGGACAGAATGCAAAAGCATTAGGAGGAAATGCAGTGGAGCTTGTGCAAGCTGAAACAAACCACGCTCTGCACTCAGGGCCGTTTAACCTCCCGCCCCCGTGACTAATGAATTTCCAGGGCTGAGGGAAGGGGGGAAAGCCCAAACCTCCACCACAACAACACAAAAAGCCTCTTAACCCACAGTTAACTGGCCGGCAGCCCCAGGAGTGTGTGTTTGCCAGCCTGCCCTGCAGAGCTCTCCTGCAGGGTATCTCTGGGGCCATCAGTGGGACACGGGCAGGCTCAGCACAGAACCCCCCTGCCCGGCCATTGTCTGACTGATAAAGGATTTAATTGCAGTGTTTATGTTTCCAGTGCTCCAGCAACACAAATCTGTGCTGATAATGTGTTTTAAGGGACCAGAGGTAACATTTGGAAGATAAATGTGATGTCAGCTGCCCACTGGGTTACACAGACATTATGGCCAGCTAAGGATTCATTATCCATTGTAGTTGGAGGGGTTTTAATGGGTTTTCCAGGCATCCAGCTCTGGTTTTATGGAACTTTGCCTCTTTCCTCTGCTTTTAGGTACCAGTTGGGATTATCAAGTGATGTAAATCAAGCAATTCTCCTTGGCTGGCTTGGGTGGGTCTGGGGTAGGATCCTGAACAGCAAAGTTACCCTGAAAACAGGACACTGCTCTTTTTATTATAGCCTGGGATTTGGGGCTGGAGCCCCTCTGCTCTGGAGCCAGGCTGGGTGAGCTGGGAATGTCCAACCTGGGGAAGGGAAAACTCCAGGGAATGCTCAGAGTCCCTGCAGGGGCTCCAGGAGAGCTGGAGAGGGACTGGGGACAAGGCCTGCAGGGACAGGACACAGGGAATGGCTTCCCACGGCAAGGGGAGATTGGGCTGGGATCTTGGGCAGGAATTGCTGCCTGGGAGGGAGGGGAGGGGCTGGGCAGGAATTCCCAGATTCCCTGGGGTTGCCCCTGGATCCCTGGAATGTCCAGGACCAGGTTGGACATTGGAGCTTGGATCCACCTGGGACAGTGGGAGGGGGTGGAAGGAGATGATCTTTAGGGTCCCTTCCAACACAAACCATCCCATCCTTCTATAACTCTGTGAGTCCAGCAGCTTTCAGAACAGGGGCACCAACAGGATGAGGCTGAAAGTGGAGAGGCAGCAATTTATTCTGAGGTACAGGAGACAAACCTTGTCTGCAAAGAAAAGGATTCCCCCTCTGCCTGATGAGCCGCCCCTGGGGCTGTCGTGCCCCTGAACCCAGGGATCAGAGCAGGGCAGACATGGAAATCCATGGCTGCATTTCCCCCTGATGTGAGGTCAGGTTTCATCCCCAGCCAGCAGAGCTCCTTGTGTGGGGAGAGCATTGCCTGGGCAGGGATGGGGCTGCTCAAACCCTGGGATCATGGGATTATTCAGGCTGGAAATGGCCTGTAGGACCAGCTGCCTGCAGTGCTGGCCCAGGGCAGGCTCTGGGCACAGTCCTGGCCTTGGCAGGGGCAGGAATGTCCTTCCCTCCCTGGCAGTGTCCCACATTTGTCCTTCCCTCCCTGGCAGTGTCCCACATTTGTCCCTGTCTGTCTCCAGTGACTCCATCAACAGGGGAGAGCCAGCCCAGCTCAGACTGACTGGGGTTAGGAGCACGTGGGATGTTCCAAAGGGCCTCCCTGAGACTGGAAACCTGGGAGCTGGTCCTGAACGTGCCAGGGAAAAAGGGAGGGAGGGAAAACTCCAGCTCCAACTCCATCTTCTCTGCCCAGACAAGAGAAATCTTTAATCTGGAGCTGCCCATTAGGAAGATACACTTCCAGACAGGAGAACACCGGTGTTGATCAGGTGGGAGAATATTGGTGTTGTCCAGGTAGGAGGATACTGGAACTGTCCAGGTAGGAGAATACTGGTTTTGTCCAGGTGGGAGGATACTGGTTTTGTCCAGGTGGGAGGATACTAGTGTTGTCCAGGTATGAGAATACTGGAATTGTCCAGGTAGGAGGATACTGGTGTTGTCCAGGTAGGAGGATACTGGAATTGTCCAGGTGGGAGGATACTGGAATTGTCCAGGTAGGAGAACACTGGAATTGTCCAGGTGGGAGGATACTGGTTTTGTCCAGGTGGGAGGATACTGGAATTGTCCAGGTGGGAGGATACTGGAATTGTCCAGGTAGGAGAACACTGGTGTTGTCCAGGTAGGAGGATACTGGAATTGTCCAGGTACGAGAATATTGGTTTTCTCCAGGTAGGAGAATACTGGTTTTGTCCAGGTGGGAGAATATTGGTTTTGTCCAGGTGGGAGGATACTGGAATTGTCCAGGTATGAGGATACTGTCCCACACCCCTCACAGTGAGTTTGCTCCTGCTCCAAGGAAGTTTCTGGGAGTCCTCCTGTACAGAGTTCAGAACCTCTCAGGTGAGTGAGGAGGTTCTTTGTGTCTTTACAGCTGGATTTCAACAGTGACAGTGCTGGAACCCTCCAGTTTGTCCGCCCAAAAGCTCACATTTGTCTAAAATCAGAAAACCAGAAGGAATATTTTCCTCTCGAAGGTGATAAGAGGTGGAATTTCCCCCCAGGATTTCTGGTCTGCTCTGACTGTTTCCCTGCAGCTTCCTGAGCCAGACTCATCTGAGCTTGGGAACACCGAGACAGAAAATATTTAGAATTGGCACTGCCTTTATTTTCAGTCTTCCCAAGGCAGTCCAGAAGGGAAAAGCAGACTCTGAAGATTTATGTGTTCTTTGACTAAGCAGCGAGCAGAGCTTTTAAACGATCACAGTTCATTTAAAGTGAGAGCTGAGCAAACCTGGGGCTGCTGCAAGGCCAGGACTAACAGACACATTTCCACAAGCCCTGGGAAATCCCAGAGCCATTGGTGAGCTCCCCCCTCTGCTGTGGGAAATTCTCACTCCTGGCAGAGTCCTTCACCTCCAGCCCCTGGGAGTGACGTGCGGGCCTGGCACTCCCGTGGGCTGTGAGCAGATAATGGGGCACAAAATAATGAAAATAATGTCTTTGGGATCTCTTTATGGCCACAGCTATGGGGAGTCTTCTCCCCCTCATTTTGGGCTGTAATCCCCCAATTCTGGCTGTCCCTGCCACTGCTGGTGACCAGCAAAATGCAAGGGGAAAAAGCAGAAATTAAAAGTCATCGTTGACCACCTTGGACCAAATGTTGTGTAGAGAGCTGTGGGTCATTTTTCACTGAGAGTGAACTCAATTAAAAGTGGAGGAAAGGGGGCTGTGGGTTATTGGAGAACATGGGCTGAGTGTAGCTGATGGTTTGAACTGAAAATAAAAGTAAGGGGGTGGTGGAAGTGAAATGTCAAAATATTTCTTTTCAACCTGTCTTATGTTTCACATCAGAAGCACCAGAGCACTTTCAAAGCAAAACCTTTCAGCTTCCATTTGTCAACTGAAAGTGGAATTTCTTTCACAGTGGACCTGGTTATTTTTAAAACCTTCGAAATTAAGCAAAAAATTTAATTAGGAGGCAGAGAGAAATATTTTGGGTTGACCCTAAATGATCATTTTTCCAGCTTTTTTTTTTATTATTTCTCTGAAAATAAGAGGTGAAATAGTTGGGCTTGACTTGCTTTAGTTGTTTTTCATTGATTTGAGTAAAATCAGGGGCCTGAAAAAAAATTATTCACAAGCTCTGAACCTTGCTCTGAACCAGGCTGTGTCTCCTGGGGGCGTGGGTTGAGTTCCTTCTCCTGATTATAAATAGGCTGTGCTTATAGACAGTAATTGAAAACATGAAGGTGGGAGAAAAAAAAAGAAAAAAAAAATCCTTCTGAACTCCTCAGCAGTTTCCTGCCTGCTGGCAGGTCTCAGATCCACTGGGGATTGACATCTGTGCTTGGACAGGGCTGGAGAGAGCCCTGGGACAGGGGCTGCCTGTGGGCAGGGCAGGGACAGGGGCTCCTGGCATGGCCACCCTGCTCCCTTCCCAGGGCAGGAGCAGCACCAGGGAGGAAAATCTCAGCTCACATCAGTGCCCTGAGGGTCCAATCTGAGCATCATCCCTGCCCAGAGCACCCCGTGCCATGCCATGGATTCCATCCCATCCCATCCCACCCCATCCCATCCTATCCCACTGATCCCACCCCATCCCATCCATCCCACCCCATTGATCCCATCCCACCCCATCCCACCCCATCCCACCCCATCCCATCCCATCCCACCCCATCCCATCCCATCCATCCCACCCCATCCCATCCCATCCCATCCATCCCATTTCACCCATCCCGTCCCATCCCATCTATCCCACCCCATCCCATCCCATCCCACCTCACCCCATCCCACCTCATCCCACCCCAT
>JBBMKD010000170.1:71795676-71811384 GCA_037834095.1 Argya squamiceps
CAGAGCAGCTGGGGCTGCCCCTGGATCCCTGGCAGTGCCCAAGGCCAGGCTGGACACTGGGGCTTGGAGCAGCCTGGCACAGTGGGAGGTGTCACTGGGACAGTGGGGGTGTCCCTGGGACAGTGGGAATGTCCCTGGGACAGTGGGGGTGTCCCTGGGACAGAGGGAGGGGTCCCTGGGACCGTGGGAATGTCACTGGGACAGTGGGGGGTGTCCCTGGGACAGTGGGAGGTGTCCCTGCTATGGCAGGAGTGTCCCTGGGACAGAGGGAGGTGTCCCTGGGACAGTGGGAGGTGTCACTGGGACAGTGGGAGGTGTCCCTGCTATGGCAGGGGTGGCACTGGGTGGGCTTTGGGGTCCTTCCCCCCCAGACCATCCTGGGGTTCTCTGTTACTAGAGGACATGAAAGAACCACACTCACACTGTCCAGTTGTGTGAGCAGAAAGAAGGAAGTTTATTTTTGGGATTAGGGTTTAAATAGTGTTTGGAATTGATCAGCAATTGGGCCATGAGGTTGACACCTCTCTGACCCCACTGGTCAGGTGAGAAGTCCATCAGTTTGTCCTTCCCCCAGGAAAAAATGCACAGTTTTTCAAAACATCACTCTTTGTTTATGTTACCATGTGTGAGAACTCAAGAAATGCAAAACATCAGAAGGCTGAAAAAATCAGGGCAACAGTTCTCTGACAGTTTGCTAAGGCTGGAGCAGGTCCAAGGCAGACCTGCCACGTTGGGAGGTGATGGTGCAAACACCTCCCCACACACCAACACGGAGCTGCTGGTCCCAGCAGTGCTGGGGGAAGGTGGAAAGAGAAGATTTCCAGACACCCCAATGCAAAGCTGCTCAGTAAATGTCCCTTGTGGGCTCTGACAGATGTTGGGGCTGTCAGCACCGAAATTGGAACAGTCTGGGATTTCCTTTCCTCACACGTTTGGGTTCCCTGGAGAGTCCTCTGTCCTGCCCCATCACCTTGGCACTGCACGCACACTCCACACCTTGCCCTCAGCACAGCACAGGAACTTTGCAGACACAAAAAAGAGAAAAAAGGAATAAAAATCAACCAAACCAACAACCTAAGAACCACCATTAAGGAAAGAGTTTCCTCTGCAGGGCCAGAGGGACAGCACAGCAGAAGGATCTTTGGAGGGAAAGAGCAGCTGAACAGGCAGCAGCAATTCTCTGCACCGAGGCTGGGAGCTGCAGTGTCCCACCCAGGCTCTCAGCCTGATTTCTGGGCAGCTGCACCATAAAAAAAAAAAAATTGCAAACTAATCAATCCACACTCTGTGCTGTTCTAGAGAACACTTTGGGGAAATTGCTCTTCTGTATGGCCTGTCACGGAGAGAGAGGAGAGAGACATCTTTTCCCACAAACATTTTATTTTACAGGCTCACAGAGAGCACCAGGACGGCCTGGGGGGGAAGGGGCTGGTGTCACCCTCAGTGACATGGGCTCCAGCAGGGCTGGGGATGCACAGCCATTGACACCAGCTGGGAAATCAGGCTGGGCTCTCATTATCCAGGCTGCACTGCATCCTGATTTATTGTTTTCCAGGGGTGGAGGGAGGGAGATGGAGGTCAGGCAGCACAAAATCCCAACAAATAGGAGCTGTGAGTCATCTGGGGCCAGCTGGCACTGCCACGGAGCCAGGACAAGAACCTTGTCTGCTGCTGGAAATCTTCTTCCTTCACCAGCACTGCAGAGCCAAGGGGCTCCCAGGTCAGGGCCAGGGAGCCTGTGCTGCACGTGGGGCATCTCCTGGTTTTCCATCTCCTGGATTCCTGAATTCCCCATCTCCTGAATTCTCCATCTCCTGGCTCTTCCATCTCCTGGTTTTCCATCTCCTGGCTTTTCCACCAGAGCAGGGAGCTGGACAAGGCTGGAGAACCAGTGTCAAAATGAAGCAGAAGGAAGATCCTTGTCAGAGGAACCCGAGTTTCTGATGAAAAGCAGAATGAGTCCAGAGTGCAGTAGGGGAGAGTCACTCAGTTATGGAAGGGTTTGGGATGGAAGGACCTTAAAGCTCACCCCATCCCACCCGTGCCATGGCAGGGACACCTCCCACTCTCCCAGGTGGATCCCAGCCCCACTGTCCAGCCTGGCCTTGGGCACTGCCAGGGATCCAGGGGCAGCCACAGCAAATCTGGGCACCCTGGGCCAGGTTCTTCCCCACACAGGGAAGAATTTCTCCCCAATATCCAATTTAAACCTCCCCTTCTCCAGCTTGAGGCCATTTCCCCTTGTCCTGTCAGACTCTGACAAGTGGTGCCAGAGCAGGAGCAGGGGGAGAACAGAGCACAGAAAGATCTTTAGGAGTGCAAGGGAGAGAAAACAACCACAGCTCCTCTGTGGACATCCATCCCTGACTCTGTCTGGCCTCCCGGAGCAGGTAGAAAATCACCACATCTGCTGAAATGCTGGGGCAGGAAGCTGTGCCCATCACCCAGCCCAGGGGGAGGTGAACTGCAAGGGGATGGATTATAATTGTCACTGGAAGCAAAGAATATCCTCCAGTGCTTCCCTGGAGGAAAAACACAACAACATGTAATTTGAAAAGCTGTGAGAGTAAATGTGAGAGAATAAAGGCCTGGAAAATAATGCTCTCCCTCCCTTCTGGAGTGGTTATTGGAAACACCAAGTGGAGAGCACAGAGGAAGATCTAACATGCTGTGGTTTAAACAAAACAAACTCAGAAAATGTCCTGGTTAATGGAAGGGAAGAACCTCTCCTAATAAACTGGGAAGTGCTCTCTGAAGGAGTCACACTGTGAGTCAGGCTCAGGGAGAGGATAAAGGGCACGAGTGTGTGGGCTGCAGCCAGAGACCACAGGATCAGGGAACCACAAATGGTTTGGATTGGAAGGGGCTTTAAAAATCCTCTTGTTCCACCCCTGCCCTGGCAGGGACAGCTCCCACTGTCCCAGGTGGATCCAACCTGGCCTTGGGCACTGCCAGGGATCCAGGGGCAGCCCCAGCTGCTCTGGGAATTCCAGCCCAGCCCCTCCCCACCCTCCCAGCCAGGAATTCCTGCCCAAGATCCCAACTAACCCTGAGCTCCTTCAGCTTCAGGCTCAAAACTCAGCAAAGGAACATTCCCTGTGCATTGGCTCTGCAGGAAGGGTGAGAAGTGTGAGAAGTGCCAGAGGGAAGGACCTTGGAGGGCCAGGCCCTGGCTCCCTCTGTGTGAGGGGAAGGAGCTGTGACATCCCTCCATCCATCCCTCCATCCATCCTCCATCCCTCCATCCCTCCCTCCATCCCTCCATCCCTCCATCCCTCCATCCCTCCATCCCTCCATCCCTCCATCCATCCATCCATCCATCCATCCATCCATCCATCCATCCATCCATCCCTCCATCCATCCATCCATCCATCCATCCATCCATCCATCCATCCCTCCATCCATCCATCCCTCCATCCATCCATCCCTCCATCCCTCCATCCATCCCTCCATCCCTCCATCCATCCATCCCTCCATCCCTCCCTCCATCCATCCCTCCATCCATCCATCCCTCCCTCCCTCCATCCATCCCTCCATCCCTCCATCCATCCCTCCATCCCTCCATCCATCCCTCCATCATCCATCACTTGGTCACTTGATCCAGGATGACGAAGCCTGGACAGTGAGGATTGAAGGAAATCAGAGTTTGGCGGTTTTTCTCCTAGAAAGTGATTTAGGAAGTTAAAAAGTGACAGTGCATCCAGGGGAGAGCTGCTAAAATATTTACAATTACACCGTTTGTAAGAGTGATTTGAGAATAGAACAGTTTACTTCTTTCTTTTTTTTTTTTTTTTTTTTTTCTGGTGTGTGTGGAAGGAAGTGTCCACTCCCTTTGAAAACACTCACATTGCTCGTCGAAGACTGAACCTGGGGAAGATTTTTTTTGCCAAAACCTCACTAAACACTGGGTTCAGTGAAAGGTTGATTTTTTTTATCCTTGAAGGAACAGAAACTCCTCTGTTTTGATTTTATCTCTGTTTTCAGGAAAGAACAAAACACTTGCTAGCCATATCCACCTTAAAGGCTGGTAGGGTCAAAGTCTTGAAATATCTGAGAAAACTTGGAAGTGGTCTCAAAAGTTTCAGCTCAGACCTTCCTCTGGGCTGTTCCCTCACCCTCTGAGATAATGAACCAGTGGATGACACCAACATCAAGGCCCTGGAGAGGTGTGAAAAACCCCTTTGAAATCGATACCAATTTCTGGTTCTGAATTCTCCAGACTGTGGAGACAGCTGTCAAGGGCAGGTCCAAATTCCTCCTAATCCAAGACAAGATCTGAGCACTTTGAAATGTGACTTGATTCGGAACTTGGATCTGAATTCTGCTGGAAACACCTCCCTCCTCTCCTGCAATGGAGCTTCAAAGAGCATCAAAGGCACCAGAACATTCCATCAGGACAAATCCAACTTGTGCACTGAATTTCTTTTCTGAAATTTGGTTTTTCACTGCTGGTTAGCAAAAGGGAGGACAAATGTGTGACAGGAGGAACAGGAAGGTTTTCTGCTCTGGGATGGGTTTGGGGGTTTGCTCCAGCATGTCCCTGCCACAGCACAGGAGACTCAAACTGGGGCCCGGCAGGTCCTGGCAAGACCTCAGGTGCAGATGGTCCCCCCAAAATCCACGTGAGAATGGAACTCAGTTCCCTGCTGGTTTGCACCATCCCAAGACTTTGTTAAAGAGAATCACAGAATCCCCAAGGTTGGAAAGGACCTCCAAGATCCTCCAGTCCAACCTTTGACCAAGTCCAGAGTAAACTGATCTTTCCCCAGCACAGAGCTGAGCTGGGCTTGCCGTGCTCCTCACCCTTCCCACGCCAGCTCCAGGCCCCACAGTCCCCCCAGGCCCCACAAAGGACCCCCCTGAGCGTCCCCCAGGACTTTGCGATCACAGAATCATAGAACAGTTTGAGTTGGAAGGGACTTTAAACATCCTCTTGTTGCACCCCTGCCATGGCAGGGACACCTCCCACTGTGCCAGGCTGCTCCAAGCCCCAGAGTCCAGCCTCAGTGTGCCAGGGCCTCACACCCTCCCAGGGAAGAATTTATCCTGATATCCCACTCGACCCTCCTGTGTCAGTTTGAATCCCCTCTCCTGCAGGAACTCTGTGACCCAGGGCTGGTCCCACGGGACCCTGAGGGTGAAGCTGGAGATGTCCCTGTGCCTCTGCTCCCTGCCCAGCCCCAGCAGTGAGGGCAGCTCTGCCCTGGCCATCCTGCAGCTCCTGCCTGGCCCCAGGATTAGATCAGGGGAAGCAGCCACGGGGAGCTCTGGGGTTCTGCTCATCCTTTGGCAGATTCCTGAGAGGCTTTGCTGCACCCACAGCCACAACACCGCTGTCCACAGCCCAGAGATGGAGAATGAGAACAGGGCACACCAGGATTTCAAACCCCAGCAGCTAAACCCCCTCTCTGTGCAGTCTGTGGCTGAGAGCAGGGATGGAGGAACACGTTGTTACCCCGGGAAATCTCTCCTCCCTCTCTGCCACACAGGGAACAGCTTTGGCTGCTGCTGCTGACTCTGCAGGTGGAACATCTGCCTGTCTGCTCGGGGCACAAACTCCAGCACAAGCCAGCCCGTCCTCGTTTGTGCTGCAGCAGCAGAGGCAGCAGTGTGGGCTGCTGGTGTTTGGCAGGGGATCTGTAAATATGTAAATGCTGGAAATCACTGCCGTGGAGCCCTGGCCTTGTGTTTTCCTGTGGAAGGTTCCCTGCCCATGGCTGGGGCTGGAACGAGGTGATCTTTAAGGTCCCCCCCAGCCCAAACTGTTCTGTGATTCTGTGAAATCTCCATTCCTGTTGAAGGCACTGGTTTTCCCTAGCCCTGTGTGGGCAGGTCATACAACAGCCTTGTTCATTTTTGCAAAACCAGAGAAACACCTCAGGAACAGCCCCTGCAGAGGGGTTTGCCAGGCAGGAGAGGGATGAGCAGCTCTGGACATCAAACACTGCTGCTGCTGACTTGTCATGGAGCCAGAGGACAGCCCCATGACCCAGGGGACAGTGACATGACCCAGGGGACAGTCCCATCACCAAGGGGACAGTCTCATGACCCAGAGCACGGGCCCATGGCCCAGGGGACAGTCCCATGACCTGGAGGACAGCCCCATGACCAAGGGGAATGTCTCATGATCCAGAGGACAGTGCCATGACCCAGGGGACAGTCCCATCAGCAAGGGGACAGCCCTGTGACCCAGAGGACAGTGCCATGACCCAGAACACGGTCCCATGGCCCAGGGGATAGTCCCATGACACAGGGGACAGCCCCATGACAAGCTGTGGATGTCCCAGGGCAGGTACTTGTTCCCAGCTGCTGCTCCTCAGGGCCAGTGGAGCTGAGGCACAGCTCATGGGAGCAGATGTTGACACACTTTGGGACAAGAGGAGCTGAACCCTAAATCCCCCTGTTCCTCCCCTCTGACTGGGGGAAACCTCAGTGCCTGACCCCAGCCAGCAGCCTGGCACATATTTGGAGTTCCAGCCTTGTGTCTGTGTTTTCCAGGGAAGGCACAGCCCAGAGCTGTGTGAGGGACCACTCCTGGCCATGGGGCTGTGAGGGAACACTCCTGGCCATGAGAAGGGAACACTCCTGGCCATGGGGCTGTGAGGGAGCACTCCTGGCCATGAGAAGGGAACACTCCTGGCCATGGGGCTGTGAGGGAACACTCCTGGCAATGAAAAGGGAACAGTCCTGGCCATGGGGCTGTGAGGAGGGAACAGTCCTGGCTGTGGGAATATGTGAGGGAACAGTCCTGGCCATGGAGCTGTGTGAGGGAACAGTCCTGGCCATGGAGCTGTGTGAGGGAGCACTCCTGGCCATGGGGCTGTGAGGGAACACTCCTGGCCATGAGGAGAGAACAGTCCTGGCCATGAGTATGAGGAGAGAACACTCCTGGCCATGGGGCTGTGATAAAGGAACACTCCTGGCCATGGGGCTGTGAGGGAACACTCCTGGGTATGAGGAGGGAACACTCCTGGCCATGGGGCTGTGAGAACAGTCCTGGCCATGAGGAGGGAACAGTCCTGGCCATGGGGCTGTGATGAAGGAACACTCCTGGCCATGGGGCTGTGTGAGGGAACACTCCTGGCCATGAGGAGGGAACAGTCCTGGCCATGGAGCTGTGTGAGGGAACACTCCTGGCCATGGGGCTGTGAGGGAACACTCCTGGGTATGAGGAGAGAACACTCCTGGCCATGGAGCTCCTCACTGCCCGTTGTCTCAGCATTCACAGGCACTGCCACCATCTGCCTCCCCCACAAACACCTGTGTGTGCTGCCAGCAGTGACCTGTGACGGGAGCATGGACCATCAATCCTGCCCAGCAAAAGGGATTAAACACAAGAGCTCAGTTGCACAGGGTGTGTATTTGTGTCCCTGTTCCCTGCAGTGGTTTCTCACCCTCAGGTCCCCAGCACCTGTCCCAAGCACGGCTCGTGTTTGAGTTGGGGAAACTGAGGCAGGCTGTGGCAGCAGCAGTGACAGCTCCAGGGAGGTCAATCCTCAAAGCAGAGGGATGGCTGTGGGGTCAGTGTATGGGTTTCACCCACACTCTGAGGGTCCAGCCTTGCAGAGATATGGCTATAAAAATCAACGAGAGGCTGGTGGCAGGTGCCTTGAAAAATCAAAAGGGTTTTAGTAAAGATGGAAAATAATACAAAAACAAAACAACGAAGCCGAGCACAGCACAGAGAAAAACTCCTTGCTGCTACAGCACCTCAAAACACGAAAAGCCAAAAGTGTGGAGTTCCTTTGTTCTCTCTCTTTAGTACCCAATGGCTTAGGTGGGTTTTTTGGCCCAATGAGAAAAACGACAGTCTTTGAGCAACATTTCCAGGGTCCAGTCTTCACTTCTGGACTGGCTCCGAGCCAATTGCAAAGAGAAATCCACAGAACTTTCCAGCTAACTTCTTAACATGTCAAAAGGTAAAATGAGACCCTTTCCCTATTTGTAAACGCCTGCTGGAGGTGTAGGGATTGCATTACCGCACCAGTGCTTTGAGCTTTGGGAGATTTCCCTCCCTGGTGTGCCCCCACTCCCTCCCCAGCCCGGGAGGCAGAGCACGGTCCGCAGGTGACAGCCGGCAGCGGGTCTGAGGGAAAGGGAAAAGGAGGAAGATTAAAGGACAGAACCAAAGCTCCTCCCCTGTGGCATCTTTAACACAACCACTTCCCTTCGCAAACATCCATTAAGGAAGCTTTTAGGAGCAGCCCTTCTTTTGTCTTACAAATGCCCCAGATGCCGAACCCCCGGAGCTGTGAGGCAGGACCTTCACAAAAACCGAGCACAGATTCACCCCCTGAACCTGCCACAGCCTGCGGCCACCTCGGCAAAGCCCTCACGGGACCGTCCATCCCCTCGGGAAATTGCTGCTGCTCTGATTGAGAGAGAGACCGCAAAGATTTGGGTTTTTTATCAAATGTTGGAAAGCCGAGGCTCTCACTGCCGGGGTGATTGAGGTCTTCACTGCAATTCACAGGGAGGAGTTTCACTCGATGAGCTCCGAGGAGGGATCGTGGAGGGGTTTTGGTTCTCAGGAGCAAAGGGGCTGATTCTGCGTGGATCAGAGCATGGGAGCAGTTTTGTTTTGGTATCTTGATTCCAGTTCAATAATGATTTGTGAGAGGAGAGGGCCACCTCTCATCTGGCTGTGACATGAAACAGACCCTAATTATGTTCTGTCACATGAAAGAAAAGGATCCAAGGGTATATTTATTTATTTATTTGCTGCCTTTTCCTCTGAGCATCTCCATCTCCTCAATCCCTGCCCTTGCCGAAGTACTGAGAGTGTGAATTTCCAACCCAAAATTCCAGGGAGTTCTTGAGCTTTCCCAGTGCAAAGTCACCCGTGTCAGGATGTGGGATGGATAACCAGCTCCTTTCCAGTGCTCTCCTCTCCCGACAGAGCAGCTGTTTAAACTCTGCTGTATGGAGGGTTTGAGCCATGGGGGGAATCACAGGATTAGGAAAGAAAAATGTGAGGGTTTTTCTCTTTTTAATTGTGCAGCTTTCCATCAGGAAAAAAAAAATACCTAAAATGACCATGAGCAATCTGTCCATGTTTCATTATTAAAACTGAAATCTTCCTTCACTCCTCGGTGGCAACCTTTTCCAACAAATCTTTGAGATGTGAAGGGAGTTTTGTGCTTAGCACAGAACCGCGGAATATCCTGAGCCGGAAGGGACCCACAGGATCACCCAGTCCCATCCCTGTCCCTGCCCAGACCCCCAAAATCCCACCCTGGGCACCCCTGGCAGTGCTGTCCAAAGGCTCCTGGAGCTCTGGCAGAGTTGGGAATGTGCCCATTCCCTGGGGAGCCTGGGCAGTGCCAGCACCCTCTGGGGATGAAACTTTCCCTGAAATCCAACCTAACCCTGCCCTGGCACAGCTCCAGCCGTTCCAGTTTTGTGAGGAAAAGATAATCCTTTGCCCTTTTATTTCACTTTCTCTTCCCATCCTTCCCCACCTGCCCTGCACCTCTCCAGGGCTGCCTGAACCTCGCTGCATTTTCCACCCCAGCTCCCGTTTTCCTGCCCCGCTGGCAGTTTTTGGGAGAAAGTCGTGGAGCATTTCCATTGCAATGCAGGGGACTGGAAGTCACTGGGTGCCCTCGCAGCCAGAGCCTCCCTCTGGTTTAAACAGAGCCTTTGTGAGCAGTTAAGGACAAAACCCTTCCCTTACAGAAGCGCTCCCCGTGACAGCCTCACTAATTAGCTGTTATTAACAGTGATAACGGAGCTCTCCGATCTAATCGACAGCAGATTATGGTAATTACAGGGATGCTCCGGCTACGGGAGCTCTGGCTCTGGGGACGGGCGGGTTTTGTCGGCAGCACTCACAGGGCAGGGCGGATCCAGGGGAGGGGAGCGCGGCTGGGAGGATGCACCAGCCCCGGGAACCTCCCGGGATTTTGGCAATCCCACGGCCTGTCCAATTAGCCACAGACACCAACTCGCCATGGGAGCACCTCTGGGGACCAGCTCACCCTCCCTCCCTGCCGTGCCCGGAGCCCCTCCAGCCCCAGAGGCATTTATTTCCCTCTGGGCTTGCATTTCCTTTTTCCCTGCTGGATTCTTCTTCACTCAATCGGCCTTGAGAAATAAAACCCAACACAACACAGACACAGCAACGTGTCCCTGCTCGGGAAGGCATTTCTGACAGCCCCATGTCACTGTAGGACACAAAATGAATGACACACACCCTGTCAAGTCATCAGGGCAAAAACAGAGAAGTTTATTTCTCTGTTTCGGTTTATACAGAGTTTGGACAATGACCATGGATTGGAGGATGAGGTCAACACCTCTCCCAGCACACTGGTCAAACTGGAAGTCCCTCAATTGTCCCTCCTCAAGAGAAGAATGACAAACAAGAAGGACATTTGCAATAACATCACTTTGTTTACATGAAAGTCTGTGAGAAACTCCACTGCAAAAATGCAAACATCAGAAGGCTGAAAAGGATCAGAGTGACATCCCCATCAGTGTGTTCCCTGGAGCCTGTGGGGACATCCTCCCCCGGTCCCTGTGACACACACACACACGGTCCCACCCCACACCAGCCCTGGGCTGGGAAGGTGATCCTGGAGCCCCTGAGGGGCTCTGTGGTGTGAAGCAGACATTAAATATGTCCTTTCATATGAAAACAGCGCCCTGGGGTGCACAAGAGAGGGAGGACAGGCTGAGGGGGTGCAGAGGTGGATCACACTGAGGAGGATCACACCGAGGTGGATCACACCAGCCCCTGCACTCCTGCACTCGCTTTTTCAGCCAAGCTCCAGGGGTGTCTGAAGACCCCTCTGAGATCAGCACCTTGTCAGGCACCTCCTGCTCCAAAGGACAGCAGATCCGGGCTGGGAACACCACGGGGGAGCAGGAATTCACAGAATCTGGGAGCTTGGAAAAGACCTCTAAGGTCCCTGCAGGGATTTCAAAGCCCTGTGGAGGTGACACTTGGGGACAAGGACAGTGCTGGCCCTGGCAGTGCTGGGGGTGCTTGGACTGGGTGATCTGAGAGGGCTTTTCCTTATTTACTGCTCTGAATCCGCTGAGAGCTCACAGGAACACGAGCTGAGGGAAGCAGCTCAGCCAGCACATCCCCACTGCCATGGGCTGCTGCCTCTGGGCTAAAATCAGCCCTTAGGATACACCCAGAGTGATCCAGAGCTGACATTCCAGAGGGATTTTGGTTCAAAGGGGTTAGACTGAGAGGTGCACACGCTGAAAAATTATCTCCCTCATTTTTTCTCTCTCTCACAAAGCAGAATAAAAATGCCACAGACTCAATTTCTGTAATGTTCTGTTTTCATCTGCAAGAAGAAAATTTTCAAGCTTAGGTGCCAAAAGCAGGAAAATTAAATCTCTATTTAGACAGTTAAATAAGAGGCTCAATTTTCAAAGGCACAATACCCTGTATTCTTAATTGCTGCCAGAAGAGACTGAAACCTTACTTTACTTTTAAAAGGGTATTTTCTAAGTCTATAAAGAAAACTTTCTTATTTGTAAGCATTTCAACAGAAAATGTCCACCAGGGAATGAAGGACAGATGTTCACTGAAAAACAACGTGCTGGTTTTTCCTTTTAAAGTTCAATTCCCTGCAATAGGGAACTGAGGTGGAGTCAGGAGCAACGGAGGGACAGAAATCAAAGGGAAATCAAAGGTCCCATGCTCAGCTCTTCTTCCACTCCTCTGCACTGAGGGGCTGCACCCAAGGTACTGCCAGTGGAAATCAGGAAATTGGGGAAGGGTCTGGAACCCCAGGAGGGGCTGAGGGAGCTGGAAAAGGGCTGGAGAATTCCTGAGGGAGCTGGGAAAGGGCTGGAGAATTCCTGAGGGAGCTGGAAAGGAGATGGAGAATTCCTGAGGGAACTGGGAAAGGGCTGGAGAATTCCTGAGGGAGCTGGAAAGGGGCTGGAGAATTCCTGAGGGATCTGGGAAGGGGCTGGAGAATTCCTGAGGGATCTGGGAAGGGGCTGGAGAATTCCTGAGGGAGCTGGAAAGGGCTGGAGAATTCCTGAGGGAGCTGGGAAAGGGCTGGAGAATTCCTGAGGGAGCTGGGAAGGGGCTGAGCCTGGAGAAAAGGAGGCTCAGGGGGGACCTTGTGGCTCTGCACAAGTCCCTGAAAGTTTGGAGCCAGGTGGGAGTTGGGATCTGATCCCAGGAAAAAACAGGATAAGAGGGAACGGCCTCAGGCTGGGCCAGGGGAGGCTCAGGGTGGACATCAGCCGGAATTTCCCCATGGAAAGGGAGCTCAGGCCTTGGAAGTGCCCAGGGAGGTTTGGAGTCCCCATCCCTGGTGGGATTTAAAGCCCTGTGGATGTGGCATTTGGGGACACAGGGGTCAGAGGCGGCCCTGGCAGTGCTGGAATGGTTGGACTGGATGGGCTCAGAGGGATTTTCCATCCTGAACAGTTCTGTCATTCCAGGTTTGCTCTTTACCCCATTCCCCACCTTGTGGAATTTTCCTTGCTGGGGGCAGCTGCCTTTGCTCCCAGCTCTAACCCCTGCCCAGACAGCTCCAGTTCCATTTATCCTCCATCCAGGGCAGGAGACACCCTGGGCAAGGCTGGACATGGACATGGAGAACCCACAGTGCCTGCAGGAGGGCAAGGCTGTGCCCCACGCTGGGACAGACAGAGGAGGGAGAAGCTTTTATGGAAACTCTTCCAAATCCCAGCAAAAGGATAAGAAACCATGGTTTAAACTTGATTTCAACTTCATTCCTCCCCACAGACAACGTAACTTCTGCTGACACCTCATCCCCTTCCTGAGCTGAGTACATCCCTGCATTTCCTAGGTTTTAAAAATATAATCCTATTTTTATACACTCTTTTTTGGTTTTAATGGTGGTCTCCTCAGCCCTGAGCACTGGCAGGGAGGTCTCCAAGCAGATGGGAATGTTGTCAGAGTGCAAAGCCTCAGGATCTGACCTTGGCTGGACCAAGTCACGACAGGCTGGGAAATTGGGTCTGGTGCTAAACACTCCCCATCATCCCTCCCCACATGCCAAGACCCAAGATTAACACTGCAGGAAGATCAGATGCTCTGAGATAACTTAATGCACGCTGGAAGGGCTACCAGGGTCAGAAAGCAAAGGAAAATACAGCCCATAATTCTGAGGGGAAATGGAGATTTGTCATGAGCCATTGAAAAACAGCCTGGTGCTGGGATGAATAACTCAGCCTGGAGAGGAGCTGTCACCTCGTGATGGGGGAACTTGGTCCCCTTGTCCTTCCCAGGAGCTCTGGGAGTGCCAGCACAGCCTGAGGGAAATGTTCCTCCAGCCTTTCAGTGGATGAACAGAGGACTTTGCTCCCCAAGGAGCCTCCAGACCATCCCGACCACCCCAAAGGCAAAACCAGTTCAGAAAGCAAATGCTCAGGCTTTCCACGAGGGTCTCCAGCCCGGGGAAGGTGACTCTGTGCCCCAGGCTGTGTTTTGTGTTCTGTGCTGTGTTTGTGCTCGTGCTGACTCCGGGAGGATGGCTTCAGTGTGTGTGTGATGTTGTGCAAACACTGAGCAAGTGAAATTTCCTCTTCAGAAAGGATCAAGGGCACCAAGCCCACGTTTCAGAGTGAGAGTTGTTCAAGCAGCTGCTGTTTCTGGAAATACAAATAAATTGGTGCTGCTGTACCAGTGTTTTCATAACGCTGGGGTTGTTCTCCAGCACCTGGCACCTCTAATAACTCCATGGGATGAACTGTGGGTCATTGCTGTGTGCAATATTGAAGGGTGGAAGGTGCAGCTGAATGAGGCTCACTGCCCTCCAAGATGCTCCTGCATTACCCAAGACAATGATGGCAAATCTCAGTTATGAGCCACAGTCACCTGGATAACACAGCAGGACTCAGGCTGCTCCCCAGGTCATTAGAGAAAGTTTAGAAATTAGCACAGTATCCCCTTGTTATTAACAAAAGGAGGAGGGAAGGAAAGCATTGCAGCAATAAAAACACCATTCTCTGGTTTATTTAAAAAATACTAAAACAATGAGCTGCAAATGGGGAATCTAGAAAACTCCTTTGATAAATGTCACTAGTTTTAAATTAGGACAAAGGAATTAGAAAAATGGAGGCTTATGTTTAATTCACTTGAAAGCAAATTAAAGGGTTCGGCTTATGGATGAAAGAGAAAATTAGGTTATTTTCTTCCCTGAGAGTTACCAAGGCTACTGCAGCCCAGGGAAAGGCACACAGCTTGGTGAGCTGCTCTTGACAGAGCTGTTGGCACACCCTGAGTGGGTTTAGGAGAAGTGGCTCCATCTCAGGACTGGGAAGCTGGAGCAGACTCTGTGTCACACCCTGGCAGGGACAGCTGGCTCTCGGCTCTGTGTGACCCGGGGGCTCTTCCCAAAACAGCCCTTCCTCCCCTGTGCTTCACAAAGGGATGGGTCCCAAGCCTCCAGCAGTGGGGGTTTGATTTCTCAGAGGCTCAGGTGCTCTAAAGCAGTTCCTGCTGCTGGGCACGGTGCCTCCAGCACTGCCATGTCACCAGAATTCTGCCCCTCAGTCCCCTGTGCCCATCCCCAGCTCTGCCTGCCATGGCTCAGCTCTGCCCAGCACAGAAAGGGTTTATCGAGGGCCCTTTTCAAAAGGAACTTTTACCTGCAGGTTCATGACTTCAGACTTAGAACTGTCTCATCCTGTTTCTGCTCATCCTTGAGGCCTTCTGTGAGATATTCAGCTGCTGCTACGTTTCATGGAGGTTTTTCATTAGAATTTCATTTCCATCTTGAGAGCCAAAATTGTTGTGGTAAATCTTAAACAAATCAGTTGTTCAAGGCTGGGTTGGACGGGGCTTGGGGCACTCTGGGGCTGTGGAAGGTGTCAGGGGTTGGGACAGGATGGGCTTTAAGGTCCCTTCCACCCTAAACCATCCCATGAATCTGTAATTCTCACTTCTCAGCACATTTTCCTTCTCAGTGCACTTTGCTTTTCCCACCCTCTTCAGTGGTTCACAGCACAGACAGCAAAGTTGTCACATTGATTTTTTTCTAAGGGATCTTATGGACACCAAGGCAAACTCATAACTGGGCATCAGCCACAATTCTTCCTTCATTTCTGGACAATGTCTGTCCAGCTTCTGTGTTTTCCTTTTGAGCTATCCCCTGAATGAATATACAAAGAGCACAGGGAGATTGGAGTCATCACATCACTCAGATCCCCTTTTCCCTTTGGAAACATCAAAATTATAAGTAAAACCTGCCTGGCAATGAGTTTGCACACCCTACAGGTGCTGAGACACTCCAGGGTCCTCGGAAGAATGAAGATATTCCTGAAAAGGTTTCACAGCAGCTGCAGTTGTTGGGGTTTGGTTTGATTTGATCCTAAGTGCCAACAAGGAACTCTCCTACTCTCCCGTCAGTCCAGTTTCAGAGACTGAAATATTCCAGAAGTTCAGCAATGTCCCACAAGAGCACATCTGCAAGCCATAAAGAGGAGCAGGAGGAAAAGTTCCTGAACACAACCCCTCAGATTTCAATTCCCAGCTGTTCCTCTCTCATGAACAGGAGACAGCCAGAACCAGCCCCAGCACCAGCACCAACACCAGCCCCAGCCCCAGCCCCAGCCCCAGCACCAGCCCCAGCCCCAGCACCAGCCCCAGCCCCAGCCCCAGCCCCAGCACCAGCACCAGCCCCAGCACCAGCCCCAGCCCCAGCCCCAGCCCCAGCACCAGCACCAGCCCCAGCCCCAGCCCCAGCCCCAGAACCAGCCCCAGCA
>JBBMKD010000170.1:71858007-71875313 GCA_037834095.1 Argya squamiceps
GAATGGGCACATTCCCAACTCTGCCAGAGCTCCAGGAGCCTTTGGACAGCACTGCCAGGGGTGCCCAGGGTGGGATTGCTGGGGGTCTGTGCAGAGACAGGGGCTGGATCAATGATCCCTGTGGGTCCCATTCACATCAGGGGATTCTGTGAGTCTGTGATCTTCTTTTACCCAGGGCACTGCAGTCACCACCTGGTTTGGTGATTCCCAGCCTGCACAGGATCCCAGAATCAGAAATTCAGAGTTAAAGGGGACCTTCCAACCCTCCCCTGCATCAGAGCCCTTCTCCTGTTGAGCAGAAAGGCCAATATTGAGGGTGCCATGGGAAAATGTTGCAGCAGCTTCATTCTTCCTGGGGCACTGGGATCCTCAAGTCCATCCACAGCTGAAAAAACACTTCCAAGATGGAAATCAGCCCTTTGCTCATCCCTGCACTGAGCCAGGAGTGCTGGCCCTGACTGCAAGAGCTCTTGCAGACAGAACTGTGACTCTGTAAGGTGAAAGGCAGCAGGGAACTGGACTGAACAGGAATATTGTTCCTGGCCAGGCCCCAGACAACCCAGAATGACTTTTCCTGGGGAGGTGGAGGAAGGGGCTCCTCACAGTTGGCTGCTGGCACAGTTTTGTGTTTTCTCTGCAGAGCAGCACAAGGCTGGGAGCAGCTCCATGAGGGGGAAAAGGGTCATTGAAACAACAAACACCATTCAAGGAGAGCTGTGATTAGCTGGATTTTAGACAGTTAGCACCAAAGCTGAACTTTATTACTTCTGGCTTTTTCAGTTGCCTCTGGTCTAGTCAAATTTCATGACACTTAAATTAGATTGAACACTGAGCTTCTCTGCATTGGGAAACTGAAGTCAGCAGGGAACAGGGAAGAGAGACCAACACTTTTACCTACATTGATTAGATTATAAAAAATGTGATTTCCCTTTAAAGGTTCTGTTGATTTAAGTGTCTGAAACCCACTGATGTGCAGTAGAGTTTTTAATAGTACACATGTTCCTGGTAAATCTTCATAATCAATTTTCTTTATGCTCTTCTCTTATGTTTTCCATCATAATCATCTTTCCCCAGCTCTTCTCAGCAAGTAATTCTGAATTTCAGGCTTGTTTGCAACCTGCTGACCCCTCCCCGCCCCCGATATGAAACCTATGAATAATCATTGAAAGCGTGTCATAAATAATTGCGTGTGAACTGCAGCCAGTAATTAAATATTAGGATTCTGCTCCCGTTGCTGGGTGAACTCTTGTTTTACAAGGGTAAAAGAAGCCTTCAAGCAAGTTACTAGACCTTTGTATGGCTCAAGTTGTCTTGGATTACAAGATAATTTCTCCCAGCAAAATTCATGTTTAGTTATTTAAGCTGAGACTGAAAACAGATTTCCAGGACAGAAATACTGAGGGCACAGGGAGAAAGTTCAGCACAAAGGTTCAAACCTTGCCTAATAACTAATTATTATTTAATTTCCTCCCGTCCCCTGGGATCTCTGGGATGGAGGGAACACCTGATTGCTGTGGCTGCAGGTCTGGTTCAGGTGAGGACACCGTGGCTGGAGGAAGCTGCTCCTTCCCCGGGGTTTGGGCAGTGCAGCTGGGGGGTGTTTGTGGCAGCAGCTCTGCTGGCTCTGTGCTGCTGTGCTGAGCAGGGAAAGCCTGTCCCAGCCTCAGCAAACTCCCAGTCTGGCTGGCTCCAGGTGCTTCTTTTGATCCTGGCACAGGTCAGGGCTCTGCTCTGGCCAGTGAAGTTCGTGGCCTCTGCTGTGGCCACGTTTGGCGCCTGGGATTTGACACACACATTTCCACCATCCCCTCTCCCTGTTTCACTGCACCTCCAGCCCTCGTTGCTGTGGGACCAGGACTGGGCTCCAAGGGCTGTATCCCCCAATTCCAGGTGTCAAACCACAGCTGAGTTCTGCCCTGCCCAAGGCTCTGCTCAGCTGCTGCTCCAGAACGGGGCAGGATTCCTGTGGGATTGGCACATCTGTATCCCTGTTTGTACCTTGGAGCACCCCAGGGTGCACTGAACACCCACAGGTGGGCAGCTGGCTCCCCCAGGGATACAGAAACAAAGATCCTCATCTCAGGGGAGGGAAATCAAACGATTGCCAACACAGTTATCAGAGAACCATGGAATGGTTTGGGTTGGATGGGACCTGCAAGCTCATCTTGTTCCACCCCTGCCATGGGCAGGGACACCTTCTGCTAGACCAGGCTGCTCCAAGCTGGCCTCGACTTCTTTTCCTCTGTACCACTCTTCTGTGACAAATAATTTACTCTTTGCTTTATACTCTATACTTTATATTTTATTTTTTAACCCACTGCCTTTTTGTTCATTATCTGCCCATTTCTGCCCAATGCCTCAACTCAGCAGCCCTAGGGGAAACCAATTTATCATCCTGGTTTTGGAGCCACCACAAGACATGATCCATTTGTCTTCTCTCTTTCTCATCCTGTTTCCACTGTTTTTCCTTATTCTGTGTCCTCCACATTGGTTTTCTGCTTTTTGTGACTCAGTTACCCAGCTGAAATATCTCTTTTGCTCTCCCTTTTATGAGGTGTATTAGAAAGGACTTGCCAAGGCTGTGCAGATCTCACAGTGCAGCCTCTCCCTGCTCAGCACAGCACTCTAAATATTATACGAGGTACAGACACAAGGCTTCACTGCCTCCAAAGGTACAATTCTCACCCAAGTCTGATGATTAAAACAGTATCTCTGGCGTGATGGTCAGCCAGCTGCTGCTCTGGGCAGGGCAGATACGTGTGATGGGAATCACTGCTGTGTGGGAGGCTGTGCCCAGGCTGGGGCTGGTGTGTGGCTGTGCTGACACAGACTGTGCTGCTGTGGGGTGGGACGGTGGATTTCTGCACCTCCTGGATTATTCATGGCCTGTCTCAGATTGTGATCCTTGCATTTACAGCCTCAGTGCCTCTGTAGTGTGGAGTCTTGTTTATTCCAATGTAAGTTCTCATGGTTTTGTGGTTTTGCTGTTCCAGCACATCCTGCCTTTTCCCTCCACGCCCTCGCACCCTGTTTGTCTGACTCCCCCTGAGACCCCCAGGTTGTGGGGCTGATCCCAGCTAAGTGAGACCCCCCAGGCTCTCCTCAAGCCACTGAGGGCACACAAGTGATTCCAGAGAAGAACTGCAAGTACTTAATTTGGGTTCCTCTTTGTATTTCCTAACTATTTTCCTATATGTGTAAATACATGTGTGTGGCTGCATGCCTAAATTCCAGTTGTGTCACAACTCATTTCTCACTGCCTTTCCCCTTCCTCAGCTAAAACTTTCTCTTGTTCTTCCAACTTGGCTTCCCCTTCAGATTTCCCTGTGTGCCTTATTCATCCTCACTTGTGATTTGGGCTTACAAACTCCAGCCTTCGTGTCTAATATTTAGTGTCAGAAGCAAAACAAGGTCAGTGAGAGATGAAGGGATGATGGATAGATGCAATGACCTGTGCTGGTATGGACATGTACACAGTTTTGTCTTTGAACCCAGGGCTGCCTGGAAAAGTGACACTGGAGGACATTTATTGGAGCCCTGTGGCTTTGTAACATCAGGAGAAGAATCTCTGGTCTTTGATTTTAATCATCATTAATGTCCATCAATCTTCAGGAGGGTTCAGCTTTTGTTTGAATGAATTTTGCAACTTCCAGAGAAAACAGAGGTGGGGAAGTACAATTGAGTCCTTGTTTAGTGCCAAATTCATCTTAAAGCAGGGAATGCAGATCGCATAGCAAGTGTTGAATTATATATTATTAAAACTGCTTCAGCCCTTGCAAAGAAAAATAAAAAATGGCCTTTTTATTCACCAGTTAATCGTGTGCAAAAAAAAAAAAAGTGTACAGAACAAAAATGAACTTAATCACAGGAGAAGGGGTCACAGCTCCTGCCTGACACATGGCTGGGATCCCCATCAAACCACGCCGCGCAGAGCACGCTGGCATTTAAGTGCTTCAAAGAGGTGCATTAGGAAGAGAGTTCATTGATAAATGACCCTTTAAAAACGGGTGAGATTCTGTCCTTAGCAGTGAATGCTCAAGGTCTGCACAGTTGTCTTGGCCCGTCTTGGCTGCTCTTGTGTTTTGCAGGCAGAGCTGGGAGGTTTTCCAGTGCTTAGTTACAGGGAATGATGTGCAGGACAGATAAGAGTGTTGAAATGGCTGAAGGCAGCATCCAAATACTGTCCATTTTTGCTAACAATTGTTAGTCTGGCAGCAGTTCAAACTCAACACCCGTGGACTTTTCCTATTCAGCAAATGCCAGAGATCAAACGAGGAAAATGTAATTTTCTCCTTGCTTCTCTACAGCAAGAACAGGGGCCTGAAAATGACTGCTGGACCCTGCTGAACCAAGTGCATCACACGTTTTTAGGGCTGTTTGATGCAGTGGGCATCACAACTCCCCCGGAGAGCCTGAGGAGCTCTGTGTTCTGGGAGCTCTGTCTTTGAAGGCTTTGCCCTTATTTTGTTCCTGGCAGCGTGGATGGGGATGCTGCCTGCTCTGCCTTCCAGGCTGCTCTGGACACAGAGGAGGTGCAGAGTGAGCTCAGCCTGCCCTGGAGCAGCAGCTCCCTCACATCTCTGGCCAGGAGGCCAAAGGAGGACACAGACCTCCAGCAGGTGCTTCAGGTGCTTTAAAGCTCCTGCCACCTTTCTGCAGTCTGGTGGAAGTGGCAGCAGTTGGTGGGAGCCAGTGGATAAAAACAGAATATTTGTAGCTGTGTTAGAGCCGGGTGAGGCAGGGAAAAGCCACCCAGGGAGTGCTGGCAGGGACACCCTCCACCTTCCCAGGTTCTCCCAGCCCCAGTGTCCCACCTGGCCTTGAGGAGGGAGATGTTCTCCCTTGCTCTGGGAGAGCCACACTTCACAGGGACTTTATTCCTCTTCCATCTGTGCCTGTGTCCAGTGTGGTTCGTTTGATCTGGGGGTGCCTGTCCTCGTTTTACAAGTCCACACCTACCACAAGATCTCCCCTGGATGGTGCCACAGGGACAGAGAAGGGGAAGGGACTCCAGCAGAGAAGGGAGCATGCAGGAGTTGTTTCTGACAGGTGACTTTGTAAATAATTCCAGTGCTGGGGATTAAATAGACCCTCCATAATCTGTTCCACTTTTTGACTTCCCAATGTAACATTTTCCTTAATATTGATCTAAATCTCCCTTGCTGCACATTTACTCAGAATTACTTCTCATCCTATGTCCCGCAATAGTGGAGGGATATCTGTTACTGTCCACATCTAAAATGTTGTGTTTATGTATTTGAGTGCTCTGATCCTGTTTCTTCACAGCCTTCATCCTAAACAATACAAATCCTGTTCTTTCATCCCCCCTCAGCCTGCAAACCATTTAATTTTAATAAAATTCCTCTAGGATCTTGTCATCTTCCCTAACATGTGTTGTCCTGTCAAAAGATGACCCAAACTCCAGCTAAAGCCTTCCTGGAGCTGAGAACTGCAGGATAATTTCTTCCTGTAATAAACACACCACTTATGCCCCAGACCACGTTTTCTGGTTTTCATCCTGTTCCTTTTCCCCGTTCAGCCTGTGATCACCTCTCACCCCATGGTCATCTCTCCCTTGCCTCTCTTTCCTGGGTTTACTTTTCCCTCCTATCTTTCCACACTCACATCTCCCGGTGTCACTTTTGCTTCTGGTCAGTGTCATCCTCCTGATTTCAGACACTGCCTCAAACAGACCAAGACAATTTTGAATTCCAGTCTTGTCTTGCCCATCACTTGTGACCCCCTCCTCATCTTCTGTCAGCCACAAATTACAGAAATCTATTGTCTGTTCAATCGCTGGAGTCATTATGGGAATATTGAACAGCACCAGGCTCAGGACAGACTCTCAAACACCTTCTTAGGCTGAAAATGTGCCTGTTCTGCTTTTGGAGCTCCCACTTGGCTGTGACGGCTCAGAGGCCACTCACTCTTGTGGCACCTCATGTGGCCCTGTGGCAAACAGCTTGGAGAGGTCAGATCACACATCTTTCTCTCCTGGACAGTCTTACCCATGAGATTGGTCCATGGTTCATCTGATTCCTTTGGCTGCTTCTTTAAAAAGGGCATCATTCCTTTCCACTCCTTTGGGATCTCATTCTTCATAGGAGTTAGAAAGATAAAGATGTTACTGTTCTGCCTTCTCTAGGAGCTGATCTACACTCTGAGAGGTTCTGAGAGACTCTGAGAGGTTCCAGCAGCCCCTGGGAGAACCTAGTGCTGTGTGAGCAATTCTGTGGCATGAGGGGAAATGGATTTTAAAGCAGAATTTGGAGGGGTAAATCTCTTATTCTGTGGAGAGTGCAGTGGGACATGACAGAAGCAGCCTGGATGTCATTCTTGCCAAAAGGGTCCAAATGACTTTATCTCCTCGGACCTGCTGCCCCTCCCATCACCCATCACATGTTCTGGCCTGTGCCACTCAGGAGTTCAAGGTCTTGTCAGAGAGGGAGAAACCCATGACAGAAATGCCAGATCCATTTCTGTTCCCAGTTTATGAGGCAGCATATTATGAGCATTATGAGCAGCTGTCCATCCATGGATCACCAGCACAACCATCCCTCTCCTCAGCCTCAGCCTCACCCCATCATCTCTTTTTGGGCAACAGCTCCTCCACAGGGACTGGCTGAGCCAGAGACTCCTGCAGGTGCAAAGTTCTGTGTGAATGTGAAAAACAATGTGAATCACTGGATGGAATCTGGAGCAGGAAATGATACACTGCAAAGAAGTGTAGACCAGGAAAAAAAAGAGAAAATAAGACAATGTTGAGATGTCTTTAGCAGTCCTGGTGAGCAGGGCATAGAAATCTGAGCTGTCAAATCCTGAACCATCAGTGCTTCAGCCTCCAGAAAAACTGCTCTGTCCATGAGGCAGAATAGAAGAGTTTGGACTATCTGCAAACACTGAAAATAATTTTTTAAAATAGAAGTCACTGCAATATTCCTGCCCCTGGGAGCAGCAGCAGAGAAGGACAAGTCCCTCAGGTGGAGACTAGATCCCAAACAACTCAATAGGAATATTCAGGGACATTTTTTCCCTTGTGTACCAAGGGAGAAGCTTTGAAGACAATAGCTGGAGATGTGGGGCTTTTCCATCCTGTGATTTGCCCCTCTTGGGTCTTTGCAAATTGCTCAGACCAAGAAGACTTTGCAAGTCTGCATTTCCAATGCCCCTGGTGGGACATGTTCCCTATAAAAACCTCCCTCTGGTTTTTAACTTGCTCCTAAGGTTTTTGACAGGAAAGTGCAAGAATTATTTGAAGGAAATAAGGACATTGCAATTTACATAGACTGGGGGGTGGGGGAGAGGGCAGCAAAAGGGTCAAAAAATGGGGCATGGCAAAAGAAATCTAATTTAAAATCAGGAATGTGGGATATTTGGAAGGAAGTGTAAGTGGATTGACATATACCCGGACTCTGGCCAAAGCCATGTGATTACAGAAATGCTGCTTTGACAGCTCAGAAAGATTTGCAGCCTTTGTCTCCTGGAATTAAATGAGCTGGCTGTTCTTTCTGGGATGTTATGCAGAAGGATTCCAAGTGAAACAGGAGTGCCAGGACAGGGAGTTTTGCCAGCCAAAGAGAGGAAACAAGCACCTGAGTTTGTGCAAGCTGTGCCAGATGATCAGAGAATAGTTTGGGGTTTGAAGAGGCCTTTTAAGGTCATCTATGCAACCCCCTGCAACGAGCAGGGACATCTTCCACTAGATCACACTGTTCAGAGCCCCTGATCTTGAATATTTCACCCCAAGATCAACCATCTGGCCAGTAAACCCCTCTGTGAATGACTCAGGGCAGTGTGACAGAACTCTTGTGCACTTTGGTGGAATTGTTTTCCCAAACACTCTTCAAAAAGCACTTTCATGTGCAGAGGGATGCCTTTGCTGCGGGAGATGTTAAAGCAAAATGTTCAGGTAGGGCAAATGGAGCTCAGAAAAAAATTGACAGTTTCACTGTTCCTAAAGAAATCACCTGTGAGAAGACAGAAGGGTGTTCAGCTTGAATTTTCCAGCTGCATCCATGGAGTTTGGGCAGTGTAAACCAGGAGAACAAGAGCTGGGAGCAGGCACTGTCCTGGGAGGGTTGGAGGCATCATTCTTGGTGCTGTGTGGAGAACAGCACGGGCCACACACATCTGGTGGACCAGGTTTCTCTCATCTCAAACCTCATTGGGAATAAACTTCTGGAAGCCTTGGCAAAAGAGAAGGCACCGCAGGAATCTGTTGTCAGTGCCATTGGAAGGAGGCTTGGGAGCTGCATACCAACCCAGATCAGAGCTTTCTGTAACTGAGAGCACAGGGCACAGATCAAGAATTAGCAGTGTTGGTGCCACAGCCCTGAGGGATTCTGTAGGATCTGTGAGATCATGAAAAATCTGCTGCAGTGGCCACCAGTGAACACAGGGATGGAAGGAATAGATATGTGTGCAATGTGTCAGGAGTTTCTGCCTTGGAGACCAAACCCAGCAATGCTGGGTCAGGTGTGGTGGACCTGTGGGATTATCCGTGGAACCCTGAGACTGCATTATTAGAGACTCTCCTATTGAGTTACCCTGTAGGAAACAATAAACCTTTATGTGGCACATATGGGCTTCCAGAAGTGGTCATTTTTTACATCAGTGCACAGTTAATCAGTAGGACTTTGCAAGATTTTGAAGAGTTGGGGAATGCCAGAACTCTTCAGTTAAATGATTTGAAGCAAAGTGGAGCTAAGGGAGTTTAAAAAATCTCAGATATTTAATTGTATATGTGTATAAAACTATTACAGGCACTGAGAAAGATCTGGATCTCACTCTGCTGGATTTAAGCAGCCTGCCTTCAAGGCATTGGGTGTAGTTAGCTGAAATTTTGCTCAGAAAGATGAGAATTAGACTGCCTTGCTTATCCAAATCTGGGCTGGGAAGCTGAGCTGATCTTGATGCACAGATAGAGAAATAAAAATACATGTACAAAATCAAGTGATGTTTGAGGAGCTCATTTGCTTCAGACTCTGTGCCTGGTGACTCCTGAATGCTGCTTTAGTGGCAGACAAGCAAAAACTGCAACATGAGAAGAATTTTTGCTTGTGAAAGGAGAAGATGCAAGGGGTTTAATGGTGAGGTTGGTGTAGGAAGGACACCCAGAGAACGTCACAGTGTGTGCTCCAGGATCCAGTCACAGTGCTGGCCAATGAAACTTCTCTTTTAAAGATAAATCTTGCTCCATGTGTGGATGGTTGAGGAACCCCAAGCACCCCTGTGCTGAGCTCTCTGGGGATCTCAGTGAGTGCAGCTGAAGGATTTTGTGTTGTGGCTGCTCTGCCCTGAGCAGTGCAGCCATTCAGAGCACCAGGGACAGGCTGTACTAGGAGCTGCAGCACACAGCACTTTCTTTCCTCCAAAGACTGGAAAACCAGCCCCAGGGCAGCTACTGATCAGGAGCTTGAACAGGTAACCCCAGTGGGAGGAGATTCGTGAGTGTCCAGCATGTTGCTGAGAGCACAAATACTGCCCTGCTTAAGTTATTCCTTAGTTCTCCCAGTTTCCCCAAATACAGACCTCATTTGTGTTTGCCTGCCCCTGCACATGGCAAAGCCCCTTTTTCCTGTGCTTCCAGCACCTGCAGAATGTTCCTTGCCTTAGGCTGATGCCCTTCTGCTTGTTCCTCACCTTAGACTTCTATCTAGGGCATGGAATTTTGATTTCCTTTGTGTGTGGCAAACCCAGCTGATGACCAAGGGCATTGGTTTCTTGGAGCTGGCACAGAGGAAGTCACCAACATTGCAATTGGAATTGTTTGCCCAGGGGGGTTTTGGCTGCCCCATCCATGGAAGTCCACATTTCCCCTTTGCAGCCACAGCCACTTTCACTGCCTGACTCTGCTGTGGCTCAGGAAAGTACGGAAGGGATGTGTTCCTCTTTGTGACAGGGTGCTCACAGGGTCTTCTTGGGATCAGCCCAACTGGAAGAGTCAAGATCCTCTGAATGTTGAGAATCCTCAATATTCTTACTGAGTCACCTCCCTTCAGAGTGTGCTTTCTGCAGATTTTGGTCAGGCACTGGGTTATGGTCAGGCATTGGCACAGGCAGGGCAGGGGTGGGGTGTCCATCCCTGCAGGGATTTCAAAGCCCTGTGGATGTGGCACTTGGGGACATGGGGCGGTGGTGGCCTGGGCAGTGCAGGGGTGATGATTGGACTTGGTGATCTGAGAGGGTTTCTCCAACCTAAGTGCTTCCATGATTCTATATGCAGGTCCAATATTAGACCTGAAGCCACAGAAAGACAAAGGAACAAACTTCTTGCTCACCATCATCTTCCAGGGGAACAGGGACATGTCTGAGCCCTGCCCAGCACACGGAGAGGTCCCTGGATGAGGCACATCCAGGTCAGAGGTGGGAAAGAAATCACAAGGTGATGTGATGGAGCAGACCCAGGCAGAGTTAGACTGAAAAAGGAGCTGTCCTGGTTCTGTTTGTTTTGCTCTGCCTCAGCAGAGAATCTTTATGTCTTTACCATTTTAAAGTCAAATTTAGGTGGAACTTAAGGTCTTACATAACTACTGTGAGTACTTAAAGATCACCTCTGGCCCTTGAGACCTCAGTTGTCCTTACTGCTGTCTGCTAGATGTTGTCTCATCTTGGCATACAAGGAGCTGATATCAGAGACCACCAGTTATCCCCCAGGATGGGATGCTTATTTTTTAGGCACCAGTGTTGAGGCCCTGGTGATCACAAACTCCCATCGCCTTGTCTGGTATGACTGCCTAGCTTTGGGAGTGGGGGAACAGCCTCTGTTCCAGCAGAAACCAGGGACTGAAGCTTCCTCATACACCAATATAACGGTGCCCCCAGATTTTGGCAAGGAATAAATGGGACATGCATCATTTTCTCTGCCAGAACTTGTGGCTAGTTGTGTGATCTGTGTTTCAGGTACCCAGTATTTGAGAATAATTTGTACCCACTTTGGGACTTCACGGATCCACAAAAGCTTTAAGCCTTCTTCCTGCTCTGATGGATTAAATTTATTTAAAATAGAAACACAACTATTTGCAACCAGGTCATGCACTGAGCGTGATGGTCTGATTTTCATTCTCCTTTCATAAGAATATTGTTTGTAGCTGATTTGGTGGTTAGTCTGGCTGAGTCAGTCCAGCAGGATGGGGCATTCCAGAGGCATCTTTAGAAAACAAAGGCTGAAGCCTTGTCAAAAAGGATGTGTTAGTGTAGGGGAATAATGATATCTAGGGAGACTTCACCCCAAGTCATCATGAGGGTTTTCATGATGAATTCTGTTCTCCTTAAGGGTAATGGAGACATGATACAACTTGTCATGGTATCTGGGTGTCATGTATAAATCTATGATAAACAGCAAGACGGATCAGAGGAATGTTTTCTTCTGGGTTTGAGTCCATACAGCAAGGAGTGATTATCTCTGAGATGGATCAGCAATTAGAGGGGAAGGAAATATTCCATGAATGTTGCTGTGTTTGTTTGTGTCCCCTCGGTACCTGTAAAGTCCTGCATGACGGCACAGATCAAACACAGAGAGAAGATTGCTCATAACGTGGGAGGAAGGGGTGACAGGTCAGAACTGGAGGGACAGAGAGTCAGGCAGCACATTTTTAATGCCTGCTCAAGACACACAGCACGTGCTTGGCCTGAACTTTCCAGTATTGCTTTCCACCCTCAGACCTTACATTCAGTATTGCTTTCCACCCTCAGACCTTACATCCTGAGATGTTCTCAGCAAATTCCACCATCCCAGTGCTGGCTGGGAAGGGTCCCTAGGAGAAGACCAGTTTGCAGTGTGGGATTTCACTGTGTGTGTGACCTGTTGGCAGTGTGGGATTTCACTGTGTGTGACCTGTTTGCAGTGTGGGATTTCACCGTGTGTGTGACCAGTTTGCAGGGTGGGATTTCACTGTGTGTGTGACCCATTGGCAGTGTGGGATTTCACTGTGTGTGACCAGTTTGCAGTGTGGGATTTCACTGTGTGTGACCTGTTTGCAGTGTGGGATTTCACTGTGTGTGTGACCCATTGGCAGTGTGGGATTTCACTGTGTGTGACCTGTTTGCAGTGTGGGATTTCACTCTGTGTGTGACCCGTTGGCAGTGTGGGATTTCACTGTGTGTGTGACCTGTTTGCAGTGTGGGATTTCACTGTGTGTGACCTGTTTGCAGTGTGGGGTTTCACTGTGTGTGACCCGTTGGCAGTGTGGGATTTCACTGTGTGTTATGTTTGTAAAGCCATGGAGGTCCACAGAGGACTGTCAGCAATGAGTGGTGTTGCTCTCCTCAGGAGAGCTGCCCTGAGCTCACACAGGGAGCACTGGGGCAGCCTCAGGGTGGTGTTGGAGCACAGAACCTGCACTAAGGTCAGGGCAAGACAGGGGAAGTTAAGGAAATTTTCCCTTGTGTGGACAGCAGCATCCCAAAGGAGTTCTCTGGGCACTACAAAATCCAGTTGACAGTGCCAAGCTCTGGACAGGGCATGTGGGATCTTGTGGGAGGGCTGTTCTCAGGCACCCTGGGGGAAGGAGCCCAGGTATGGCAGAGGTGCTTGTTGGGGCTGCCCTGCAGGGATTTCAGCAGCAAATGAGAAATGAAATCTGAGCTGTGTGCAAGAGTTTGTTACTTGTGTGATCCTGAGCATTTGGCTATAAAATCATGACATGAAAACACAGTTTAAACAAGGTTTAGTAGGAGCCACCTGCATTAGCTACTTGGGCCCGTTCATACATGACTACTGGTTTATGGAGAGTTGGGAAACACTAGGAATATTCCTTCAAGACTCCCTTTCCCATCATTTTTCACTCCAGGACAACTGTTTGTAATGATTTGTTTCTGAAAGCTCTGAGGAAGTTCAAACATGCTGCATATCAGACAGTTCCCTCTTTGCAAGCACCAATATTTAGTTTGTGTTTGATTTACTCTGACCCAGGCTGCGGGGATTGTCCAGTGGTGACCATTCCTACCACCAAGGATGGTCTGGTGCCCAGTCCCTGATCCTGCCAGTGTCTCTCACACCAGCACAGGATCCAAGTGCTCCTTGCAGTGCTCTCTCCCAGCCATTCACATGGCCTGGCTGGAAAACCAAACCTGGCACGAGGGCCAGGCTGGTGGGACTTGGAGCAGCCTGGTCTCGTGGGAGGAACCAGAGGGGCTTTGGGGTCCCTTCCAGCCCAAATCTTCAATAACTTCTGCAAAGGGAACCATCCACCTTTGCAGGCAAAACAAGGCTAACCTAGAAGGGTAATAAACCACTCCTGTGGCTTTCTTGGAGGTTTTAGGTGGTTATTATCCTATTAACTGCAAATATTGTAAAAGCAAACACCAAATGTTATTTCCATGACCAAATGTCATGGAAATAAAGTGTTCATCACTCCATGAGCTGTGTGTGGATCACAGGATCATGGTGGAGTCATTGAGGCTGGAAAAGATCTCCAAGACCATTGAGTCCGTCCTGTGACCTCCCCACACCTTGTCCCCAGCCCAGAGCACTGAGTGCCACACCCAGGCATTCCTTGGGCACCTCCAGGGATGGGCACTCCAAACCTCCCTGGGCAGCCCCTGCCAAGTCCTGACCACCCTTTCCAGGAAGGAATTTCCCCAAAATCCACCCTGAGGCTCCCCTGGCCCAGCCTGAGGCCGTTCCCTCTCCTCCTGTCCCTGTTCCCTGGGAGCAGAGCCCGACCCCCCCGGCTGTCCCCTCCTGGCAGGGACTTGTGCAGAGCCACAGGGTCCCCCCTGAGCCTCCTTTTCTCCAGGCTCAGCCCCTTTCCAGCTCCCTCAGGAATTCTCCAGCCTTTTTCCCAGGTCCCTCAGCTGCTTTTCATAGGACTTACTGTCTAGATCCTTCCCCAGCTTCGTTCCCCTTTTCTGCTCTTTTTTTCCAGCCCCTCAAATGAGGAGTGTAAAAGGATTCATGCTGAATTCATATATAAACTGGAGCCCCCAGTGGAACTGGTGTGGTTCCTGCTAAAGCATCTAAAGCCCAAGTTGAGTAAGAAAGGGAGAGTGACAGGACTCCACGTTGGTGCTCTCCAGGCATTTTATTCACTCTTTCCAGCCCACACAGAATCACCTTCACACTTCTGTACCCCAGGCACAGCTGCACTTCCCTGAGAAAGGAAATTATCTCCTTGGAGGAGTCAGACCTGCTTGGTCAGCACAATGCACTTTGAGACACCTATGAGAGGAACTGAGGGTCTGTTAAAATGGGAAGAGACAGGTTTTTCTCTCATTCCCACACCTCAGGAGTAACTCTGGGTGAATGGCACTGAGATAAGAGTGAGCAGAAACAGATGTGGAGCACAGCTACAAACAGGATGGGAAAATAAACTCATTACTCCATCTGCCCACCGTAAACAGCGTGAAATTAGCAGGGAGTGAGAAATAAAACTCCAGACAAATGGCCTTTTAAAGAGAGCAGAGGGAGCTGGAAGGGCTGTATTAGAAAAGCTGAGACACAGAAAGCCCCAGCCATGCACAGCTCGGTGCCTATCCCAATTCCCTGGTCAGTCAAGGAGAAGGAAAACCCTGTGGCACAGAGCCTGCCAGGAGCTATTTTTGAAGGCAGAACCAGAAAGGCCACTCCATCTTTGGGAGAGAAGACCTAATATTGCTCTTGTCCCTGCCTGTTAGGAAGCACTATCAATTTTATAAGTCATGGAGATTTATTTTTTTCCCTAAGAGGTGCTGTCTTAATGTTGCATAAAATTACTCTCTCAGGGGCAGTGTGAGGAGAAAAACATGGTGTTATGTTGTCTCAGTTGCAAAGACATTGCTAACAATAAAAGCCCCTGAATGATTTGGGTTTTAAGTGACACAATTACAGAACGGGTCATTTGTGACACTCCAAGTGGCTTCAAGCACCTCTGCCATAAAGTCTGAATGGGGGTGTTTTATGCTGTGGGTTTGGGCTGTAAATATTCACCCCTGGCCTTTGTTCTATGAAGCAAGGCTCAGCCTGAGGATATATTTACTTAAAATTTTGCTGGAAAATTTCTCAAATGGTCAATCTGCTTGATTTATTTAAAGTGAGATCCCAAAGTGTTTTACAGCTTTTACAGGCTGGTTGTGTTTATAACCATCCTGGGGAGTATCTTCTGCAATTCATGTAGCGGAGAAAGGGAAGGAAGGTCATAATTTCTATTTTAACCTACTTTTCTAGCAGCTGACAGGACACTGACAAAGTCATCTCCTCTAGAATACAACCTGCTGGGCTTTATCCTCATTCAGAGGAGATCCTTTGGAGAAAGCCAGAGTAAAATAAGCCAAGTATTTTTTCCTTTATTCCTACGGATTCTGCTCAGATATGTTCTCTAGCTCATTTTATGGATCTCAGTGAAATTGCAAATTGCCCAAATGATATTTCAAGGAAACTGGTTCCCTGTGTTCGAAGTTCTTCAGTATATGACAGCCCAAGGCAGAGTTTCCCACATGTTGGGAATAATTTCTCTCCACGTTTGGCAGATCCAAACCAGCCTTGAGTGCTAAATAAACCAGGTCTATGAATAAATCAGGGGCAGGAGAACTCAAATTTGAGATGGTGTGAGATTTGAAATACCTGAAAACTTGACATTGGCCATGAGGCACTTTGAAATAGTCTGCAGTTAGATGAAAGGTTTTTCATTTGAGATTCCACTGGGATATTTCAGGAGGAAACCTCCTGGTGGGTTCACCCAAAGTTTGTAATAAACATAATTGAAGTATCTGAACTCCAGCTGCTACTTTCTACTCTAATCAAGAGCAACAGAGGCAGCTCCTTCTTAGCAAACACACTGTGACTGCTGAGAGAACAGAAATGGATATACTGGGCTCCAGTGCTGAACTGGGAGGTGCAGAAATTGAGGAGAGGTAGCAGTTGGAAGGCAGAAAAGGGGACTTTATGAAGAGATCTGTACAGTCATGGAGAAAGCAGAGATTTTATGAAGCCCTCAGAGGTGGAGATCAGGGACTCACATTTTTCTCAGGGAGCAGGATTTTCCAATATTGTCCAAGTGGGTCTCAGCAGAAGCAGACACAGGAGGGAGTCAAAAAGCAGACAGTCTTTTCTCTCCTTCCCCTTCTGGTTCCTATCCAAAGAGAAGACAAGTTATGTTAGAGACAGAGAGTTCCTTTGGGAAGTATTTGAGAAATTCTCCTTCAAGGTCATGACAGCAGTTTCTGTTTTTATAGTACAGCAGGATCCAAAATTACTGTACAGGCACTGGAACTGACTCCCTTTCCATAAACCAGGTTTGCCTCTCCCTCACTCTCCCAAGCCGTGGTGCAGTCATGCCTGAGCTGTGTCAAATGCTCCAGACCATCACACCAGTCACCTCTCTGCCACCTGGGTGCCACACAGCCACGTCCTGCTGAGCACAGCTGGGCTGCTGGCCCTGCCCTGTGCCAGGAGCAGCGAGGCAGCCACGAGCCTTGGGGTGGGCACATCCCCAGGAGCCAGGCTGGATGTGTCCAGCCTGATTTAGGGAGGAAGAGCAGTAAATAACACAGGATTGGTTTGCTCCTGGCACTGAGGCACAGCACCACTGAATCCTGATGAACTAATTTATTGGTGTATGTGTAGCAATGACACCTTTCTCCCAACCTTTGGGCTCTCCTCTCCAAATGGGGAACACAGCACTTTGTGTTGGTAAAGGAACTCTGAAGACAATTTACAAAAGCTTGGAAAGAGCCAAGGCAGAAACAGTGGGAGTCCTGGGGAGATGGTGACAGTGAACAAGGGCCAACTCCTGGGATGTATGTGGGCTGACTACATGTCAAAACACCCACACAGAGCCATTTATAGCTGCAGGAAGGTGTAGGCACGGTTAAATCATATTCAAGGAGCAGAGGCCAGGGTCTCCATGGCACTGGGCTACTGTTAACTTTGGAGGGCAGAAATGAGAGAGAGAGCTGGGAAACAAAGGCTTTGAAAATATTTTTGTTCTCCAAGAAGGAAAAATCAATCACCAGGAACTGGTGAAGTTTCTGTCACTTATAATCCTGCTACCAGGCTGATCCTGCCATAGAACCGTGGAATGATTTGGGCTGGGAGGGACCTCAAAGATCATCTGGTTCCACCCCTCTGCCATGGGCAGATGTCGTTGTAGGACATGAAAGAACATGAGAAACTCTAAATATTTTAGAAAGCAAAGAGCATAGAAAAAAAGGCTTTATTGTCTAATTCTTACTACTTTTTATAAGGTGTTCTGATACAGACTTAACATGGTTGGTGAATAGAAACGACACCTCTCTAATGCCATTGCTTAAACCAGAGAAACAGCAAAACACCACCTGGAGAAGGATTGTTTTGAGAAAGGAGAGTTGTTTGCCAAGATTGTTTTGAG